>NSJW01000652.1:0-231882 GCA_019955255.1 Castanospermum australe
TTTTCATCCATATGTGAAAATGTGATATATTGGTCAACAACCTCAATGAGTCATGGAATGCATATATCTTGGAGGCTAGAGAGCTGCCAATGCTGAACATGTTTGAATGGATAAGGAGGAAATTAATGGGAAGAATTCAGATTAAGAGGCAAGGGATGGAACGATATGGAGGCAACATCACCCCTGCTGCTTGAAGAAATTGGAGTTCAACAAACTTGAGTCAAGGAACTGTTTTTCAAGTTATGCTGGAAACAAAAAGTTTGAGGTTGATTTTTATGACACCACAAGGATAGTGGACCTAGACAAAAGTACTTGCACTTGTAGGGAATGGCAGCTAACAGGTATCCCCTGTATGTATGCGGTAGCAGCAATCAATGAGTATGGTCAGGAACCAGAAGCTTATGTCCACAACTACTACAGCAAGGAGACTTGTATTTAAAGATTTATGATCACTTCATTTCACCTCTACCTGGACAGTTAGAATGGGAGCAAACAAATAGCATGCCTATCTTACCTCCTAAGTTCCAACCTTAGCCTGGCAGACCCAAAAAAGAAAAGAAAAAAGCAACCTGAAGAGATCAAGAATCCAAACAGAGTTGAGAAGAAACGTGGGTACATCACATGTACCAAGTGTGGAAAGCAAGGGCATAACAAGAGATCTTGTAAGGGTCATGTCCATGATACACAGCAGAACACCCAAGGAGCCCCTCAATGCAGTCAATGACAGCCTAGTCAGTCACAGCAAAAAAAGTACACGTCTACTACAACAAACAAGTCCACTGCTGCTGCCAAGAAGTCCATTACTGCTGCCAAGAAGAAGTCCACTGCTACTGCCAAGAAGTCCAGTACTACTGCCAAGGAGAAGTCCACTGTTGCTTCTGTTAAAGTGAGGGAAAAATTGCCTATTGTAAGGCCAAAGAGAAAGCAGAATGTGTATAAGGATAGAGAATGTAAATGACAAGCACTTGTATGCTGCAAATGTTAGCAGTGATGCTTTTTTTTTGTGAACTTATGTACTGCCCTTAATTGGGAACACATGTACTGCTAATATCAGCAATTACTAATTTTTTGGAATGGTTGAAATACAAGGTTGTTATTCAGTTCAATTACTATTTTTCTTTGAATGATCATTTGAGTTCAATGCTATTAGAAATGACTTTCATTTAAGTTCACTTTCATTTGATTCATGATGGAATCTGAAATTGATATTCTGATCTGTATGTGGAATCTAATCTGTTATTGGAATGACTTTCATGCATGTGGAATCTGATATGTCGTTGGAATGATATTGAAATTCTGTTTTGGATTCTGAATTCTGGATTATGGATTCTGCCATTGGATTCTAGATTGGATTTTGGGCTCTGATCTCTTATTAGATTCTGCATTCTGTTTGGAATGTGAATTCTGGATTCTGTTTTTTGAATGTGATTGGATGCTGGATGCCGGATTCTGTTTTTGAATGTGATTGGATGAGGATCATTATCCTTAGCATTGCAATATATATAAATCATTTGCAGGTTTATGGCCTTGCTTTTGTTAATGATTACAGAATGTGAGCTTTGTAGTTTAAAGCATCAGAGTAGTATAGGTTCTTCATGTTGTAACTCTTTTGCCCAAAAGCTCCAGAGCTTTTAATGTAAAACTATTTTGTCATGGCTTATACCATGAGAGTTAAGCTGTCAAGGTTTAAAAAAATTGCATTCTGTCAATTTTTCTCATTATCTTGCAATCTAAATTTACTGCTATTGAATTTACTGCACAATTAGTTGCTATTGGAATTTATTGCACTCATTGGAATATACTGCACTTATGGAATATACTGCACTTATGGAATTTACTGCACAAGCTGTTAATGTATTTTGTGAGCTGTTATAAATGGATGTTATTATCTGTCATGATGTACTGTTATTGCTGTCAATTTTTTAACAGCATTTTCGACTGCACTACCACATTTTTTGGACTGCACTAACACTAAATACTACACTCTAACATATTAGACTGCACTATACAATTTTGGACTGCAGTACCACAGTTTGGACTGCACTAACAAACACTAAATGCTGCACTCTAACATTTTGGACTGCAATAAAATACTTTGGACTGTAGTACCACATTTTTTGGACTGCATTAACACTAAATACTACACTTTTAACATATTGGACTGCACTAACATACTTTGGACTGCAGTATCACATTTTTTGGACTGCACTAACACTAAATCATGCTCTTTTAACATATTGGATTGCACTAAAATACTTTGGACTGCAGTACTATATTTTTTGGACTGCACTAACACTAAATACTGCACTTTTAACATATTGGACTGCACTAAAATACTTTGGACTGCAGTATCACATTTTTTGGACTGCATTAACACTAAATCATGCACTTTTTACATATTGGACTGCACTAAAATACTTTGGACTGCTGTATCACATTTTGGACTGCACTAACAAACACCAAATGCTGCATTCTAACATTTTGGACTGCACTAAAACATTTTGGACTGCACCACATATTGAGACAGCACATTACACCTCATATTGCACATAAACGACAAAAGAACTATATATAAACCAGCGAGATCAATGTAGCTATTGCATTGATTACAATAAACAAAACATAATATTACATTATAACATTCCACATTACAAGGACTTAAAAAAAAACCTCAATTCTAACCCCAAACCCGACAAATTACACGAGGGTATTCACATTCTCAATACAATTGAAACACAAACAAAGGCTATTAAAAGCCAAGTCCCTACAACCAAATTCCAGTACATCTCTTCTCTCTTTTTGAACTCAACTAATTGTTCTTGAATCTTAATCAATTCTTTCTCTTTCCTTATCAACTCTGCTTACAATTCCTTAATATCTTGATCTTCATTGTTTCTCACAAATTCATCCTTCATACTTGTTGTCCCACGTTCACCAACAGGAGGGTCAGCCCAATCAAAATATTGGCATCCCTACCAAACAAATAATATGAGAAAATATGGAAGAGCGAAATAACAGGTTCATTTAGGGTTGGATTTAGGGCACTTACACCAGTGATATTACGACATTGGTAAAACTTTCTTCCAGGATTTCTCTCTGACCACGAGGTCCTTAGTGCTGCTCTTGCTCCACAATGGCATTGTCTGCTTTCAACCGGAGCATACCCAGGATTTGAGGATGAAAAAGATTGAGAAGCCATGCGCATGTGGAGTCTTTGATTCTTCCACCGACCTGCAGCGCCTATGGACCAGGTGTTCAACGAGTCTTAATCTTCCACGTGAATGGGCAACGCTGTAAGTTGGGAAAAGAGGGGACAAGAAAGTTAGCCTCTCACGTGTGTATCAGGAAAGGGAAAAACGTTTGTTTTTAACAGGTTATTAACGTTTTCAATTTGGACAAAAAATGAGGAGGTTAAGTGTCACAAATTAAATTTTATGTATCAAAGGTAAAAATGGCTTAAACTTAAGGAGGGTTATATGTAATTTATCCAAAAAAATATTCTCAAAACTCATATATTTACCCGATGTATATTTATAATGCATTTTTTTCTTTTTTTTTAATTGTCAATTCCCCGCCGGCAGCAGTAGCAGTCTTTTATTCTGACTTGTGTCCTGAATAGCAAGAAGAATCAACGTTGAAGGTGAAGTAGAACTGATAGTAGCAGTAGTTTCACTGCAGAACAGAAACCAGAGCATGGTGTTCTGGTTGGTTGTGGTTCTCCGATGGCTAACCCTGGAGAGGAGAAGATCCTCCAATTAAGAGCTCTTGGGTCTGATCCTTCTGGGGGACCCAGTTATCAGAGCCGCCCAGGAAGCCGAGTCCTCCAAGGTCGATTGTTCTGAACTCGTTCAACTCCTCTGCAACAGTTACTATGTCTAGTAGTTATATGCTATACTAGTTGTTATGTAGGTTGAATTCTGCCATATACATTCCTTTTAAAGCAAATAAATAAATTAAAGAAATCCTTGAACTATGTCTATATGTAACAACAGTTTACTGTGCATTCCCCTTTCCCCTTCTGAATTTACTCTCCTCCCTGTAGTTTATAGAGTATTATGGCTC
Source organism: Castanospermum australe (assembly GCA_019955255.1). NCBI lineage: Eukaryota > Viridiplantae > Streptophyta > Magnoliopsida > Fabales > Fabaceae > Castanospermum > Castanospermum australe. The sequence goes on from NSJW01000652.1 coordinate 4,063, forward strand.
TCTTTAATACTGCATGCCTATTTGCTGAAACTGCTTTTTTGTTTTAATCAAAATATTGGTTAAACTAATGCCTTTATCAGCTTACACAGGCCAAAAATTCTTATACTTTGTGAGGGATATCTTTCCTCCTCGATTTTTCTCAATTGCAATTTCACTTGTATTCACAAAATTTTATCTCTTAGTGTTCCACTTCCTCAGGGTACCCTTCCAGTGTCCTAAATTCCTGTTACCCTAATTGGAAAGGGAAAAAAAAATTAAAAATGAGATTTTGAAATTCTTTTTACCGTTATTAATAAGTGGAGGGAAGAGGGGATGAATATTTTGCCACTTTTGAAGGAAGCATAATATGAGCTTGTAAAAGTTGACCTGAGGTTATCTTGGGATATCCTGGTAACTAAATCTAAAGAATTCTTCCTTCGTATTATTAACTTTATAAAACCAACATATAACGAATGCAATGACTTGAGCTTGTGCAAAGTTGTTATGGATTGAAAAGTTTCTCCAAAGCTTACTGCGGGTGCCGCCCTCTGGGTAGGCAAGGTGAATATTTGGACAATATATGTCGTTTGAAAAAAGTGAATGTGAAGTTTTATTTGAGTCTGTTTGAAAATACTTTTTTTAATAAAAATAAATATTTTAATATATTTTCAAGTGTATTTAGATATAACTTAAAAAAAATAAAAATTTAAAAAAATTAATTTATTTTTTTTTAAAGTCAATAATTTCTAACTTCTAAAAAAAATAAAAAAAAATAATTTTTAATATAATTTTATAGTAAAATATTTTTTATATTTATTAAAAATTACATTTTATATCTTTTTTTTCTTTTTATAAACCTTATTTACATAAACCTTTTTCGATAATTATATGAATTACATTTTAAATAATGTAACTTTAAGTCATTGTGCCCTAATATCTTAAATTGAATTCTGATTTCAATGATTATATCACTTAGAGAAAATAAAATAAAATAATATTAGTAATATGTTGTTAAGCTTTTGAGTACACAATTAGAAATATTATTATTACCTTATGTCTCGTTTTCCATGACGCTGTTACCATAACATACTTAAAAATCTCACCATCCCTATATGCTAGCCTATTTAATCATATCTTACATATCATAACTCATCATATCTTATATTTGGATGTTTTTTTTAGTTATTTTGATATAAATTAAGTGTTTCTATTTTTTTATATAAATAAATTTAAAAATATTTTTATTATTTAAAAATACTCTTTAAATATTGTGTCTAAATATAAAATTATTTTTTTAAAAAAATTTACTAAAATAAGATATATAAAAAAGTACAAAATTATTTTTTTAAAAAAAATTTATTAAAATACAATATATAAAAAGTACTTTTTTTTAAAGCTTATCTAATCGAGCCAAAGTGTCTTTATTTCGGTTGGGGTACATTCTGCTAATTATTTTGAATCTTTTTCTTCCCTTTTTTGCTTTTGCATAGCATTGTATGCATAATTGCATATGCTGCAGAAAGAATTCGGCAAATTGTCTCTGGCCAAGATGTAAACAGGAAATGGACGTGTAGGTGGACCTTAAATCTGCAACTTGGTAGCATTTCTGCTTTTTGTTGGAAGTGACGGCATTTCTATCGTGGAGTACTACTCTCACTCGAGAATTGTTGCTTGCATTATACAGCTCCTGATGAAATTTCGTTAAGTCTGCGGTGATATTAATTTTGCATAGTACTATGATAACTTCGTTAAACCTGATCCTGCTATTGTCGGAATCAGATTGTATAGCTACGTGATAGAAAATCACGTTTAGGTATATATTTTACAGAAGAACACAAATTTTTTAATGATCTAAAGTTCTAAACTAAACACGTACTATCAAATAGCTTTTTCTTTCTTTTTTTTTATAATTATACATTTAAAAGAGATTTTATTAATACTATTCAAATAATATAGCATTTCACTACAAACTCAGTTATCAATAAAGTCAAGTTAATACAAAATTAAATTTGCAAAATCTATATTCTAAACACACACTTTAAAGGTTGTAAGTTGTAACTTGGTTATCAGATTGAGGACAACAGATGAGTTGACGACAGCAGGGTAGACCACCCTGAATATTCCCATTTTGCTGCGATGTGTTAAATATCAGTTTGTTGTCAAGGCCTTTTCACTGGTTTTCAGAAAACAGCGTGCCATGATGTTCTTTAAGTATCAGGGTTACAAATTACGATGCACAGGACTCCAAATTTTTAGTTGCTCCACTAAGTATTTGATACCCAATACATGTTTGGATCGAATTCAATATTGATTTTCCTTCTCCCACACTGCACTTTATTTAGAAAAAATGAGTTTCCTTTGCATCCTTTATATGATGATTACAGATAGCAACGCCAACGCTTGGATTTTCAGTCCAGATGCGAAATTTGCACGTAAAATTTGGATCAGCTAGTAAAGTGTGTCTTGCAGAGTGTTGAATATCATAAATTGATTCTCACCTCAACTGATTAAGGATGATGGGTTATGGAAATCAAGATCTGGGGCTTGCAGAAACTAGTACCTGCATGGTTAGCTTTAATATTCAGGGATTCATGTCATGGAGTCTTGAGAGTAAGAAGGAAATTCAACTTTCACTTGACTTTATTAAACCAAGTAAAAATCATTAGCAAGTCCAGCGGTGAAGAACACATTTGCAGAGATGTCAACCGGTGGCTTATGTTTGATGAGAAGCTATTATTAAGACGTTCAAATTAAGGAATGCTTTATGTACTTTCAAGTTTGTTCGCTTTCTCTCCTTTGCCCCCCACAAAATAATCAAAACAAAAGAAACAGAAAAAGGAGTTTGTTTCCTTTGTGGCGTTTAAGGTCACAATCACTTTTAACTTTTAAGCCAAAAAGCCGAATTCATTCGGTAAAAGCACCCTGGCTTGCAAGTTTTACCGGGTTAAAGAGTCGCTAAATGTCAAACACAATCGTTTAAACAGATATTTCGCAATGATACTGGGGACTCTGTTTTTTTCATGGCAACTCATTACAATCTATCATCGATTCCTTCTGACTTGTGCTTGTAATTATATTCTCTCGGGTCTTTGGCCTAAAGATCCATCATTCCCAATGACAAAGAGAATCTGTCTTTGACATTGTCGTTCATTCCCATCATCCCATGGCCAGGGTCCATCCATTTCCTCTAGAAGCAAGAGCTTCTGGGGTTAATTTCAACGCATCACTTTCGCATTCGATTTAAGCCCAATCACCGTGCATCATTGGTGTCTACCTAACTACATTTTCTTTCATTTCCTCGAGTTCTTTGCAAAAGCAATCAAGTTGGCCATCATTTCTACGACGAACGTGTTAATTGAGCTCAGGAGAAGTGCAATTCAAGATTAGATTATACATACGTCTTAATTAGCTGTGTTAATGCACTCAATTTCGAAGTTTTGAAGTAATAGATGACAGCTTTCACGATTCAGGGTGGTTAGAAACTTAGAGGAAAAACAAAAATCTGATTAATGGTTCAAATCGTGATTAAGACTCCGATGTATCAAAATATATGTGTATACTTTTATTTTACACTTTGTTGACACCATAAACATGTTTTGTTCGTTCAGTTATTTCCTTTTAAGGTTGAGACAGTATCCTGTCGGCGTCCCCTTATCATATACAGTTAGAATTTAAGTCCAAAGGCTATTATTCAGCAAAAGCATTCCAATATCACTTGTCGGAGACACTGTTATTGACCAAAGAAAGGGATACAATATTACTTAGTATGATCACTTCAACCATTGTTTATAATATTTCTCTTCTTTCCTTGTTTGTTTTGTTTGCCCTCGTTTTCATTCTTTGTTCACCAGCACTTTTACTTTTATTATGACGAATTCAAATGGTGCCCAAACTCCTCAGTACTGCGTCGGCATATATGTTAACTTTATTGTTGACATCGACTACACTTGTCTTGTACAGGTTAACGTTCTCTTTGCACCAAAACAAGAGAAAAAAAAAAAAAAGAAGAAAAACAGGTTCACACAATCATGACTTTTCTTGAAGCTGCTTTTTTTTTAACACCAGTGTTATTGCCTCTAATTTTGCTGAGAACTCCAATGATTTTGACCACAGACAAATATAACTGCCTCCACAATTAGAACCTCTTTGGTTTACTTCGTGGGCTTGGCGGCAGAACCTTCGGTAATTAGCGTATAATGTGTGAACATGCAAGCTGTGGCTAGCTTAATTAAGCGTCTTTCCTCTTGTCAATATCTGCCATAATTTCAAGCTTTAAATCAATTTATGCCGACTAGTCATACATCACTAGTAGCTGCCAGGCCTAAACACCTTCAAGTTAATAAATGATATAGTTATTTAGTGTTGAAATTTATCTTGATGTGAAATGTCACTAATCGTGATATATGTAACAGGTCATTTATTGTTAATTTATATCATCAAATTAATCTTTAAAATGACATCAAATTAATCTTATAAAAGACGAAGCTGATAGCATTAATTGTTATTGAATGACTAATTTAGTATCACATATAAATGGAGGATTAATGTTATGTTAAGTATATTTTTAAATAATCAAAATAAGTATTTACTTAACTTAATTTTAATTCGTTGTCAGTATAATATTTTTTTTTACATTATCATCTTCAATCATATATTATTATATATATTATTATATCATTAAAAGTATTTATAAAAGTGTGTGTTAGCATCTATGACAGCATAACTACACGTTTTAATGACTTAGTTTCTGTACGGTGACTATCATTATTTATGTTACATTGCCCCGCACTTGCTTTTAAGTATCAATTAAAAGCTTAAGTTTTAGGTAATGTATCAGGGTATAAAGAACCAAGAAGGTTTTCATTGAAGCAGCGCTTCAGTGCACATGCAGCTTTTCTAATTGAATTAGTTGTGAGAAGTGACTTTCACCGTCTTAATTTGAGCAGTCCTGGCCGGAGTATTGCAATCCTTTGTGTGTAAAGCAAGGCACTATCGGCTCAAGAAAACACCCGCAGTCATGTCTGACACTTAAACATCGTCTACGTATGATTTCTCAAGATCTGATCAGTCAGTATCGCCATAGTTTTTCAAATCCATATGTAGGACCGTTAATTCATTTTTTTTTGGATGCCTTTGCGTGCAAATTGGGAGCAGCTTTATTCTGATTTATGACTCTCTACTGGCTTATGCATGTAGTAACAAGTGGCAAGTTCTATAGAGACGTAGATGGTGTCGTTCTGTGGGTTATCTTCTCTCATTTGCCTTAAAATTGGTTATCATTAATTAGCAGAATTAAAAATAGAGAAGGTATACGAGGCCAGCAAAATGGAAAAGATGAGCAAATTAAGCTCCCATAAAATGTACAGTCACGTACTCTCTCTTTGATAACATAATTTACTTGAAACTGCATGTCAGAACCCATAACAAGAGTATATGCACAGCACACATATAATATTATTAATCTCCATGCATGTTATGTCGATAATTAGCATGGAGTTAAGGCGCTAACGACTGCCATCGTGTGTGTTGGGGCAGCCTGTGGTGACAGAATATTAAAGACATTTTAAAGCAGGCACAAATTTGGACATCTGTTTTGAACCGTATATTACACACAAGAGAAGACCCTACCCTTAGACCTTAATTAGCTATGCTATCTCTCTCCAATAATGCAGATCTTGGGCAGCCAATTTTAACCTTTTGATGGGATCCACATATATGCATGGTGGTGCCTGGACCCCGCAGCTGGATCATATGGCAGCAAAACAGCATCCCCCATAATACGATAGGCCAGGATAATCTTCTTATTCCCAACTCTGCCAACGCTTCAAAATATCGTAATATCTCTACCAAAGCCCACCATTCATATATATATATATATATGGGCGTACATTCAGGAACACACGGGGTGTGTGTAAACATAATATGACAGAAGGGTCATGGAAAAAGAAAAAAAAAATGTAAGTCTTTGCTGCAATGTATGGGTTTTCTTTATCATATTGAGTCTATGACCAGCTGCTCTGGAACGGCAAAAGCTAAGGACGATAAGGACCATAATTTATTTTTTTCTTTAAAAAAAAAAGAAAAAAGAGTTGGAGTTAGGGAGGGAGAGAAAAAAGGAGAATATATTGGCACAATAACAAACACGTAATAATTAATTAGTTGGACATGGGAAAGATTAGGGCCAAAAAACAAAATTAGCTTCACTCATTAATCTGCAATAATCGTCATTCAAACTTTTGCTGATGAAAACGGATACATCAATAGGAAAAATAAAGATACATCAAATCTTTTTGCTAGAAATTTCCTGTACTATCGACATCTTTTCTGTGTTTGCTCTACCTTGTTTCAACGAGAGAGAGAAAGAGAGTTCAAAAGGTTAAAAGAAAAAAAAATCAAATAATTTACAGTTCATATGTGCTGGAATACATCAAAATTTGCTCCTGTTAGGTCTTCTGACAGCGACGTTAACGGATAGCTAGTGAAATCTATTGAATTGTGAGTCTGCAGCTGTCCTTCTTGCCACGAACTCGTCTTGAACTCCTCCGATTTTATGGCATTGACTTGAAACTGAAAGTGAAACAAAGGGTCCAACTTGTTGTCCCATGAAAAGCCTGCATTTTCCATCATGCTGCTCATCTGACACCCTGCTCCAGCTGCATACATGCTCATGTTCGAGCTGTTGCTGGAACTTTCTTTCACCTGATCATTCATGAACATAGAACTGAGTTTGGATGCTGAATTGTTATCTGAAAACTCTGTCACCAACACGTTCCCGTGATCCGAACTGGTTAGACTCGGCATTGAAGAGAATCCATAGCTTGAATTCGTTCCCAGCTGATGATTATTCTGATCGAATGTTCTCATGCTTGGGTGATAATGACTCGCACTTGAATTATAACCAGAGTGCCCAACACCCATTTGGAATTCAAAGTAGGACAAGGGGTCCAATGCTGCCTTGCTCATGAAAACTTCTCTTGAAGCTTCTGTTAGCCCACCATCGTAGTAACTGGAATCGCTCATTAGAAGCGCTGACCCCTGCGAGGAGGCTAAGGTTCCTTGAGACAGTGGTATTTGCATAGGCAGGGTCTCTGTGCTTTTCGACTCTTCCTTTATATGTGCTTCAGGGAGGGGCTTGTGTGTGGCTGGGTCAATCCCTTGCTTCAGTAGCTTCTTCTTCAGACATGAATTCCAGAAGTTTTTAATCTCATTATCTGTTCTTCCCGGTAACTGTGCTGCAATTTGAGCCCACCTGATATTGCAAAGTAATCATTTCAAAAACTCTGAAAAACACTAACACATACCCTTTTTGTGTTTGTGTACCAAAGAAAATGAATCTGTTTCATCAACTCCATTCTTCAATATATGTTACCTGTTTCCGAGAACTTCATGAAGGCTGATTATAAGATCCTCCTCCTGTTGCGAGAACATCCCTCTCTTTAAATCAGGTCTCAAATAGTTTATCCATCTCAGTCTGCAACTCTTGCCACATCTCTGCAGTCCTGCAATTCACAAAACAAGTTAGCCTCTTCCATTTCTTTTCATTGTAATCAATAAAAGGGAGAAGAGAGGAACTTGCTTCATGTGTTAATATCAATTACCAGCTTGTTTGGGAACCGAACTCCAGCACCCAACACCAAATCTGGTTATGTAATTGAATAGCTTCTCATCTTCTTCAGGGGACCATAAGCCTTTCCTCAATTTTTGCTTTAAACAACAGGAATGGCGACCCATTTGTGCGAGGAGGACAGTGGGAGGGAAGGACAATGCTCACTTAATTATGGAGGAAGACTATTCTGAAGTCTGAACTGTCTAGTGGTCACTGGCTCTATATAATGAAATGTTACCTGAGTGCTTGTGTCATTGAAACGTTTCACGAGGTGGAAATATATGTATGTTGTTGAGTGGAGAGGGGAAAACTCGAGAACTAATTGTGTTGATTTAAAGAGGAGGGATAAATCATACTTAGGATTGAAGTTATGAGAGAGAGAGAGAGAGAGAGAGAGAGAGAGACCCTGAGGAAGGTGTGAAGCAATCAAGTGGTTTTTACGCAAATCCGGTGCCGCTTTTGCAAAGGACTAGATTGATTTTTAAGATATCCCTATTTCTAGAAAATTGGAAAAAAAGTAATATAAAGGATAAGAGCTCTATATATAAACCCTGTACTCTATTACAATATTAGTGAGAAAGAGAATACAGTAAGTGTTCCTATTTTGTTAATTATTAATTAAGTACTACTAACTGCTGAAACTCTTTTTCCTCTTTTCGGTTTGAATGCTAACCTCATAGAGTAAATAATCATAAATATCTTCTGCATGTTAATATTAATTAGACCCTTTTGTCGCTTTATTAGTTAATAATGTTAATCATGAATCATCACCTAGCATTATTTGATCCTTGGTTTGGCCTCTGTCTGATAAGATGATCTCATCCCTGTATGTCATTACAAACCATATAATATAAAATGTTAGATTCCTTAAAGATTAATCAGTACTTCTTATAAAAAATCTGGATTTAACACGAAAATTTTTTACACTCTCTTCCACTCATATAATACATTATTTAAAAAGTTTAATTAAAATAAAAATTATTTAAAAAGTTAAACTTATTTAAAAATAAAATAGCACTTGATTAAATAAGACTCAAAATATATAGAGATAGTGGAAATTTAGATTTATTTTGCTGCCACTTGGGCTTCATGAGGTGACGGTGTATGGACCGACCCTCATCTTATGTTTGAATGAAAAGAAAAAAAAAAAGAGAAGAAAAAAATTTAAAATTTGAAATGTTTTCTTATTTAGATGAAGAGAAAATGTAGAAAAAAAAAAGAAAATTTCTCTTAATTTTTTATTTTAAAATGTAAAATTTTTTTTCCTCTCTTTTTTTTTTGAGTTCGAATAAAGGGTCAATGTTTAAAAAAAAAAATTCCTTGATCAATGTTCCATGATCCAATTTTTTAAAGAAAAAAGATACAGAGAAATTAATCCGTGCAGTTGGCTATACCATGCACGACCCTCGCCTGAGAACTGTACGGATAGACATCCATCAAATTTGCAAAATAACGATTTTTGTATATCAAATAAAAAAACGATTTTTGTATATCAAAATTTCAGTGTAATATGTATATCATTTTAATTATTATAAAAAATTTAATATATCACATAAAAGATTTGCATGATAATAAATCGTATTCAAAATAAAAAATAATAATATTTATAAAAAGAAATCGTACAAATTTTAACTGCGCTTGTCAGCTACGTCACACACCGCAATGCATTTGTTGTTTCGATGTGAGAAAAGAATAAAGTAAAAATAAATTCTCTTTTGTTTATGATTTTTTTTTAATTTTGGTATTCGCTATTTTTCTTCTTAATATTTGGTGATTGGTGTTTAAAGTTTTCAAGTGAATGTTAATAATACTATAAAATCAGCCGACAGGGGTACATGGAAGGACGTGTGGGCTCCGCGGACATATTGACTCTAATTTAAAAAAAGGCCCGATGGTACTTATTAAAGACAACAGTAATAGAAGACCAAAAAATTAAAAATAAAAATAAAAACAGTAATAAAACAAACAACATTACCAAAACAAAATTAATAAAACAAATTACAAGTTACAACCCACGTTTTTTCTCCACATTTTGGTCCCATTTTCTTTTCCATCATGCTGCTTCACCATTTTCTGAAGTCCCCATATCGACTGCTTTTCGCAAGAGTTTGGCTATTGGTGGTAATTTTATTTGAATAATGGTACATAATTAAAAAAGAGTATAATTTTTTATAAAATTTAAGTAGAACAAAGAGAATTATTCATTAATTAAAAATAAAAAATATATCAAATTATTCTGTCAAAAAATTTTAGTTATATAATATTTTTTATTATATTTATAGGTAAGTTCTTCTCCAAGCAATAATAGATTGTTTCTGTAAAACATTTTTTTATTAATTAGTTTGGCTTAGAATACACTTTTTTTTTTAAAAAAAAGGGCAGGCTTACAATACAAGTTGTTGATCTTTCAGTGATATATTTTCTATAAAGGGTCATTAATTCACCATTTTAATTACAAGAAAGATTTTTGTCACTACTCATGGAACAAAGCCCTAAGCAAGCAATTAGCATATTTTTCCTATAAAATTTGCATAGCATATTGTCAATGTCAAAATGTCCTTTTATATATATATATATATATATAATATTTTTTTTTGTTTTCAAAACTTGCAAACAATAAAAGAAAAAAATTGTTTTTTAAAATTTTTGTTCAAACCATAATTTTAAGATTTCAAAATCAAACACAAGCACTGAATTGAATCAATTGATAAATTTAAATGTACAGCAAGAGGTCAAATAAACAAATTTATGCTGAACGATATATTGCACTTATTTAATCATACTAATCAATAGTGTGTTTCACGCAAACGTTATATAGCTAGTGAATGAATATGACATGTCTATTATAAAATTGACATATTATTTAATTAATAGAAAGTTATTTATTTTTCCATTACAAGCTAGTGGAATTGGGAATATATTGACCAATATACCATACTTACAAATAAGTCACTTTCTGAAGACTTAAAACAAGAAATGTGTGTACCAAAAAAAAAAAATGTGGACTTATTTGGAAGAGAGTGATTAACTTTTTTCATATAGATTTATGAAATGTATAGAATTAGGACAATTTGCAGAGAGATATTTTGCTAATAGCTTTTTCTTACAATAAGAGAGTGCACGCCTTTAAAAAACAGTTTGAAGTTTAATTTTGATTCATTGTTAGTATTAAAAATTTTATATTATTATTTAATCATGTATTGTCAAATTTTTAAAAGAATTTAACTAATATAATAATTACTTAAAAAATTAAATACTTTTACGATGTAGTAATATGTAATTTGATGATAGTATAAAAAAAATTTACATTGATAGTTGATCAAAATTAAATTTTTAAAAAAACTATTTAAATGAGTGCACATACAACTTTAAAAAGAAAAAAATACACATATAAAGCCATTAATTGTAATATAGTGGTAAAACAAATCATGTAATTTATATGAGATTATATTTTTTGTTTAATATATATACCTTTTGTGTTATTGTTAACACAATTAACTAATTAGAAGTTAGAAAGAAATTGAACAATTAATTTAAGAAAATAAAATCATTCCTCTCATATATTACTAAAGAGGTGTTATATTACGTTTAAATTTTCTAAGATAAAACTTTCTTTAGTCTCGTTTAGTATATTATATAAGTAATAAATAATATAATATAATTAATAGTATTTATTTTTATACAATGTTTGGGCAACATACAGAATAACATAATATCTGGTTCAAAAATTTTTATTTACATTTAACCCTATTACAGATAAAATTAAATTATTTTATCTTATATAATCAAAACTAAATAACAATATTTTAACTAAATAAATTGATATACAGTATTTTACTTAAAATAAATAATATTAATTATATTATATTATTAATCTCTTATACAGTATATCAAACAAATAAAAATCAAACAAATAAAAAATAAGAACGGGACAATGAACACTCCTTATTTCCTCTTTTTTGACAAGAGGGGTGCACATTCATTGAATTTATGCTTTGAGATATTTTTCAATTGAGAATAACAAATAAAGTATCTCCATGAAATATTATATGCAAAATATTTGCATATAAAGAATATGCCAAAGCGGCATTTTCTGAATTGGAGCCAATGTGATTGCAAATCAGTCACCAAATCAATTATGATTCAATCCTAAAAATAGTCATGATCTCAATTTAAACTAGTCAAAAACATATGTAAATTGAATAAAACGGACATTCATGCATTCATCTGATATGCTTCATTTGTTGCCTGCCTTTACATTTCCTTTTATTTTTCATCATCGTCATATATATATAATTTTCGACTTTGTTAGTTCTTGTTTAATATAAGAAAAAAATATGAAATTAAAATATGTTTATTGAATTACTATATTTTATAATTTGAAATTAATTTTCTTACTTCTTACCGACTCAATTAAACAATGGCGCCGCAATATCAATATACCCGTGTTTGGGCTGTCTTGACTTCATGGCTTATGGTCTTGTCATGACAGGGTCGCCCTTTCACGCTGAGTAACTCTGCTTAACTATCCTCTCTCAATTATCTGATTGTGTGTTTGGATAGGAATTTAAAGTTTATAAATTTATTTTTGAATGAATTAAAATTTGATAGTTTAATTTTAATTAAAAGTAAATTTAAGTAAATTAATTTATATTTAATAAAAATTTATGTTTAATTTAAAAATAAAAATAATAATTTTAAATGAAATAAAATTTTAAAATTATAATTATGTTTAAAAAATAAAATAAACATTAAAATAAATAAAATAAATATAAAAAAATTCATTTAAGTTTTTAAAAATTAATTTGGGTGTGTGTCTCACTCTCAGTGATTGCAGGCTCTCTCTTGTACACGTAACCATGACCCCACACCCGCACTAACGTGTCTTAAGTACCGTAAGAAAAACACAAGGTTCTGAAAATTAAACTAGTCACTGAACCGGTCGAGATACTGATTTAAGGTTCAATGATCGAATCGTGGTTGAACTGTGATCGAACCAGAATATAATTAAATATATATTTTATATTTATATTTAAATATAAATATATTTAAATATATATATAATTATTTATATATTAATAAAATAAATATAAATATAATATAAATCAATAATAAAATTATTTAAAATATCAAAAAAATAATGTCATAAAATAGAATAATATTACATCCATATAAATAATAGTACAATACAACAAAATAATGTCATAAAATAAAAAAATATTATATTCTTATAAATAATACAAATTTAACAATATTTCATCAAAAATAATCATAAAAAAAGCATGAGCACATGATCCAATTCCAAATCTAAGTTTTCCAATTTGACAATCGCGTGCTTGTCACGTGATCCCTGTCGTGTACCCTATTTTCATTGATCCTTCGTCCACACATGATAAAATAAAACCCTCAATTTCTAAGCATCACCGACACAAAACCATTATAGTCAACGCTCCTCGTAGGCACAGTCATACAGTCGATTAAGAAAAATTTTATCGGTGAAAAACATGCCATAATTGCCAAAAAAGGGGCTCTTGCCACAAAAATAGAGCCCCATTTGAAAAAAGGTTGAAACTTGAGACAGAGAGGGGGTGGCGTGGGTGGGGTGGGGTGGGAGATGGGGTGTTCTTCCCAGTTCTCTGTTTTCGGTGCAAACCATGGAGGATTTCAGATCCAAATCGTACAGCAATGACAGGATGCAGATTGAGAGCTATTCTGGAGCGGGAACCACTTCAGCCAGCGTCCATTGCATGCAAGATCTTCGCTGCTACAGCAATTCCTATGCATCCTTTGTGCACCCAACCCAAACCCAGATGGGAAACGATGCCAAGTTCAAGAAAGGCAAGTCCACCAATGGGTCCTCCTCAAAAAGTCCACCAATGGGTCCTCCTCAAAAAACTGGAGCTTTAGTGATCCCGAGCTGCAGAGGAAGAAGATGGTGGCTAATTACAAAACGACATCGTTTTACTTTTTTTTTTTTTTGTAAAACGCGTAGCAAAACGACGTCATTTTTCTTACCGAAGTTTCATAAAAAAAAATTCAGAATCGGATAACCGTACGGACCGATGTCGGTTTAACCGGTTTAAGACCGATTCATCTGTTTTTGACCGATTTTTTATCTCACCTGTTCTGGGAGGCCGCCCGAACCCCTGATAGAACCGGTTTTCATTCCGACAGGTTGAACTGGTCAGTCCGATTCGATTTTCATAACATTGAAAAAACATTCGTCGAGCCTTCTATTATATTATAATATATATATATACTCTCAGTGATTGCAGGCTCTCTCTTGTACACGTAACCATGACCCCACACCCGCGCTAACGTGTCTTCAGTACCGTAAGAAAAACATTCGTCCAACCTTCTATTATATTATAATATATATATATATATATATATATATATATATATATTAAGTATTTATTTAAATTATAATTCTTGAAAAATATTCAGCCCGCCAGCGCAACACACTCAATCACACCCGCACAAGGCCAATCGTCGCAGTTACAGGCCTGCTCATTTTTTGTCTGTATTTGATCATCGTACGGAATCTATTAGTCACCCAATCATAATGCGCTTCGTGTTGCGCTCCACCAGCAGATCTTACTTTCACCCTCGATTCTGAATAATTGTTTGATCCAACGGCTTCCTTTTTTTTCACTATTTTCAAATGCGATGGAGCCCAATCGTACTTCAATAAATTATTAGTTATATATAAAATATGCAAATGGGAAATGATCATTAACACGGAAAGCCTTTTGTGAAAATGTTCCAGAAGACTGAAACGGTTATATAAGCAAGTTATTTTTTAATATTTTAATTATTAAATTTCATGCGACGAGTGTTCTTAATTTCTGTCAAAGCCTTTTCTAACAGTATTCATAGATATCTTTTCATAAGAAATAACATTACTGTACTCAAATATGTTGGACAATGAAGATATTGCATGACACGTGGAATATAACTTGTCCGAAATGATATCTATCTATAATTTCATGCACATATAATTAGAGTAATCACTTACAAGCATATAATTACATCTACTCTAAGTAATGATATGGCATATTGTTAAGCTTCTTATAAGTATATAATATCACTTATTTTTAAGTGATAACATGAATTGCCACTTATTCTTAACGAGACATATGCGATGATGTAATTTATTTCAAATAAAAAAGAATAAAAAAGATAGGAAAAATGAATAATATCACGTAACTATACTATTTAACTTATATTTATTTATTTTTAAAGTTGTGATATGCATAATCATGGCAGGATAATAATTTATAAAATAAAATCACAATTTAAAACACATAATTATAATGGTACACAATAAAAAAATGGTAATAAATTTAAAAAGTAATATCTTATCAAAGTAAAACAAATAAAATACATTGCTTGCATATATATTCAACTATAAAACTAACTTATAATTAACAAAATATACATAACTTATATTTTAAAAAAATAATTACAAAAATATACGTGTATCTGTGTGAGATACTTTTATAAATAGTACTCTCAATCATATTGGTAACTTATACTTCATTTTTTTATCTTTTAAATCTGTGTTTTGTGTTGTTATGATTGGATAACATAGAGAACAAAATCAAAATTCCAAATCATTAATTAAGAGCACAGGATTATAAAATATATATATAAATTTAAATTATAATTTTCCACTAAATCAAAATTAAAATATATTGCTCGCATAATTAATAAATTAACATGTTATACAAAAATATTCATAAATTCTATTAAAAATAACTGCAAATATTAATACGCAAGCTAAAGAAATAGTGTGAAAGAAAACACCATAACAATGGCTTGGCCTGAGGCAAAATTAATTTTTTTATCGTAATTATTATATTTGAATGAATAAATTCCGGGTGTATTTAGAATTATTTAAAAAAATGGAATTAATTTAAGTTCAATTGAATTAATTGAACTAATTTATTTTGATGATTCAATTCTTATTTTATAAATTTTAAAAAAAATGTCAAAATTTATGGTTTTGAAACATATTCTTTGTTCTACATCAAATACTTCAATTTGAGAGGTGAACCATAAGATATCTTCTTATTAAATTAGTTCTATCTCTATTTTAATATGGGTGGGATCCATTTATCCTAAGTGTAGAAAGTGGAGAAGGATAGAATGATAAACTCTGAATTGAAAATGGGACAAATGTACAACGTAATTTATAATGGTACATCAACTGAACTTATATACAGAAGGTTAACTGACATAACTAACTACTAACTCCTTCTAACTAAATAATTCAGATTAACTAACTTCAATTATTTATTAACCAAGATCAGATATGGTTTGATTGAAATTATCCTCTAATACTATGTGTAAAATTTATATACTTATGTTATTAAATAACTTCTTGTAAAACATAAATTTCATTAATTCATAATTAAATTATATAATATTATCGTGATAATCATACACGTTATATTTAATAGATAAGGATAATATCCATCTAGATAACAAATAAAATGAAAGAAAACAACCTCAAAAGTTGAGTCATGTGTGATTTAATTATCCCTTAGAGTTTTGAGAACTTATCAAAACTCCAAAGACATGTTCATTATTTACTAAATGTATATATAAAAAAAAAAAACTCCATTTGACAAACATACATTTTACCAACAAAAATGATTAGGCATCACATGCGAACGTAAAATTCCTTGCAAACATTAATATCCCACATTTACAATTATGGTTAAAATAAATAATTAATATTTATAATTTTACTTAATTTGAATTTTGATTTTTATACTTTTTTTTGGATATTAGTCTCAAAGTTTTATTTATTTAGATTTTTGTATTTACCATTAAGATATCAGTCCTTATATTTTTTACTTATTTGAATTTTAATCCCTATAGTTTCTATTCATTAAGGTATTGGTTCTTATTTTTTATAAAGCATTGGTCCTTATAATTTTCAATTATTAAGGTATTAGTCCTTCAGAGACCAAAATACAAATATGTGAAACTATAGGGTGATATAAAAAAAATATAAGAACTAAAATTTAAATTGAGTGAAATTATATGAATTAATTATTTTTTAACCTATAATTAATCCCTATTATTATTCATTGTTATCTTCTATGGCCTACTCTTCTACTACTTACAATTAATTTGAATTTTGTAGACTTGAGGATCAAATTTAATCTATGATATACTTTGTCTACACTTTAGTCCACCCTCACTCTCTTGATACCAGGTGTTAAACCTGCTTTGCAATTAAAAAAAAAAGTTTAGTAATATTTTTTTTTAGAAAATGCATGTCAAATTTAATAGTAAATATTAAAATGCAACAACTTCTTAAAGTGGCCACCTATTTATTTCATAATCCTTAAGAGTATGTAGTAACCTCAATATACTAAAAGCTACAATCTTTGAAAAACTGCTCGCATGGTGAATGGAGATAGTAAACACATAAGGTAATTTGGTTAGAATAGAACTAAAATACATTTATTAAATCCATAACACAACAAAAGAGAGTAGAAATCATGAAATAATGCACTATACTCATGAAACCCATGCTATATTTGGTTTCTATAATTTTTTTATTTTTAATTTGATCCCTAATTTTTTCTTGTTTTTAATTTAGTCCCTAAGCTAAGGGCATGTAAATGACATGGACAAAGACAATATACGATAGGGACCAACTCGGTAATGAAATGAAAATGTAATAACTTGAATAAAATGATCCACCAACCTCCATTATCTATATAGGAGTCTGCCTAATATATGCACAAATGATTTAGTGCCTTTCTTACTCATAATATCACACAATCTTTTTTTTATAAAAAAACTTGAGATGACCTAAATCTTTTTGGTTAATAGATGATCTAAATCTTTAAAAAAAGATTACAATGACAATTATAGATATCAATAAGTCCACCTGTATTATATATATATGTATATATATATATATATTACTTGATCATAATGAATAATAATTTCGCCGAGGTCCCACTAATTTTAATATCAACTCCCAACCTTGCTTTTCTTTATTTTCTGAAAATTAAGCCAACATATATAGCAGGTCGATACTCGTCCCTTCCCTTGTGCTGTATATCTCTCCCAACCATACTCTACTAAGTCTAGTCCTGCTTCTGCATGTGGTGCCAATTAAGTCCTCATTTGGCAACATCAGCAGAAAAATTAGCACGATGTACCTTGCCATAGACTTTCTCCCCTTTCTTCCCCACGTCTCCCTCGTGTTTTCCAGTGTTCACAAAAGTCCATAAAGAAGGACGACGAAGCAAACTTAATTTCTACTTTCCTTTAATGTTCGTTCACACATCGAGTGTTTCGTAACAAAAAAAAAATAAAACTCTCTTAATATAAGAAACAAACAAGGCCCACTAACAACGGGGTTTTCTTTCTTTCGCGAGGTTGACTATTCCAAATTAAATCCGATTACTTCTGCAACTCACCGTATATTTATTTAGTGCTTATAAACGAGGCCATGACATTACCATGTACGAGTACCTATCAACCATTACCAGCCTGCATTTTAATTACAATCAAATCTCGAAACATGCATGTGATTTAGCATAATCTCGTTTGTCCTGCATAATCTCGAAACAATGATGATGATTATGACAATACTTACACAAATAAATATATTTTTCATACATTTCTTATAAATTATCAAATGACAGTGTCTGAAGTTAACTCATTCTAATATTAAAAAATTAAATTCATGAGAAGTAATTAAACTCAAATACAACCACTTGATGTAGTTTGCTAAAATTTTATATAAATATCATTTAAAAAAAGACTTCTTCCTTTTTTTACTATTTTAAAAAATCATGGTACCCTAAAACAAAAATGTGAGGGGAGGGGTTGGAAGCTAGCTACTGGTATTTCCTATATAAAGGCATTTTCATTTTCCAACAGTCCCAATTAGAGACCAACTATAAAGCTTCCTTTTCAAGTGATGATGATCACAAATCACAAAAAGATAGTGAAAATAGAGCGTTGGAAAACCATTTCTTTCCCTTCATCCTTCCCCCAAATGATTAGGCCTTTTGCCTGGCCTTTGAACTTTTGCCGTCTTCATTAAAATACAACCAAGTAACAAAGAAAGAAAGATGGGCAAGAATAAAATATTCCTTGTCGCCAACACAATTCCTAAAATGACCAGCAATTACACATTAGTTCTCTCACATTTGTTCTCCTGTGTTGACTTGTGCAAATATATAATTTTTGAACAAAATATATAGGCTATTCTCAAGCAAATTACAAACTATTTACTTGTGTGAATTGGATTAATTCCAATTACGTGTGGTTTTACAAAATTTCACCTAAATTATCTAATTTATATGTTTTTTAATTTATGTTAATTGTTTACTGTTGTTTAAATTAACAACAAAAGAAAGGAAAGAGATGTTGATAGAATCACACAAGTGAGTAATTGCCATTAAACTAACCAAATATAATTAGGCAGTAGAAAAGGTAAAAGGAAAAAAACTAAAAAAGAAAAGAATGATTTATTGTGAAAGTAAAAAGAGTAAATTTTAACCATTAGATCTTGATAAATGGCTATGATTAAAATATAAAGTTATGTGAATTTTTATTTAAATAGTTATATGACTTTTAAGTATGATCTAATCCTAAAAATTCATATATAATTTAATAGTTAGAATTTATTTCTTTCACCTCTCAAGATGGAAAATGCTCTAACTTGATGTGTGTGTGTGTGGTGATCTATTTACTCTAAAAATATATATGTGTTTAGATTAGTTTATTTTATATTGAAAGTAACTTATAATCAAAATCTTTAAAAAAAAAGTGATTTTTTCTTTAAAAAAAATCTTTTTCAAACATGTTATATGTCTTGACATACTTATATCATTGAATAACTTTTTCTAAATATTTTCAATTTCATCAATTTAAACATTCATTAAATTGAAAGTTCTATGAAATAGATTAAGTTTATAAAATTTCATAGAGTTTAAAAACTAATTGATATTTCATTGTACTACTTTATTTTAACATATAATATTTTCCCAAAATATAAATAAATTGTCAACTTTATATTAGATATTTATAAATATTCAATTTATCTTAAATTTAAAATTTATTTCTATTTTATAGTAGGTTCTTATGAACTTATACTGTTTTGTTATCCCTGTGTCCAAAAAAAAAAAATTTTGTTATCCATTTCTAAAATATGAACTTGTAAATAATTAAGTTCGACAGCAATTAATATGATGTAGATATTAAATACAAAAACTACTAGGTCTAGCTATCGTTTGGCATATGTATGATGAGATACAAGATTTTTCAACTATAAGTCTCCATAACAATTAAAGTTTGCATTGAAAGTTACTACATGCATAATTAAATTACATATATAGTGTATACAACAAAGTGGTGAGAGTTTGAAACTACATTTACCCTATTATTATGTGTGTATTTAATATTATTCAAGCAATTGTTCATATAATTTTTGACTGTAAGTGATATGCTAAAATTCTTCTCAAAGTGACAACTTTAGAAATCAAAATCTAAATTAACATTGCAAGTAAAGTTTATTTAAGGTACAGTCTACTTTCATTGCGTGAAACACGTTTGAGCATTGCATGTGTATTATGTACGTATATATGTAGCAATATGAGAATTGACACCACAATGGTTTGCTGACCCAGGAGGTCGTTTTAGTGGAATATATATCTATAAATCTTGTCACATTATTGCCTTGGGTTAACTTCGAATTGGGGTTATTAACAAGTTTCAACTCGTTGATTAAGATGAGGAGGAGCTTCAAGATTCCTTGGTCCCTCTCTCTGAGCCAATCCACGTACCCAATCCACTAGCAAACAAGTCAAAAGTTGCAATTAGAGTGCCTTGAGAAGAAAACACCTTCCACATGTCTATTCAAATTAATATGAAATGGCTCCAGCAGATAAGCCCTGGCCCCTTGATTAAAGCTCCATCGATCTGTCCCCAATTCATAACTAACTTTCTGATTCGACTGCATCATATAGTTCCCTAATTCACATTTTCATGCCCCAAATCTCTGGTCCACAAGGTTCTACTTTATTATTGATAATAACCCCCAAAGTATCTTTCAATTTTGAAGGATTTAACATATCATTTCGTAGTGTTCATTTGAGCCCACATCTTACCCATGTCCCACTTCATACCACTCCCTATCTATCTCGGTTGTTGAATAAACTCTTCACTACAATGCACCTTGCAATATCTTAATCTGGACGACGAGATTATTCTTTTTATTATTATTTATTTTAGAAGGTTTAAAAATAAATTGCACAGTGAAATTAGCCTTTTTTCCCTAAATTTTTGTGAACTCTGTTTTATCGGATGAGCATTTAATATTTACAATAATATTGTTTCTACTTTATTTTAACCTAATTTATTTATGGAGACAGTTTTTAAATATGATAACTGTGGTTTTTTTGAAATTTGCATCTCATAGAGAGAGTCATATTATTATCACTCTCAATTCAGAGATATTAACCCTATGAAATGATATAAATGAAATGAACCGTATAAAGATATTCATAATTCATACAAAAAAAATTATTTGTAGACTGCATGCAGACATTATCTTTTTGCATAATATTTCAGTAATAATCAATTGTGATGGGCAAGATTCAAATATAAGAAAGTAAGTGAAAAAGGTTACAATCAATCTATGGAAGAACCAATAAAGTTGACCTAATAGTTAAAAAGATGTATTTTTCACTTTAATTACTTGCTGTCAAACCTCACTTAGAAGAAAATTAAAAAAAATTGTTTAAAGACAAAAAAGATATTAATTATTTATTCAGAAAAATTACTCTAGTTATTTGGTTTGAAAGTTTTAATTATGAAAAAAATTGGTACAAATTAAAAAATATTTATTCTTAAATAAAATTGCAACAATAATTTTCACTTTTCCAATAACCAAATGTTAGATTGATTATAGTCATTAATCATATATAATTAATTAACTTTATCAGTTCTGAAATATAAGTTTTCCTCCAATTTAGGAATAGTCTGTCGTGGTCCATTCTATCCACATATCGTTACAATCTTATTTTATATATTTTATACCATGTAGTGTGATATTATGATATTAATATATGTGCAGTGAAGTCAAATGTCACACACTATATTCATTATCAGCAGCATCATCATGATCACCACCAATATAGTATCATTGTCATGATGTTCTTTGTGATCAACCAGAGCCTTTTCTTTTTTGTTTTTAGCAATTTTCAAGTTTTTTAAAATTATTTTTAGAAGTGGAAAAATTTTAAAAATAAAAAATCATTGGAAACATTGTAACGATATTTTTGCATTTCCTGTTTATATAAATAAAAAGTTTAATTATTTATTTGTCTTTCATAATAATTTAAAATTGTTTAGAAAGATATTTATAATTTCTTTTTTAAACAACGAAACAAAAAATATTTATATTTAAAATAATATAAAATAATCTATATTAACTGAATTTGTTTTCCATAAGATTTCTATTTAGAGTAAAATTATAAGATTTATTTTATATTCTTTAAAAATTATTTTTTTAATTTATAATTTAAAAATATAAATTTTTTAAATAATTTCAAATTATAAAAACTAAATTAAATATATAATAAAATTAAAAGTACTAAATGAATTATTTAATTTACTAAAAATGTTTTGAAATATATTAAATTTGGAAACCAACCTTAGCATATATTTTCATCTCATGTCATCCTAATGATAAACCCTTGTCATATAACTTTTACTTTCAAGACAATAATAATTTTACGGCATGTGTTAATTAACACATTCAAGGGATTAGATTAATTAGAATATTAAATGCTGTACGTTGTCTTATAAAGGGCAAAAGATCAATTTCTATTTTTAATGCATCAACTACCACCAGCAGGCCCGAAGAAGCAAAGAGCTTTTCTGTTTCTGTGAGCGTTAGTCTTGTCTTGTGCCGATGTGAATTGTGAAAAATTGCACATGATATAAGAATTGAACTGCATAAAGAATTGAATTATTATTTTGTATACCAAAATTAAAAAATAAAACTTATTCAAGCATTTTATATTGTAATTATTTTATTTGATAAAAATAATTGAATAATATATGTTTCCAATAACGTATATGGTAGTATCCAATAATGAGAAAGTCAGATACATAAATAATATATGTCAAACACTAAAATAGAGAAAATTAAGTTTATAGGACAATTCAAATGAACTGATGTAAAAATACTCTTAATTTACATAAAAAATAATTTCAAATACTAAAATATGATACCAATTTAAGACATTGGCATATCACTATTTTAAGATAATAAAAATATTTAGTTACATTTTTTTTTACAAAAATACTCCAATAACAATCGACAAATTAAAATGTTATGATATAATCAATATTTTTATAATAGTCACCAACAGATATTGATCACTCATATAAAAAGGAAGTTTGATCTTTTCTTTTTTTGGTCAGGGATTTTGAGAGGATCAAACTCGGGTGCGAGTACATCAAAACAATTGATTTGTCACTTGATCTCAAGTCAAATTTGTTAATACAAGTAAAATTTTCATGATTTCACTTCACCCAATATATAAAAAATACTTGTATAATATTAATATATTTTAATATAAAATAATTTTATTTAAAAAATATAATTATTATATACAATTATAAGAGAAATGAAGTTAATGATCAAGATTAATTCTGAATCATATTTTTCATTTCATTTTATGTCACTTTTTATTCCAATTAATTATTAGAATACTTTTTAATATTGACTACACAGTCATAATAAGTGTTGTAAATATTTAGTGATAAAAATATGTAAAATAAAACGTTGTGTAAAATTTTGAACTTCACCGCCAGTATATATACTAAAGGCTTTGAAGTTAAAAATTAACAGAGCAAGCAATTCTGAGGTATTCAGAGTGAATTACACTCAACAATTGAGATTAGTTTTTGCAATTATTATAATAATTCATGTTAGTGATGTGTCATATTTTGAATGGTATTATACTGTAAGAGTAAAAAAGAAGTTGCAAGAAATGGGTTGTAATGAACAACAATTCGAAATCAAACTTCATCTGAGAAATAATTTGCAATAATTTATTTTCATTTTTTTCAAGTGTTAAATTTCTCTCTACGTTAATGCAATGATAGTCTGTTATTAGTGAGACAAGAGATGAAACAGATATTATAGTGATAGGAAATCTGCATTCGCAACGAGAATTTATGTGTATTATAATATTAATATAAATAAATATTTTGTTATAATATTAATATAAATTAAAGATCGCAACCAGGGTAGGATCAGTAATATGCAAACTCGAAACTCCTCGTTGGGCTCGTTTTGATTCCATTTAATGTCAGTGTATTGGATTTGGATCTAAGAATTGGGCTAACATCTATATCTTTTCCTGCTATATAAGCCAACCCAAACTTTGCGATCTTTTATATTGGGCCCGGGCCTGTGGGGTGTCAAAGTAAACAACTTGTTACCGGAAGATTCCAATTGGGTTAGTACTTAAAATTAGTTAGTTAACTTTAATTAGCAAGTGTAGACCCAAAACAAAAGAAAAGAAAACTTTAATTAGCAAGTCAGGAGGAGTTAGTTAATTAGTTACAACAGTTTACTTTCCCTGTATAAATACCCTGATTGTATCATCATGTAACTTACTTGATCATGTTCACTTTCAAAGAAATTTTGGTAATCCAATCATTCTTTCAAACATGGTATCAGATGACTTCCGTTGCTTAATTAGGGTACCGGTACCTTGGAAAATAAAAAAGTGGGTATCAGAGTATTCCTTCTTGCAATTTAATCCCTTATTAATTTATTCAATGCTTAAATTATTTCAATTCGTTTTGCATTAGTCTTTAAAGTGATAAAAAGGAAAAACATGACATAGGTTTGAATGTACTTATATGCCATTTTACTCAAAAACTTGACAAACTTTGGTAGAAGAGTTGTCATGGCCAAAAATACTAAATTGATAGACATTTCACAAATGACTAAACTTATGACCACGAGAATTTAGTAAGAAGAAACTTGAAGGATAGGTTGTCATGTAACAGTTTGAGGTACAAACATACATCCATGTAAATGAGATTCTTAAAAGGATGACAATGAAGAGGGTAGTTTTTGCCTAACCCAAATCCTTCAAAATATAATACAACTCGTTCCTACTCAGCAACGAGTTTTGTGATTAAAACTTGAACTTGCTTCTATGAAAATATAAAAAATCCTCCAACCTACTTGCTTTATTATACACTTATAAATATTTTAAATAAATTTATATAATAACTAATCACAATATTAAAAATACCATCATTTCATATAAATTGAAAGACATGTCTAAAGGGATATACTTCCATTGCCTCATATTCATAACTTAAACAAATAATTAAGTTAACACAATAATTTCTAAATTAAAACAAATTTTAAATATAAATTTAATGTAAATGGGTTGTAGGGTGGGGCAGATTGCCCAAAACCCACACCCGCCGCACCTTATTAGAAGATACAACCCTAACGCACTTCTAAAACTTGCAAGGTGAGCATATTTTGTCATCCTTGATTCTTAATATAGAAAAACATAAATGTGATTAATGTTTGCTAAAATGTGAAAGAAAGACCCAAAACTCAAAGGAAAATAGATCAAATCACTGGAAATTAATATTCATAATATGGAAATACATGAATTAATCAATATGCACTAAATCTTGGGAAAAAAATACTTAAAACTAAAAGGGTAAAATCAATAAAATCAACCTTATTTACTGCACTATAGGTGATTTTAAACTTAACTCAATCCGCACACCCAAACTAACTCACTCTTTGTGAATTATGTTGGGTTAATTTGTGCAAGTTCATGGGTAGGTTCAACCTACTTACCACCCTTAAGTTAGATTATATTAGGATTAATAAGTGAATTTGATTTTAATTTATTGTCACTATAAAATTTATACAATTATCCAATCATGTATTAACATATTATTAAAAAAAATTAAATTTTTTATATAATTATTTTTATAAATAAGTTCACTTAACGATATGACTATACATGATTAAAGGGTCTTGGTGTTAAGAGAGAGAGAGAGAGAGAGAGAGAGAGAGAGAGTATGCAACCTTAACCTACCCTTAAATCCTGTAGGGTAGCACATACATATTTTGCCATTCCTGATTCTTAATGTAGAAACACATAAATGCAATCAATATGAACTAAAATGTGAAAGAAAGACCCACAACTAAAAGAAAAATAGACCAAATCACCATAAATTAATATTCATAATATGGAAATACATGAATCAATCAATATGAGCTAAATCTTAGGAAAAGACTCAAAACTAAAAGAAAAAAAAATCAATAACATTAAACGTGCCTATTGCATAGTAGGTGATTTTAAACTTAACTCAATCAACAGGCCCAAACTAACTCATTCTTTGTGAATAAGGTTGGGTTAATTTGTGCAGGCTCATGGGTATATTTGACCCACTTACCATCCTTAAATTTGAGTGTATTGGGATTAATAAATGAGTTTAATGTTGATATATTGTCACTATAAAATTTACATAATCATTTAATAATGTGTTAATACTTTATTAGAAGAATTTAAATTTTTAGGAGAGAGAGAGAGTTTAATGTAAATGGGAGGTGAAGCGGGGTGAATTGTTCTAAACTCACACCCATCCTACCCTGCAAGAAGATACAACCCTAACATATCCTTAGACCGTGCAGGACAATGCAAGTATATTTTGTCATTCCTGATGTTTAATATTAAAAATATAAATGTAATCAATATGAACTAAAATACGGAAAAAAGATCCAAAACTAAAAGAAAAATATACTAAATTACTGAAAATTAATATTCATAATATGGAAATTCACGAGCAATCAATATGCGCTAAATTTTAGGAAAATAAACTCAAAACTAAAAGAAAAAAATCAATAAAATCAAACTTATCTATTGCATAGTGAGTGATTTTAAACTTAACTCAACTCGTATACCTAAACTAACTCACTTTTTGTGAATTAGGTTGGGTCAATTTGTATGGGTTCATGGGTAGATTTGACCCATTTACCACCCTTAAGTTAAAGTGTATTGAGATTAATAAATGTGTTTAATTTTTATCTATTGTAATTATAAAATTTATATAATCATTTAATTATGTGTGAATACATTATTAAAATTTTTTTTGAATTTTTAAGTAGTTATTTTTATGATAAACTCATTTAATGATATTACAATACATAATTAAATAAGAGCGTAAAAATATCATTATGAATCAAAATTAAATTCTTAATAAAAAAATAATTATGAGTTTTGAGAGTCTTGGTACTAAGTGTAGAAACCAAACCCCTTGAGTCAAATGCCCAAGTTTGTTTGTACCTCTGCATTCTAAAGAGGAGGTTGAGATGGAGAGAGGGAGGGAGCGAACAAGAGTAAGAAGGGTTTTGGCATTTGAGTATTGGATCTGATTCTGGTTTTGGATACAAAAGAGGATGGTATTGCTTTATTACTGTTAGGTCCAGATACAAAGAAGCGCAAGGTCAATCGTCATAAATTTGTGAATACTTTAAATAAATTTATATAATAATTAATTACAATATTAAAAATAAACCTTCATTTTATATAAATTGAAAGATATATTTAATAGGACATACTTTTATTACATCTATTCATAATTTAAACAAGTAATTATGTTAACATAATAATATTTAAATCAAAATATATTTTAAATATAAGTTTAATATAAATGGAAGTGGGAGGCAGGGACGAATTGTTATAAACCCACACACATCTCATTCTATAATAATATATAACCCTAACCTATTCTTAAATCTTGCGGAACAGCGCAAACATATTTTGCCATCCTTGATTCTTAATATAAAAACACATAAATACAATCAGTATGTGCTAAAATGGAAAAGAAAGACCAAAAATTAAAAGGAAAATAGACCAAATAATCAAAAATTAATATTTATAATATGAAAATACATGAATCAATCAATACGCGTTAAATATTGGGAAAAAAGACTCAAAACTAAAAGGAAAAATCAATAAAATCAAACTTATTCGTTGTACGATGCATAATTTTAAACTTAACCTAATCTGTAGATCTAAATTAACTCATTCTTTAAAAATTAGGTTAGTCAATTTGTGCGAATTCACGAGTAGATTCAACTCACTTAGTAGTTATCACCCTTAAGTTGGAGTGTATGATATTAATAAATGTATTTAATTTTGACATATTATTGTTATATAATTTTAATAATTATTTAGTTATGAGTTAATATATTATTAAAATAATTTAATTTTTGAATACTTATTTTTATAAATAAATTTATTTAATAATATAATAATATATAATTAAATGATAACGTATAAATATTAATGTGTATTAAAAAAATAGAAAAATTATGTGAATCAAAATTAAATCTTTAATAAAAATTTATTGTGAGTTCAACCCCTTGGTAAGCGTAGAAACCAAACCCCCTGGGGTAAATGCTGTAGTTTGTTTGCCTCCGCATTCTAAAGACGAGGTTGAGAGATAGAGAGAGGGAGGGAGCGAACAAGAACAAGAACAAGAGCGAGAACAAGAGCAAGAGCGAGAGGGTTTTGGCGTTTGAGTGTTTGATCTGATTCTGGTTGTGCGCCATCTAGAAGGAAGCAGCACAGTCATAGAGTATGGGTACAGGGGATAGTACAGAGGAGGTTAGTGGTGTTTCGCTGCCGTCGGGTCCAGACGGAAAGAAGCGCAGGGTCACCTACTTCTACGAACCCACCATCGGCGATTACTACTACGGCCAAGGCCACCCCATGAAACCACACCGGATTCGCATGGCCCACAATCTCATCGTCCATTACTCCCTCCACCGCCGCATGGAAATCAACCGCCCCTTCCCCGCCACCCCCGACGACATCCGCCGTTTCCATTCCGACGAGTACGTCGACTTCCTTTCCACCGTCTCGCCGGAGATCCTCGGCGAGAACACCCCCCTCCCTCGTCAGCTCAAGCGCTTCAACGTCGGCGAGGACTGTCCCGTCTTCGACGGCTTATTCAATTTCTGTCAGGCCTCTGCCGGTGGCTCCCTCGGTGCTGCCGTCAGGTTGAACCGCGGGGATGCTGATATTGCAATCAATTGGGCTGGTGGCTTGCACCATGCGAAGAAGTCTGAAGCTTCTGGCTTCTGTTACGTCAATGACATTGTTCTTGGCATCCTCGAGCTTCTCAAAGTTCACAGGGTATTTTCCAATGTCTTTTCTATTTTAAATACTCTCTTTTATAACTCGCATGCTTTTTCCTTCTTTTCGGCTCTGGATTTTTTGTTGTCATTTGTCGCTTTGGAGCATTTGTTGCTGTATATACTTTCACAGCTCGCGTATTATTTATTGTACCATAGCCCCAGACTCTGTTTCACTATGCTTCTCTGTTTATGTTCCATGGTCATATTCCGGAGTGCTGTTGTAAAGATTGTAAGATATTTTATATTTGTATTTTACGGCAATGAATTCTAATTACTGTTAAATTTTCTTCGGCATTGTACTTACCTTTTGGTAAGTGGGAATAGCAATTTATATTCTGTCTTCATTCTGTGGAAATGATAATTCTAATATTGGTACCCCCCCCCCCCCCCCCCCCCCCCCAAAAAAAAAAAGACAGAGAGAGAGAGAGATGAAATCACCATTCCATTACAGCCTCCATGCATTGATTCTACAGAGATTGGAATCACCTTTCCCTCCATGTTTTTGTTTTCTAGTTTGTACTGATTTATAGAGAGTGTTTTTCCCATTCATGGCCAGTGCTGGTGCGCACCACTATGCACTTAGTCCTAGTCATGATTCTATTTTATGTTTGATTTCATATAAAATACCAAACATACAAACAGAATGGAATTGAATAAAGTCCCATTCCATTCCTAACCCAACCAAACAGTGGAATAGGAATGGCCAATCCCCTATTGTACACAAAATGTGCTGAATAAACAAGATTCTGATGACCTAATTTATTGGGAAATTTCATGCCTGTTTAATGTGTGATTAGAGTAATGACTTGTATTACTCCTGGTCTCTTTCCCATAGCATTGTCTTTTCATAGTTCTTCTGTATGTAAAAATCAAAAATATGCTTCTACTTATGCAAAAACTTTTCTCTGTTGCTTGTAACCAGTTCTTGTTTTGTTATTTATATCATATGTCTTTTCTTCCTATCCTAAATATACTTTTTGCACTATCTGCTCTATGTTGTTGGCCAGCGTGTGCTGTATGTTGACATTGATGTTCACCATGGAGATGGCGTTGAAGAGGCCTTTTACACTACTGATAGAGTGATGACAGTGTCTTTTCATAAGTTTGGGGATTTTTTCCCAGGCACTGGGCACATTAAAGACATTGGGGTGGGCACTGGAAAGAATTTTGCCCTAAATGCCCCACTAAATGATGGAATGGATGATGAGAATTTCCGTGGTCTGTTTCGTCCCATCATTCAAAAAGTCATGGAGGTTTATCAACCTGATGCAGTTGTTCTTCAATGCGGAGCTGATTCATTATCTGGTGACAGGTTGGGTTGCTTCAACTTGTCTGTGAAGGGTCATGCTGATTGCCTTCGCTTCCTTAGATCTTTCAATGTTCCTCTAATGGTCTTGGGTGGGGGAGGATATACAATTCGGAATGTTGCACGATGTTGGTGTTACGAGGTGTCTTCCTTTCTCTACTTGGACAGGATTACGAATGTGTTTGGTGATGGTCTATTGTTACATATTAATTACATGCTCTTTCTTTGTTTTAGACAGCGGTGGCAGTAGGAGTGGAGCCTAATAATAAGTTGCCTTACAATGAATACTATGAGTATTTTGGCCCAGATTATACTCTTCATGTCGATCCATACAACATGGAGAACCTAAACACACCCAAGGATATGGAAAAAATAAGGTGATTTTGATATTAATTTCTTTTTGGTTGAATTGCAATTGATGGTTCTGATTTCAATTTTATTTTCTAATATTTATGGAAAAAATACTGGTTATACATATTTATGAATCTAATTGCTCAGATGCCTTACGTTTTGCTGCATCCAAATCCAAGTCACATCTTTTTTAAAAATCTGATGCTTTCAGAATCTTGTGAGTAGTGGCTTAGACATGAACAAGCTGTGAGTAGTTTATACCTGGTAGGCCATTGTTGTTGTTTGTGTTGGTTGTGAAGACATATTGTATTGTTCTAGTCCTCTAGACTTCAAATATCAAAAGCCACCATGGCAAGTTGTATCTCACTATGTGCCAGAGGCCAGGGACTGAACCTTGGCAGATTTAAAGCTTCCATTGTCTCATGTATATAGTGCACACTGCACATGTTTTTTTTTTTTGGGGTGTATTTTCGGGGGCCCAGGGGGAGGGGGTGTGTGTGGGGGAACCTCCACTACCAGAGATAACATGGAGCTTTTCAACTTCAGATTACAATCTATACCCAAATCATGTTAGATATAAAGGAAATTTACTGCTATATTGAATGCTATACTGTTATGTCTAACATAGAGCTTGATATGTGTAGAAGCAGCTGAATGCTTGAATGAGGGATTTGCTGTTCTTTCTCATGTCGTCATGTATTACTTTTGCGTCTGTGGATAATTGCCAGCATTTGCATGAAGCAAACATTGACTTAAATGGATTTTTTGTTTTTAAAATTAATTTTCCAGGAATACACTACTAGAACAACTTTCTAGACTTCCCCATGCACCCAGTGCACCTTTTCAGACTACACCATCAACCATACAAGTTCCAGAAGAGGTTGGTTCTTAGTAAACTAGTTGCAGATATTGTCAATCTACCATTTTCTTCTTTTTGTTTGATTTTATTCAGTAAATGGATTCAGGCTGAAGAGGACATGGATAGAAGACCCAAACGTCGCATATGGAGTGGTGAAGATTATGATTCTGATCATGATGATGAGAAGGCTAGTTCAAAGTGCTCAAACTTAACTTCCTATACGAGGTAGGGATTATATTTTGTTTTTTCAATGCATTTGGTTTATCAGACCCTTTATAGGGTAAGTAGGTATATTTTGGGTTTGTCCCTGACACTGTAACAGCGATTCCATGTACCCTTGTAAAGACTCCGGCTTTAGTTTAATGGAAGTTAGATAATGCAGTACTCATTAAGCTTTTTCTAAACTGTCTGCTTAGCCATTTGTCACAAGTTGAGCTGATATTCTCATGCAAATCTCTCTTTCCAAAGGCAAATTATGTAACAATGGTTCCCGTGCTAATGCATGACTTAATGAGAGATTGAGAGTTGCCTCATCAGCTTGAGGGTTAATTTAGTAGGTAAGTCTGTGGGCTAAGGCCATGGGCTAGGTTATAGAGACAGAGACATCATTTAATAGAGGTGGATGCATGACCTTCAACAATTAATTAATGTAAAAGTTAAATAGTGTTCATATCTAATGGATACTCTCACTTTTGTTTTTTTTAAAGATTTAATTTTGATCGTGTAAAAATTTTTTACGCTATTATTTAATCATGTTTTGACATATTATTAAAAGAGTTTGATTATGACAACTACTTGAAAAGCCAAAATTTGTTATTAATGTGTTAATACATGATTAGATGATTAAATAATTTTATATCGATAGTGGATCAAAATTAAACTTTTTATTTAAAGTCCATTGATTATTTGAGATTAATAGAAAATGTTGTTGAATAGATCATATGATCATTTGCAAATGAATTTGATAACCATTTGGTTCCTTTTGTTAAATGCTAATAGATATACCCTCTATGCAGCAGGGATGTTGCAGATGAGATGGAAGAAGAGAAGCCAGATGTGCATCCGAAATCTTGATGCTGATAGGACAGAAACAAGTTATGGCATTGCATGTTTGTATCGTATGGTTTAACATGAATTGTTCCATTTAGTGGGGAGCTCATTGTTGAGCCATATAATATTACATATTTTCTGTGTCTCCATGATACATGTACATTATGGAGCTTAAATCTTCTGACGTATAAAATAGGCAGTAGTGGTCAACACTGACATCTTGCTCCGCCCTCTTCCCTTGAGATAAGTTTCGTGAAAACAACTCCTGAGAATGCGAATACAATGTCACTGATTACATTGTGCAGATACAATTTTTGACAGCTGGCGCAGTCATTCCGTTTCTTTCACATTTTTTCAGTAATATTAGCTTTTCCCAGCAAAAAATTGTCGTAGACGATGCATACCATTGCCAAGGCCTTGAAATTGAATATGTTTTCTTCTACTTTCTGGTCTGTATTAATTTATTTTGTTTTCAAAGTAGATTATAATTAAAATTTTAAAAAGATAATTGTTGAGAAAAAAAGTAATTTTTTTTTCTAAAAATAAGTAGTAATTATACATGCACTTAATCTACTAGTGAACAAATGGATGGTCATGTTGGAGGCTTGGTGTACCCGGTTGTCAGCACACGAGTCATGAAGGTTCCCAAATTTTAGAGAACATCTTGTTTCTCTCAGTTGTCCAAGATTTGCGCTTCCTGAGGCAGGGCATAGGTAAACGGGAAACGATACTTGTACCTTTTTTTTTTTTAAATCCTTCACATGTCTTGTTACTTGAACGAAAGGAGAGAGAAAAAGAAAAAGAATAGTGGAGATTGATTGAATGCGAAAAATGTTAAAAATGATTATGAGTATATAAGGTTATCTGTGTCAGTGGTTTCTTTAATAACACATGTAATCCACTTTTTCTGACACGTTTTTGATGTTCAAGAAATTCTCTTGCATGCTCCAATATGCTCCTCAGTTTCTGCGGAAGTTGATGGCTACAGCAGTAGTAACATTCCTTCTTCTTGCGGGTGATACTACTCCAGCAGCCACTGCGGTGCTACTCGATGGTAATAAATCAACCATAAATGTTCCTTAGAACATATATCACTTCTTGGTATCATTCATCGTACGCATGTATTTCCAAGTCCTAACTACTGACTGGTTCTTTGTCCCCTCTTACGGCCTGAAACCAAATGATGGGTCTGAGAAGATGTTACAAGTTCCATTTGGTGGCAGTGTTGGGTCGAGAAAGATGAATTCTGGAAGAGAAGGCAGCTCAAGACGTGTCAGTTTGGAGAACGACAAGTGGAGATTTCCAGTAGCAGGTTTCAGCTTCAGGAGCCTAAGATCAAGGGTTCCATCACCGCCACCTGCCCCTGCCAAAAGTCGACAAACATCCATGAAAGCATCGACTTCTCCCCCATTGATTCTGTAAGGGATTCGTGTTCCTCTCTCTTTAGTCTTTTCTTTTTTTGGGTGTCACTATTACAAGATGAGGATCTGTCGTCTTCTCTATGAAAAATCAAACAAACCAATACAGAAAGCTATATATGTTCTGAATGACAAAACGAATATCATATATTGTTGAACATATACATCAAAGATTCTGTATTATTTGTTTGTTTTACTTATTGGTTGATGCACTTTCTTAAAGGATGAGTGTTCTCTTAATTTTTTTTTTCTTATAAGATATAACTTCGTTTAGGCAGAAGTTGTCATTCTTTACAAAATATTCTGTACCAATATTCGAACCTTTAACATTAAAGCTCATCTTATAGAGTTTTAACTTACTTATCATTTAAGTTTCTAGCTTGCTTTTCCTATGAGTAGTATTCTTGTAATCTATCTATCTATTACTGTGTGTAATTTTTTTTTAATCATTTGCACCTCCCTTTGAAATTTATTAAAAATTTAAAACAATATTAAATTTAATTCTCACTCAAAATTTACACTCTACCCAAATTGATTAATTGATAACCGTCCTCTTAATGATAAATTTTTGTGTCCACTTTAGTCTACATAAGTTGTGTGTACACAAATAAAAAATTAACACATTATCAATTTATATTAAATAACAACTAACTCAGATAAAAATTTATGTAATTTTTTAATGTAAAATGATGATATTTCAGTTTTTTAGTTGGTTTAGTATATATAATTTGTGTAGATTGTAAGAATCTCTTCATGTTAACATTGTAAACCAAAGTCTTGAGTGTAAAACTTTATTATTGTGTTCATATAAAACTTTTTTATGCTAGTTTCAAGTCATGTTATCACATTATTAATAAGTTTTGATTACGATAATTATTTTAGAAGTTAATTTTTTTAATGATGTAACAATATATTATTAGATGATATATAATTAATGTAAAAATTATAATAAGTGGATTAAAATTAAACTTTTTAAAAATTCAAATTATACATTCATCGAGGACATTAATACAAATGTACCTCTACAAAGTAACTACGTACACCATTTCTCATATAACTATCTACTTTAGGAGAAATTTTTATGTAAATTTAGCTAATAAACAACCTGATACATCATCAATTTACATATAAAAAAAACTATTTAACACATAAATCTATGTAACTATTCAATGCAAAATGATAATAAATAATTTGTTTATTGGCTTATTCTACCTAATTTGTAATCTAGAATTTTTTTCACTTAAAGGAGACGAAAAGGTGGGAAGAAGTTAAGGAGAGATGATTCATTTGCTTCCCAACTCTCTCGTCTCCCTTCTTCAAACTAAGGCAAAAAGTAACATGAGTCCCTATAGCTGCCATTTTCATCATTAGTTATTGGATTGAACCATCTATAGCTGCTTCTGGGTTTTTTTTTTTCTTTTTTTTTTTGGGTTTTGTTTTTGAAATAATTGTTTCCATCTAGTTGATAACCCATGTACCCCTCAACTGGTGTCTATCTTTTGAAAAAGTTGCACTTGTTATTAGCACAAGGATAGCATAACCTAACTAACGAGGACTAATTCAATTAATAAGATTGAGTTATGTTAATTTAAAGGTTTTAGGTTTGATTATTGAGTATAATTATAAGTTTTCGTTAAAACTTATAATATGTCTTGAGTTTAAAATAAAATAACCATCCTTTCCTCTAAACTTTTTCTTAGCAAACGAAAAAAAAAACATAACTTATCTTTTTTTCATTCAGTCTCATATATATATATGGGGTTGCTTATCCTTTTTTTTTTCATGAATATTAATATCCTGATCAATTGTCTTGGTTATATGTTATGAACTTTTTAACAACTTTGACAACTCATTCAGGGTATTGGTACCTTCTAAAAAAAAAGTTTAATTGTAAATTGTAACTAGTCTTCTCCTACACATGAATTATTGGTTCAGGAACCTTTATCATCGCCAACTAGACCCGGGTGGAGAAGATGATATCCTGAAAGAGTTTAACCTCTCACGCATAGACGCAACAACCTCCTCCCCTTTTCGGTACCAAGGCCATGTCCGTATCTAATATATGAACACGATACGATGGTTTAGCTCTCGTTTCTTTTTTTTTTTTTTAATTTTTTTTAAGTCAAACGCGACTTAGGATGACATCATGATTAGACATAGTAAGGACACGACGACGATACAAAAGATGATAAATGCAGCTTTTGAAGGTAAGTGATAGATGAATATGAGAAACTGATTTTGAGACAAACATAATAACCCATTTTGATTTGTGATTTCTAGGGATCAATTTTCATTATAGCACAATCACTTGCCTTCTTCAAGTTTTAGGAGACTGCAATTGATGCAACAACTAACATGGAAGTGTCTTTGTGACCATCTCAATTGCTTCTTTTTTAAGATAAGTATTTTAAAATAAGATAATCATGAGATGTTTGTCATTTTTATGAAGATGTTATTATGATACTCTAGATTTTTTCAAATGTATTACATTGGATGATTTGTATTACAATAAATATTTAAAGTTTATAAAATAAAATTCATAATTAATAAATATTTAACAAGTCATTATGTTATAAAAAAACAAAATGGGTCGCCGAATAACGGATGTGTAATTATGTTTGTGTATCGATGTTGTTCACGAAGTTTTCCATTTTGCATACAACAGAACAGAGGGATGTCTCGTTTCTCCGTGGGGATGGGGGACTCTGATTATAAAGTGAAGAGAGAGAGATCAGGAGTGTACAATTAGAATATCCCTTCACCGCCTGAAGAGTCCTATTTCCTGGAGTGCCACATGAGGTTGATAATGAATGCCATGGAAAAAAAAAAAAACCCCATAGTCTTGCAAAGAAGAGAAAGCCCCACAGAGCAGAACGAGTCTTCTTGTTCATATACTGATGATGGTGATTAGTTACCAGTGTTGTTGTTGCCAGCATCACATAACCCATAATACCGCAGATTTACGTTGTTGTTTTAATGTTGATTCAGTTGCACTGGCTCCAGTCCGAACTCTGCAAGATTTGCAAATCCCTGTGGAGGGTCAAGCAGTTGCATGCTTTGCTTTTTAAGACCCATCTCGCAGAAGACCCGTATTATGCAACCAAAATTGTTAGGCTGTATGCAGCTAATAATGATATTAATTCTGCTCACCACGTGTTCGACAGAACTTCTTCTCGAACTGTCTACCTTTGGAATTCCGTGATTCGAGCTTACGCTCAAGCCCAAAGATTTGGTAATGCAATCTCTCTATTTAGAACGATGCTTGGAACTGACATAAGACCTGACAATTACACATATGCCTGCATTATACGTGCATGCTCTGACAACTTTGATTTTGGTACGCTGAGACTTGTTCATGGAGGGGCTATAGCTTGTGGGTTAGGACTGGACTCTGTTTGTTGCAGTGCACTTGTGACGGCTTATTCAAAACTGGGCTTTGTTAATGAAGCGAGTAGAGTGTTCAATGGGATCACTGAACCGGATTTGGTTTTGTGGAATTCACTGATTTCTGGTTATGGGTACTCTGGTGTCTGGGATAGAGGGATGCAAATGTTTAGCACAATGCGACATGTTGGGAAGAAGCCAGATGGATATACACTGGTTGGGTTGCTTTCGGGTGTTGCAGATTCTAGCTTGCTGAGCATTGGCCAAGGATTACACGGTTTAAGTCTGAAAAGTGGGTTTGATTCCAATTCTCATGTAGGTAGTTTACTGGTGAGTATGTACTCAAGATGTAAGTGCATGACTTCGGCATATAGAGTCTTTTGCAGTATTTTCCAACCTGATTTAGTCACATGGTCTGCTCTTATAGCTGGGCATTCTCAGTCTGGAGAGTATGAGAAGGCACTGCTCTTTTTCAGGAAACTAAACATGGAAATCAAGAAGGCAGATTCTATTTTGATTGCGAGTGTATTGGCTTCTATTGCTCAGACAGCAAATGTACGGCCAGGATGTCAGATACATGGTTATGTTCTTCGGCATGGATTGGAATCAGATGTCATGGTCTCCTCTGCTCTCGTAGACATGTACTCAAAGTGTGGTTTCTTGCACTTGGGAATATTTGTTTTCAGGTTAATGCCAGAACGGAATGTAGTTTCTTATAATTCAGTCATTTCAGGTCTTGGCTTGTATGGATGTGCTTCGGAGGCTTTCAGGATGTTTGATAAGATGCTGGAGAAAGGATTACTACCTGATGAATCCACTTTCTCTGCCCTCCTTTGTGCTTGTTGTCATGCTGGCCTTGTCAAAGATGGCAGGGAGATTTTCCGGAGAATGAAAGATGAGTTTGACATCAAAGCTAGGCCAGAGCACTATGTTTACATGGTGAAGCTTCTTGGCAGTGCTGGGGAGTTAGAAGAGGCTTACAATCTCACTCAGTCCTTACCAGAACCAGTAGACAAGGGCATCCTGGGAGCCCTATTATCATGCTGTCATTCTTGTGGAAATTCTGAGCTGGCAGAAACTGTAGCTCAGCAGCTTTTTGAAAGTAATCCTGATGATAATGCTTGCAGGGTTATGCTTTCCAATATATATGCTGATGATGGGAGGTGGGATGATGTGAGAAAGTTGAGGGATAAAATAACAGGAGGTCTGAGAAAAATGCCCGGACTAAGCTGGATTGAAGACAGTTTTGGCTAATTTTGAATTTAGACGCTACAAAATTGATGGACTGTAACCCCCGTCAAATATAGAGGTGTTTCTCAGACAGGTATTACATATATGAAACATAATTCTGTATATTTTTTCTTATTGGACATTGTTTGACTTCTGGTGTGCACAAAAGTGGTCTGGATAATTATCTTGCTGCAGAGAGCACTGAACTCTAATCTATAAAATGACATAATTGAGGAAAATGGCACCTTAAGTCTATGTCAGTTAGTAAGCACACATTAAGACTAGCAGCTTGCATTTTAGTTTGTTAGTGTGAATTCATATGCGAATTGCATTTGCTAAATGGTGATTAATTACTGATCCCATTTTGGTTCAACTGTTATCAATTGGTCTAATGTCTTTGAATCACATGAATGTGGTTCAGCATTTATACATTTTAAAGTCTTCAACTTAATGTCTTTAATTCCCATAAATGGGATTTAACATGGGCTGGCCAGTTTCAGTATGCATATTTCTTTTCTTCAAAATTACATCTCTTGGCATAAAACTAGCTGAAAATGAAATTCAACTACATTTCTGCTCTCGGTGGCTATACATCCTATACTCAAGTGGTACTGGTGCCTAATACTGAAACCTGCTTAAGAGGCTCCTAAGTATTTTCTCTTGCTATTTATAGATCATCTTTTCTTCTTCACAGAACTTAAACTCCGGCTCCTTTTGTGCAACTTTAAAGTGATTTTTCATTCTTATGAAGAAATTGGAATTAGAGAAATGGATTTGGAAACAGAAATCAAGAAACTGGAAAGTTGAAACGAAGTGAGCTTTCTCCCTGTACCAGATTTGTGCAGATGGCTTCATTTGATTTGTGAATATAGAGAAAATTTTATGTTTCATAGAAAATCTGGAAGTTTGAAATCTTCAGTTTGGTAATTGATGCTGTAAAATCCTAATGACACTCTGGACTTGCATGAAATTTGTAGTTAACGTAGTCACTCTTGAGGCCATGCTTCTCTTGTTTTTCTGATTTGTGAGAGCAACTTACGTTATGAAATGGGGTCCAGCTTCAAGCTCTTGCAGTTGCAGATTAGATTAAAGGGCATGTGACTCTCTGGGCTCCACCCCCGACCCGCTATCCTACCAGTTGAGGGAGCTACCAACTGTGCACAGCGCGGGGGCCAAAGCTCACTGTCCAAGATAGCTACTACTTGAAGGGAAGCCAAAGTGAGGAAGTAGGAAAGGAGAGGCATTGGCATGAGAGATGGCGGGAACCCTTCCTTTCCAAAACTCTTCAGAAATGCTATACCTGAGTGAGCAATGGGAAATACAGTAGCCACGTTTCTTCCATTTTCCTTTGCTTCCTTCTACTGCTCTTAGCCTCGAGCCGGTTCCCAAAAGCAAGAAGGGTCACTGTGGAGGCATGTGGGTTACTTTATCTTCAAT
The DNA here is from genome assembly GCA_019955255.1 of Castanospermum australe. Classification (NCBI taxonomy): domain Eukaryota; kingdom Viridiplantae; phylum Streptophyta; class Magnoliopsida; order Fabales; family Fabaceae; genus Castanospermum; species Castanospermum australe. Next base: position 43,933 of record NSJW01000652.1, read on the forward strand.
GGCTTCCTTGTTCCTCTTCACTGATCACAAAAATCGGAGAGTAGTTCTCATTGTTTCTTAAGTCTGAACATCCGCTAGGTTTGTGTATTTTTAATTTTTCTACTTTGGCTTTCCTTTGTTTTGATATTCTTTGGTGAAATTGTATCAAAGAAAGGCTTTTTTCAGGTTAGTAATGTCCCATCTGATGATTTTTCACTGGTAAATCACTCACTGGATGTGTCTTGCTGTTGTAGCACTTTATTTTCCTGGATTGTTGTCTTCTTCTGTGAAAATGAGGGGCAGAATATTCCAATGGCTGACAAAGAGACACTTATCAACTCTTTTTTTCCCTTTATTTTTCATTGTGTTTCTGTTCGTTTAGAGATTTTCTCCCATGATAAGGGTACTCAATCTCCCTAAGAAATTCTGCCAACAAGGTAGAGCCAAAAAAGTGAGTAAAAATCGAAGAAAAAGATGGGGGGGGGGGGGGATTATGTTTGAACTTGCATGCTATTGTACATCCTTTCCATTTTGTCCTTCTGAACTTTAACTTGCTATTTCTATCCAATAACTATTCTGAAAATAAGGCTGTTCTTCCTCAAAATGAAAGCAAATGAAGGATTTGTTGTTGATACATAATTACATCTGCATAGTAAAGTTGTTTCGTTTACTTATCTGAATAATTGATATGGACCATGTAGAAATGGATAGTTGTTAAATTCCCATAATACTACTGGACTTGTGCTTATTTTGCTATTTTCTCTATTGAGAGATATCCATTATATCCTAGTCACCCAGCGTAGGTAGTGTCCCTTAAATGATAAGATCTTCTATGGTATCCCTGAATGATGCAGTGTCTTCTAACTGACAGCTGGGAGAGTGTGTTTGAACAGTATTCTGGCTGTTATGAGCAACCTTTTTTTCTGGGTTCCATTTTCCTCATTGGGAAGTTGAAATTCAGTTAAAATATCTCAAAATCAGCAAAGCTCTTCTTTTTTAAAAATTTTTAAAATTAAGTTTCGTGGTTATTATGTGGAACACTTCATTTCCAATTGGCACTCCTTCTGGCCTCATGTGTCATGTATTTCTGAATGCCCTGGAAGAGGTAGTCGTTGCAAGCTATAGAAATTCTGTGTAATTTAAACCTTAACTAAATAATTTTCCTGTAGCTTCTGTAGTTATTAGTTATTACTTTTCATGATTACTATTAAGAATTATCTATAAGAATTATTCTTGCTCTCATGAGCTACTCATTGGGAGTGACCTTTTCCATTAATCGTATAATTTGGCTCAGAAGCTATATGTTAACTGGTATATGATTGAGATCTTATCTGCTAAGAGAAATAGACACTATCAATTTTAGTATGTGCAACAGATTTAGCTCCATCGTTGCAATGCTTTACAGCTCTGTATTCATAAATATGACACCTTGATATACGTTGAAGCCAGGTTGTTTCCGTTAATATTAATGGATTGCTATCCTAAACTTACATAACCAGCTGAAATTCATGTCTTATATGCTTTGTTAACTTTTTTGGTGACCGTATCACTGTTAGTTACATTTGCATGTTCAAGACGTCAAGCCAAGCATTTATTTTGACTTACTAGGGAAGAGGTTTAAATTTTGTACTTCCTGCATCATATTATTCTTTGTTACTGCACTTGTATTGAATATCTCTTGTACTATGCAGGTCCAAAAGTTTGCAATACGTTTCTCAGCATCAAGTGATTCACAAAATTTCATGGATGCCTTAAAGTTGTAATTTAAATTACTGAAATGTCCATTCTCTAGAGTAAATTAAGTTGATACAAACTCCGTGCTTTCACCCCGCTCCCCCAAAAAAAGAACTGAAGTTGGGCATAGAAAGTGCTGATTAACTTCCATGGAATTCCCTAAATGAACTTTCGCATGGATCATTTAGTCAATGGATATAAATTACTGATGCAGAAACTACATTATGTTGAAATGAACAAAGTGCAATTGCAAAGCTAGATATGAATGTTACATAGACTGATAGACATGAACTTAAGACCAAACATGAAAAATGGATGTAGAATTTAGCTCTTCAATCTTAACTATTTTATCTAAGATTTTGTTTGGTCAATTTTTTACATTTTATTTTATTATTATGACATAATGGCACTCTGAGATATATGCAGGTCAAGCTTCTGTATGTTTAATATTATCTGTATTGTTTTGGCCCTACGAGAGCTTGAAAGACACAATGATCTGGGCCTTCAAAACAGTGGCTGATTTAGAAATTTCATCTTGAACTCATTGCTTCCCCCATGAATCCACCAATTACAGGTGAACATAACATCTGTTTATACCGTGTGGAATATGTGAAAGAGTGTCCTGATCCATGAGATACAATATTGGTATAGTGCTGGTGAGGAATTGAATTATTTAGATTCTCATGGGAGTTTTGCTCTGAAGCAGCCTCCTTTGAACTATGAAGGCACACAATACCCATGTTATCAAGAGACAGTAGTTCCTAATGACTTGGGAAACTTGTCCCAGACCTTGCTTTCCAGCTTCATACGACCTTCTGATTGTCCTATGGAAGTTGAGCAAGGTACGCCATTAGTAAGGTTGTAAATACAGTAGACTTTGCTCTTCCATTTAGAGACTTATTCAACGTACAAATGCTGCAAAGCTACCAAAAGTCCAAAAGTAACTGTCGATTTCAAGATTTGATTGCCGGTAGTTTCTGAATCTTATCTTCTGGGACTTCTTTATGTTTGCTCCTGATTTCATTGTGGTGCTGGTGCCATATTTGCTTAGGAATTTATTTGATCTATATAAAAGCAATAGAAGTATTGTGGGGATCAAACAGTATATCACTTTTCTAGGTCCCTTTCTTTCGGGCTAAACTTACAGTACCCAAACAATATTCCATAGCCCCCCCCCCCCCCCCAACTTAATTTGGTTAATCACTTATTGTTTCTCATCAATTTTGACCAACACTGTATTTTCTTGCAGGAATACATGCCAAAATTCTTCTTCCCATGGTTATTATCCATGGTGCTCTTTGCTAGTCTGAGAGACTGGGACACAATTCCCATTCGACGAGTGAAGTAGTTTACTACAGACGTGTTCTGAGCTAACTGTTGGTATACGATCATAAAAACCAATATCTATATGTCTATATCCTTGATGCCTTGCTCTTAATTATACTTCTTAGTTCTTAACCTGATAGCAATATAATATTACTATGTTGAACATAAAGTCATTGTTGGAAAACCCACAACAGAGTAAACAATTCAGATGCTGAACTTTTTTTTTATCCTTGAAAAGAAAAATCTATACAGATTATTCGACCACTTGATTGAGTCAATACATTCTTCTCCTCTTTTTGTTACTTTGATTCCACAATGCATTTTCCTTTGCTGCACCCTTTATTATTATGCTGATAATCTAGATTTTCTTTTGTGTCATCTCCATATGGAATCTGATGTAAATGCCACAGCCGGGTCATGTAAATACTAATTCCTTTTAGTTACCTTCTAAATGTGTGTTTGGATTGTATTTTATATGAATTTAATTTTGAAGTGGGTTTGGAAGCACATAGTGTTTTATAATTGGAAACTTTTAATAATAATTAATATTATTTAGATAGTATTAATAAAAATTACTTTTAAATGTGTAATTATCAAAAAGAGAATAAGTTTTCTTAAGTTGAATGTAGATAAGTTGACGTTAAAAGAATTTGTTTTAAAATTTAAATTTTTTAAAGGAATCACTTTTGTAGTGTATAATTATAATAATATTTTTGAAAAATGATTGAGTTCCACTTTATGAAAGATTATTAAAGTAATATTATAATATCAAATAATAAGAGTATTTCTATAAATATACACTTGATTAGGTTTTTTTCACAATATTGCTTTTACAAATGGGTGTCACAACTTACAAATGGGGGTCAAAAGCATGTGCAAATGTCCTTATGTTCTCTAGACAATGCCAAATATGTTGACACTATTTCGACACCCATTTGAACCTTAAATGAGCTTCCATCCTCCACAAACGTTGCCTACTCGTGCCATTCGTGGAAAAAATAAAATAAAAAATTATGAGAATAATAAGTATAAAAAATTATAAAAAAAATTAAAAATAACAAAACATTGTTAAATAAAAAGAAAAAAAATAAAATAATAAAAAAAATGAAAAAAAAGAAGAATTTGAAATAATCAATTAAAAAGTTTGACCCATAATTTTTTTTTCTTTGAGGATTTAAAAGCATGATCTATTAATTATATGAGACAATAAATATATTACAATATTTAAGTTTTATTTTATTATTACTTATTATATAAATATTATTTATTAGAGTCAAATGTAAAAATAGATTTTCAAATGGTATAATCAAATTTTATATGGTGAAGTTAAGCTATTTTTTTCCTTTTAAATATCATAATATATTATATTGACCTTTCCTAAGGTTAATGCTTATTATATTGATACCTTTCTTGTTTATGAAATTACATTTATCTCCCTTGTTTTGTTATTTACAAGGGGTAATAGTATGTAGGAATCATACATATAATAAGAGAAGTAGGCGTATATATTTCAAATAAAGAAGAGTATATGATGTAAGAATGGTACATAAAGTAAGAGATGTATTATAATTTTTCAAATAAGAGGGATGTTAAGTGTAATAAGTACTAATCTCATGAGAAATATATGTAATTACCCATAAATCTTAATACTACTATTACTTCATGTGTAAAAGTAAGTTTGTTATTTTGTGACTTATTGCCTGTTTCATCCGGCGTTTTTCCAGCACTAACGGAAGTTGGGGAGAAAAAAAAAGTAAACCAAAAAAGCTATTAACTGTTACAAATTCTAATTGCAGAGACAATTTAAAAGAGTAGAAATTATTACCTAATCTAAGAGTAATACTATTAAGAAAATTTCAAGAGTTCAGATTTAATTTGAATTTTAACATTTAAAATTATATACAATCTAATGATGGAATAGTTATAAGATGTCATATATTATGTTTTCACTGATCAGTGTATTACTATGAGAGTACACAATAATTTCTCTTAAAAGAGAATTTATCTATCATAAATTTTGGCTTAGTAGTTACAAATGCTGCGGAAAACACGTTAAATCTTGCACTCTTTGAGTAAGGTTTCTCATAAAGACCAGTTCTAGTTATGAGAAACCTTCAACAGATTGGTTTGGCTTAGCTAGCTCTTATTATTCTACCGATCAAATTTAATTATCCTCCAGAAAGCATGATCACGCAGTCCAAGTTTGTATGTCCCTAATCATTAGGGCCAGTTTTATAGTTAATCATACATAAAGCCACAGGCACTGATCATTTTAGCCATCACATTCACACTTTCATTGCATCGCACACCGACATGGAGCTTGCGAACTTGTCAGAAAGGCAAGCGTTCAAACTTGAAACTCTGATCATGAGCCTCTAAAAGAGAATCTCTTTTTTCTTTTCTTTTGAAGAAACTTGCTCGAATGATGAGGGACTGGGATATAGTATTTACTTTTCTCATAAAAGATACAAGGAAAAAAGAGTTGGATTTCCCTTTTGCAAATTTGTAAAGTCTTTCTGTTTGAAATCAACTGTAAATAAAAATGTTCCTTTTTCTTGTTCCTGAATCAACCCTGAACCTAAAAATGGAATAAGAAAGAATACCAAAAGGAGTGGGTGACAGATTTGGCTATGAACATGTACATTGTTGCCCACCTGTTAATCATTTGTGAGATGGTTTCCTGTGTTCAGTATGTCGTCTCTCTCATTCTCACATGTTTGTATGGTAAGGAGTTAATAGTGGGTTGGTTAAAAAGGAGGAATATATTCACTACTATTCCAAAACATATAAATAGATAACGTGCTCCATCGTGTACACACAAACCCTGCTTTTGTTGCACAGAAAATGTTCATCTAGAGGCATCATCTTTCCCAGGAATATAGGGAAAGGAAAGTAGTAACACATAGGAAATGTTCATGTAGACTCATAATCTTTCCCAGGAATATTATATGGAAAAGAAAGTGCAGTAACGACATGTCGTGTCGTGCAACCTCATCATGATTCCACCGAACTTGCATTGCAACACAAACTCAAGTGGATCAAATTAAATTGCTATAAAAGTACAGTGAAATTTCCCATAAAAAATTACTACTTCACTCATATTCATTGATAAATTAATTACATATTTATTTACATAATTTATATGAAAATAATGTGAATCTAAGCTATGAAATCTGGATATACGAATTTCTTTGGAGAAGCATGCAACTTTTGTACCGGTAGAAAGATAAACGTAATGTGGCACGTCCTCAAATGTAAGAAGATTTTTTTTTATAAAAGAAATTTTTAGGTTAAAGGGAAGGTTTGTTTTAGTTTAAAGTTAGAGTATGTCCTTAAATTTAACAAGCACTTTTAAATAACTCGCTAATAAAAGAATTTTAAAATCAAACTCTAATTATGATGAAGTGGTCGAAAGCCGACCCAATGAGTTAATCCCATTAACTTCAAATGTAAGAAGATGATGCACATAAGAGAACAAATATCTATTATTGAGAGAGAGAGAGCGAGAGAGAAGGGGGGGGGGGGAATGGTATTGCATTACTATTATGTGTTTCTTAAAAAAAAAGGCAAGTGAAGTTATGGCAACCAGCACATCACAAGTCTGAGTAGCAGGGCAGTGTGTCCAAATCAAGCCTTGTTGACTGCTGTGCCAGCAGAAGAAAAATGAGTACCATCTCATGGTTAGCCTCTGCAGCCGCAACACATGGGGTCTGAACATTGGGAAAGGACTCAGTTCAAATTGTGGTTGGGGGAGAATGGGGACGGAAAATGATGATAGCTAAGTGTTGGGAAAGTGATAAGGACTAAGTGCAGCTACAACAGTCGTGGACCACTTCTCTTTTTACTCATTGTTTTCTCTTTCAAGTGTGATTGTCTAGGTGAATCTGGAATTATTGATTTGGTTTGAATTTCTTTCGTGTCTCAACTCTCAAGGTTGTGCTTTCATGCAATGTATATGACATTTTTTAAAAAAATTTTCTCTGCATGCTTATTATATTTATATGTTATACTAATTAACTTTCTTTTCACGATATATATGGAAAGGGAATTGTTAAAGTTTCATATTGCCTGTTTTAATATTTGGAGTGCGATTTATATACTTATTAAATAATTCTATTTGACATCAATTAATTTTAAATTAAAATTTAATATAATATCAAAGCTCATCATCTTTCGTACTTGATAGGAGTCGAATTTAATTGTTGAAATGATTCAAGTGACAGGAAAGTGAATTCACTAATGAGATGTTCTATGAAGTCACTCACTAATTTCTAATGAGCATATTTGTTGGTGATCTTGTCAGGAAATGCTGACATCAAATTGAACACAATATTAATAATTCAGAAATCAAATTTAAACTGAAAAGCTATATACGTGAAAAGAAAAAGAGTTGTTTGGTCTTTTCTTTTAACAGCTTGAAAAGATTTCGAAAGTCTACCACCCATCTAAATGTAGGTGTAATATCAAAATGTATTTAAAGGGATTAACTTGATTGATCTTCAACCAAAATTTAAGTATAGCCCATAAAGCGGGTCTTTGGCTCATCACTCAAAACTAATTACATAGTTAGCTTCTCAGTTTGTGGTCATATACCTAGCTCCCTAACTAGTTAATTACAACTATGTAATTATATAAGGATTTTCCATATTTTACAAAGGGTATGGGATTTTATACAGTGTGGAGAGGGGCCGAGGGAAGGGGTAGGTGGGGCAGAAGGAAATAGAAAATCCTCCTTGAACGATGTTTAATTTGTATGGGTTATGTTTTGTGTGTTTTTTTTTTTTTTTGGAACCTAATGTTGTGATCCTAAAATCCACACCAACCAAGACTTTTGGTTTTCACTGGTTCAATGAATCAAACCTTTGCCGATTTATGGGAATCTTGAATTCTTCATTGGAAGGGCATATGATGCTACTACACCAACTAGCTACTACCGTGTGATATTTATATTATATAACAAAAACTCATTCTTTGCTTGATTAAGACTGCGAGTTACTAATCAGCAAGCAATAAGATTACCACTTTTAGTAAGACAAATAATTAATGTTAAAAATATATAAGTAACCCTTTTGCTTTTATGTGCGAGATTATCTTTAACTAATCATTAAGTGCACCAAGTTTGCAATCTAGCCATTTTTCCTTACCCTTAGATTTCCATTGTCAGATTAACTACTATAATGGAGCAATAACTGGTGCCAGGAATCAATGTGTGCGTGTGTCTATATATATATATTTGGGTGATGGCACTATCTAGGTAGGTAGGGGAACTCTTTGGCAATTGGCATTGCTATCTGCTAATGGAAATATATATATATATATATATATATATATATATATATACAGACACACAGACACACACACGTAATACGTCGCTATCATGTTGTCACTTGTCACAGCTATTATCACATAGTCGTCGTGGTGAGTGGTATTATAATTGGTAAAGGCTATTATCTATCCCTCGAAAACCAATGGGTGCTTGCTTAATTTCCCCATTGTAAGTGAAACGTTTGTGCAAACTACAGTGTTTTTAAATGTAGACGCGAAAAAAATTATTTTTTTACCTCATTTTTGTTATAAGTAATTAATGTTTTACACAACAAAATATATGTGTGTGTGTGTGTGTGTGTGTGTGTGTGTGCGTGTGTGAAGAATATTAGTTAACATGATTATAAGCGAGTCAAAATTGCTTCGTTATTTCATTGAAAATGAAAAGAAAAAATTGGGGCACACACATACACACAAAACAAAGAGCTTAAACGTTACATCTTCTGCTAGAGACACAAAATTGAAAGCAGTTGCCGCAGCAAATTAAAATGCACCAACTCCAACTGCACTAGAGTTATTCACGTATACACGAAATGACTCATCATTCTACCATGCAAAGAGATTTTCTGGCTTCACTAGTGTGCCTACAGGCTGCAATGCCTTAAATAGACAGGAGGGCCTGCTTCTTCAGTGTCATGTTCTCTTAAGTCTCGACCATCAACTTAAAATATGTTCCATAACCACTTGAGTAAGAAATTAAAGCTATTTATACGTATATTGTCTTCAGATTGGAATCAATTGATCCCATTTTTCTTTGTAATTCCCTCTGAAATGTTAACGACAGAGATAGTAGCTCCAAGTATAGAGATTTCGTATACGAATTAAAGTTTTATTAAATTGGGTTACTATAAATTAAACAATGCAGAAACCAATTATATATGCTTAATTTAAAATTATCATTATAAATACTTCAGAGAAAGTGCCAATAGACATTAATTAGTTAGCCTGTTTAAGGTTTTGCAAAGCAAATCCACCCCTGATTAAGTGTTCATTATTTCTTTCCAATACTTTATTATCCAACCTAACCTAACGCGGATGAAGGTTATAGAAATAAATAGGAAATAAACAAAGCTATCTGCCATATATATATATATATATATATATATATATATATTGTTAAACACAATATCCTCAGTCAATCTGAGCTAGTGTAATTAGTTAAAAATACTCATACCTCTATCATTATATAATTGAGCAGTGAGGGTCAATTGATTACTTAATCGCCATATGCATATCATGCTGATTTTGTAAATACAGTAACAATTGTATCATCATTGTCTAAGAGTTTAAGACGTATAATCAATTGATATTGATACACAAAAGTCCAACTATCTCTGCCTCTGGTGCAAAAGATGACCGTACACACACATATCATTCTTAATTACCGTGTATGTCCTTTTACAACAAGAAAGTAAAGCAGACCTCTAAACGTTTCCATGGGTATCAAAATTTGTAGGCGACGGTGTTAAAAATTATTATCTGATCTTACTGAATTATAACTGTGACACAATTCCTTTTTTTTAATTTTTTTTTTAACATTTCTTGTGGTGTTTCCTTTTGCTATTTATTTATAAACCCTTCCTATATATATTCTGCAATACCGTTAACGGCCCATTTGCTTAGTGCCCTTTACTCTTGTGTTTTAAAAATCAGGTCCCAAAAATATAAATTCAGTGCATGAGTTAGAGAGGGAATGAGAATGGGAGACATCCTCACATTCCTGATACTATTATTAGATGCAAGGTCATAGTCATTCTTTTCTAGTGTACCTCCATTTATTACCTTTGTCTTTTGCATCCATTCCTTCTCCATCCACTCAATGCTGTTTGCCTTCCCCCTCTACTATCACCTTTTGCCACTTAATTATCAGCTTCCACCCCCCTATCTCTCTATCTCTCTGTCTCTCTCCCTTGGTGCCTCTCTTCCAATTAGGGTTTCCTCTTAGGGGTGCTCCTCTTGTAACAAATCTCCGACGTATACCTCTCATTGGCTAAGGCTACTTTGTCTCGGGAGGGTGAAAGAGCGGAGCTTCTGAAGGACCTCCCACAAGGAAATAAAGGCACTTCCCTTTTAGTTCATCTGATCAAAGAAACCTACATCACAAAGAGGTAAAATCATGTTCATGTAGCAGCTTGCTTCTTTGCTCCTTTTCTTTATGGATATATAGTTATTTTCTGTTTTTGTTTCTTTTTAAGTAGAGTAACGGTTGATAGACAAAATGGATCCTTTTGAGAAGTCGCTGTTAGGGCTTTTCCATTTTATGCTTTTTGATGTAGCCATGAAATATAATCATGGCTTGTTGCAGCTGCCAGATCCCTGGTTCAACTGATTTTATTTCAGAAGGAAATTATAACTTTCTACTTGATCCATGCAGCTGAATTCTTCCAGCAAAAGAAAGATAGAGATAAAGTGTTCTTGTCTGCGCTAGTTTGCGGGCGTTTCTAATGAGGGGAATAAATGAGGAAGAAGAAGAAAGAAGAAAAACAAACCCAGAAACTAAACTTAAGGAAAAGAAAATTTTCAGAAGAACACTCTGAAGAGTTTAAAATTAAGAATTCTTCACTGATTTATTTCTCGTGAATTGAAAAAAGAAGAGAAAGTAAAGAAGGAAAATATATTTTTTAAAAGAAGAAATGAACAAGGTTGTGAAAGAAAAAGAAAGGATAAAGATAGTCATATAATATTATAGAAGAAAGTGACAACTAATCATCAAATTTATACTAGCCAGCAAAGTCTCGTGACGTATGTTTGTGCTGGGGAAGGAGGGGGGGGGGGGGGGATTGGGGGGGTTCTCTGTGGGAGATTTAGGAGGGATGGATAAAGGCCTAAAGGGTCTAAGATAGGACCAATATCTTTCCAATTTAAGTCTTAGAAATACTTTTTCTGATAGTTACTGACGTATTCTGGATCAATAAAAATAAGGATCCCTGCAACCCCATTTCATTAGCTGTTGTTGATGACTTATCAAAGAAAGAACACATCAAACGAACGAGAATGGAAATAAAAAGATAGTAGAATAAAGAGGTGCAACTGAAATAACATCAGATCCATTTTTCTGACCATTCAGTTTCGCCTTTCGTAATAAATTTGAAACGAATTAAAACTGCTTACTAGAGAACTCGACATCGATGAGAAGGGAAAGTTTGTTAATTTGTTTTATATATGCCAATCTTTCTAGTGCAGGGAAAATGGCATCATCATCCAGCTCTTACAATTCTCCCTGTGCTGCCTGCAAATTCTTGAGGAGGAAATGCATGCCAGGATGCATCTTTGCTCCTTACTTCCCACCTGAAGAGCCCCAAAAATTCGCCAACGTCCACAAGATATTTGGTGCTAGCAATGTGACTAAGCTCCTCAACGAACTCCTCCCCCACCAGAGGGAAGATGCAGTGAATTCCCTGGCCTATGAAGCAGAGGCTCGCGTCAGAGACCCAGTTTATGGCTGCGTAGGTGCCATCTCTTTCCTCCAGAGACAAGTTCAAAGGCTCCAAAAGGAGCTTGATGCTGCTAATGCCGATCTGGTCCGCTATGCCTGCAATGACATGCCCCCAACATCTCTGCCTGTGCCGCCAGGACTGACTTCAGTTCAACAAATTCCCCAAAGGCAGTTTAGTGCACGAATTGGTAATGAAGGAAGTGGGTTTTATCGGCAATCTCCTACCACTTATTCTTTTCCTTATTCTCTTCCATGGACTGATACCTCTTCGGAGGATATCAGTGAGGGAGGAAGAGGAGGAGGTAATTTGTGAATCATGTTTTTGCAGTAAACCCATCTAGGGTTTATGCCTTTTGAGGCATGGCCTGCGATATTCTTATGGCATGGTAATATTATATATATCTAGTTATGGTCCCTGGCTTTGTAGCCTTACTTGGACTCTTCTGGCTATGTGACTGAAGATCTACTGTTTTCTCTTAATTTTATTTGGGGGCTTTTCTTCTCTATATGTTGAACATGTATTGTTTAAAACTTACCAAGAACTTAGGTAGTCTTTCCAAAATCTTTAAGTATGGCTTTAGGGCCTAAATAAGTCGGTAGAACATGCATATAGTAATGTATGGCTACCAGACCTCGTAATTGTGTATTCAGTGCAACTCTAGGCATGTGCAATGTGCATGCGGAGTTGACGTTCTCTGTCATTGTTTATCATTAAGAATAAATGAGCGATAACGTTTGTTGATTCTAAAGCCTATAACTCTATGGTTTAGACGCTAGCTTAGTCCTACTTACCCTATATATATATTTATTCCGGCCTTTGTTTCCACTTTGCTCTTATTTATGGACCACCCTTTTACTTTCTCTTCGATTTTTTTACTCTGTTATTACCCATTTTATCTGGCTGATTCAAAACCACTGATTTGAATATTGTTTTCCTTTCTTAATTACCTGAGTTGGTAACCATCCGTTGAATTTACTTCACTAACCGTTAAAATGTTCTCGTCGTAAATTTTGCCTTAGCTCAATGTGGATGATTTCCCTAAAAATAAAGGCAATAGAAGGAGTTGAGTTAATTATTGAACAACGAAAATGACAAGTCATTGACACAGAAACAATATATATAGGTACTCTCAATCTCATGTGGAGTTGTATAGACTTTTCATGTAAAAGTCTGTCTTCCTGATAATCCAACAATATCTTATTGCTAGCGAGTCTTTAAATTTTTTGAAAAACACATTGGGTATTAGGCATGGTGTTCGATGAACTCAACTATAACAGGAAAACGAGCAGTGTTTTTCTGAACTCGTGTCTCTGCTGCAATCCAAACTTGTTTTGAATTGCAGTTTTCATCATGTACCGAGAAAAAGGTGGGATGATGAATCTCTTGTTTTAAATCTTAGTCTTCCCGTGAGACTGAGGCTGAGCTCCACTCCCGCATTTCTTTAATAAAAAAATTAACTGAAATAGTGAGCTACAGTCGCTGTCCTCATTGGATCCAATACATGAAGTAGCAGTAGTGTAGTTTCATCCTTAGGGTTTTGAGCTTTTTTGTTTCTTTCTTTTTTTTTTTTTTTGGTCTCTCTACTCTTTCAAGAGTACCCTAGATAGCCCTTTCGAAACTGTTACTATCATCCCCCAACACTCACCCCTAGACATTGCAGTGAAACAGAAACAGTGAGACCCCTCTCCCTCTCTCATGAACTGCAGCTACATTGACAACAACTTGCATCATTGCATGCATACAAATTATCAATTTTTTTTCCCGGATAACTATAAATACAAAATATGTTCTGTAGCTTCATTAATTAAACCAAGAGAATTGAAAAACTTTATTAGCCTTTATACTTTTTTTTTCATAAATTTGTTCTTTTCATCGGCCAATGTTAGTTTGCAATTTGACAGGTAAAATTCTGAATCGATCCCTGGTGAGCTCAGAATCCTAGAAGTTGCAGCAAAAAACTTTCCAAATCCGAGAAAATAATAAGGTTAGGGTTTTTTCCATGATCATATGTATACAAAAATGAAACAAAAGAGAAAGCAGTGTTCCAACTTATTAGTTCAGCCCCATTTGTTCTCCTATTTCCCTGAAGAAAAGTAACAGTGAAACCCTTCATCTTCCAAAAGAAAACAAGCCGTCATTTGATTTTATATACATACATAGATGTATATGTTATGAACATTCAAGTTAAACCCCAAGTACAATTTTTTGTAAAACGAAGAAAGAAGAGATCCTCATCAAGTCATGAAATTATCCTTATTATCTTCGATGATTTCAATCTCTCTCTTATTTATGAATATTCATGTTCCAGTCTTAGTACAGAGCTAAACGCTCACAACCTCTTCTGTTTCTCCCTTCGCTTTTGTCAGTCACTTTTCTCCCTCTCACATCACACAGCAGAGACACTATCACTCATAAGAACCAAGAAAAGTCAGAACTGTCCTCCCTTTCCCTCTCAAATACACACAAAGAATATGGGTATGATGGACACGGGGGCCTGGCAGAGGCTCTTCCTCTTCTTAGCTACAGAAGTGAGAGTCACGTCCATAGTCCTCCAATTCATCGCCCTCTCTCTCTCTCTCTCTCTCTCTGTGAGCCACCCTGACCTGCTTTCCTCCTCGAGATCACCAAATGCCTCGACTTTTACTTTCTTGGAATTTTTGATGAACCAAATCTAATCCCTGATCAACTTTCCCTCAGAATATCTGCCTTATATCCGTCAAGTCCCTTTTAATTGGTATATTAGATTATAGTATTGGACATTTTGGCATCGGAACAAACAATTTAATAATTTGTTGCAAATAACCAAAGGAAAGAGTGTGATATATGCACTGTTGGGGCTCAGAGAAAAGTGAGTATGGCTTTCTGAACTTCTTGTTCCTCTGAATGAATCCAATAGTTATAATTTCAGAATCCATCAAACCCATCAATCTTCTTCACTCTGCACAAAGACGTGGAAAAGAAGCAAAGAGCAGGTGAAAATTGGCAGGGTGTTGAGGTTATTAGAAAAGGACAAACAAGAGAACAGCATGTGGTGCAAGGGGGGGAGGGTCCTATCCCTATTTAAGCCCCCACAACAAATTCTTTATGTCCTCGTGGACCTAAGAAATGGTCACAAGGCGTCCAGGACTTGTATCTTCAGCGTTACATTATTTCCATGTTCAAACTCTCTCTCTCTCTCTCTTCATAGATTCACAGACCAAAACATGTACTAATGTACTTATGTTATTCGTCTCAATGTGGTCAAGAGAGACAAACAAGTCTACTGTCATCCTATTAGTATTTACCGACAGTCATTGCGACAAGTATACGTGCACACGTGATGTGTCAACTTCAATTGTGTCTACCAAAAATATTCCAAGTTTGAAAAGCATAACTCAACTGCTAATGAAATTGGGCATGAGGTAAACTGTAAGTTTTGACAATAACTTCTCACAGCCTCACAGCAAAAAAGAAACAAAAAATAAAAGACAATAACTTCCCACAGCCAGGTTTTATATCTCTTACCATTTCTTTCTCTTTAGTTTATTTCATGTTTATATGTCTCTCGTTGGCCATGGCCAACCTCTACAAGCTCTTGAAACTCTTGCCATCCATTTCATACATAAGAATTCTGTGGCTTGAATAACTTCCACTTTCAAACTAAAAAGCCATTTGACTGAGAAAAGGCCTTTCTTTAACTTTCACTTGCCCTATTTGTTAATATGCGAGTCCAATCAATATGTATATATATATAATATTGCCTAAAGTAGAATTCAACATGGAACTGCCTATGGGTACAAAGTTAACCACTTCTAGAAAGTAGTACTCATGCGTTAGTATATAACTTTGCATATGTATATTGTTTACAAACAATCCTGGGTTGATCTCCCGTGAACTGATTTTAATTAATTAATTAGGGTTTCAGATTAACAAAAAAAAAACATAAAAGTTTATAAGAAGCAGAAATATTTAATTAATGGATTTCATGACTGATAAGAGATTAAGTTCATGTATGAAAGAGTAATAACCGGACCAAATCATCCCAAAATCATATGCTTTGTGCAGATAGACCCAAAAATGACTTTACCTCTAACCAATGTACATCTCTTATTTAGACAAAGAGAGTCCTTCATCATTCAACTTTCGCTTACCTTGGTTTATGTTCAAGGGACGAATCCCAACTGCTAGATATTCAGCAAGAAATTCATTCATTAGTTTTTCAATTTTGACCACTTTTATCTAATGTATACTATATATGTTCATCACAAGTCAAGTAACATATCTTGCTTTGGATAATTTAATATGCATGAAAGATCTTCCATACGAAAAACCTAGAGAGAAATGAGATCATCTCTTCTTATTTTCCTGTCGTGTGCGTGCGGTGAGGGAGGAAATTATATATCATCAGTTGATAAAAGAATAATTACTAGTTACGCCTTGAATAACAGATGGATTTGGGGTCATTTGCTTTCTTGTATCCCCGGCCCTCATTAGGAAATTGAAGAGCCACAACGATTATGAAGAAATTATTATATACATTTTATAATTTAATTTGTACCAGATGTAATTAACATGATATCGTCTAATTTCAGTTGTTGCTAGTGCAATTATGTACTTTTCTTCTGTTAGAGAAATTATAAACCTTTTTATAATTGTATTATTTTTAAAGCGATGTATTATAATTTACTTTGACATTCACACACACATATAACTTAGTTCAAATAATTGAGTAAATAAAAACATTTTGAGTGAAATTATAAATTTCTAAAGTATTATATAAAAAAAATTTATGTGTGTCATGTGCCCAATATGAAAAAAGAGAGGGCAAACAAATTCATAGTAAAGTTCTAATTAATTATGATCATTCTGAATTAAGTGGGACAAGATTATACACAAGTGCGCTGCCTCTAAGAATCAAAGAGCCATGCTTATGTCTGTGCAACGAATCTTACATAAATTGAGATAATGAGTTTGGCTAGGAATCATATATATGCACCAAGCAATAACTTTGACGCCGCGAAATCATCATTACCCATATCTAGCGATTTTTTTCTTTTTCATTTTAACTATATAAAATATCAATCAAAAAATGGTTCTTCAAGATTTCGCAGAAAGAAACCAGCATACATATCAGCATATATCTTTCTCTGGTATTTGATCCGCATACTTATATATAAAAATATAGATTGCAAACACCTGGCTAATTGATAGGTTCAGAATTAGGCTTAATCGCCACATGCACGAGTTCTAGAAAAGGTTCATGTGTCCAAAGACCACTGCTTGCTTTTATCTATTTCTTCTTTTATGACCCTTATTAAATTTATATTTTATGCTGAAAGTTGTTCGCCTATAAGATTTCCAATGATGATGGTCATGATGGTTGCCACTACTGCTGTTCTAAACAAACCTATGATTATGGGTCAAAGAGATGCCCTCATTTCATTCCTTCTTTTCCCTCTTTTCCCTTTATCTCTAGATGAATCATGCAGATGCTTTCCATATCTCTATCTTGATTTTCCTTTTCAAACGTATCTATATTCTGCCTTTCAAGCCCTCAGCAGCAGCAGTCCTTTAAAGGGTATGCAATTTCTTATACAGAGATATTGCAAAAGAATCATATTGAAACTTAGAATATCTATTGTAAGATATGCTTGAGTTGTTCCAACTTCCAACAGGCATCAAATATTCTATCTGAAAATCGTTAGGCCCTCGCAATAATGGATAATTTTGTAGAAGCCCATGGCAGGGAATTGGGATTTAAGAATGCTGCAATATGACAATACCAGCTGCAGCTAACACCGATCGAATTTGGAAAAGGTGGGTCTTTTTTGTAGTAATCTGTATAAGCCAAATAAATGCTAACACACAGCAGAAGAATAATTATAATAACCTCCAACCATAGCTATTGATCTTTGATGAAAAATGGATACCTTCCCAAAAAACACTTAGAGAGCCTTTCAACTAATGAACAATTTTATGTGATGGAAACAGAGATTGAATTGCCTTAATCAGGGACCCTCTGCCTATTCACTTATATAGACATTCCTCTCGTCAAAGAAGTGAATTGAATAGTTACCACAAGAGCCTAATCTCATACTTTGAGGGATATGAATATAGATATGAATAAGTGGGATGAGGACCATATGATTTGATTTTTAAAATAATTATTTAATTAATAATAATAATAATAAAGATAAATCCAACATTCTCTCATTTGGTCCGAACACAATTACTTTTATGTGTAATCATATCCATAACACAACATAGGCTAAACAAAGACAAATTACACAAATCATGGCGGTAAGTCCTCTAATCAACCGCGTATTACCTTCCATGTATTACAATGTAATTTTTCTTTGGAAAACTATGGTAGTAATTCAACTTTATGAATAAGCCTCAAATGCTCATTCAGGTCCTTTTATATTTTCTCATTCTCACCCATAAATGTATACAACCAAAAGAGAAGACAAATCAAATAACAGAATTTCATTACTAATATGTGTCATGTAAATACAACACTTTAATCAAAATGTGACAAATCTGAACTAAGTTCCATATGGGCTACATGATCCTTAAAATCCTTTTGTGACATGCCTTTTGTTAAATGATCTGCAATCATATATTCAGTATCAATGTGTTCAATGAGCACTTCTTTGGACTTCACACGCTTTTTAATGGCTATGTACTTAATGTCGATGTATTTGCTTCGACTTCCACTTTTATTATTCTTAGCCAAGAACACTACCGTTGTATTGTCACAATAAATCCTTATTGGCTTTGAAATTGAATCAACAATTTGAAGCCCCGAGATGAAATTCCTTAACCAGATACCCTGTGAAGTCGCCTCGAAACAAGAAACAAATTTAGCTTCCATAGTAGAAGTTGCAATTAACGTTTGTTTTGAACTTCTCCAAGATACAGTTCCATTAGCAAAAATGAAGACATATCCTGATGTTGACTTGCGAGTGTCAACACAACCAGCCAAATCTGAATCTGAATATTCAACAATGTCCAAGTTATCAGTCCGTCTACATGTAAGCATAAAGTGTTTAGTACTTTGCAAGTACCTCGTGACCTTTTTTGCAGCTATCTAATGATCCATTCCTAGATTACTTTGATATCTTTCTAATATTTCTGTTGCAAATGCAATGTCTGGCCTTGTGCAGACCTGAACATAAATCAAACTTCCAACTGATGAAGCATAAAGAATGTTTTCCATATGTTTCCTTTCAAGACTGTTTCTCGGGCATTGATCCAAACTGAACTTATCTCCTTTCACAATAGGTGCTACACTGGGTGAACAATTTTTCATCTTGAATCTCTCGAGAACTTTATTGATATAGGCTTCCTGAGACAAACAAAGAATACCTCAAGATCTATCTTTATAGATCTTTATGCCAATGACGTAAGATGCCTCACCTATATCCTTCATATCGAAATTTCAAGATAGAAATTGTTTCACTTCATGTAGTAACCCCATATCATTAGTTGCAAGCAAGATATCATCCACATATAAAAAACCAAAAAGATGATTTTACTCCCACTAACCTTATGGTATATACATTGATCCATAATATTCTCAACAAATCCAAATAAAAGAGATAACATTGTGAAACTTTAGATACCACTGACAGGAGGCTTGTTTTAATCCATATATGGATTTCTTAAGCTTGTAAACTAAATAATCACCAGCATTTGAGATAAACCCTTCAGGTTGTTTCATATATACCTCTTCCTCAAGATCACCATTAAGGAAACATGTTTTTACATCTATTTGGTGTAACTCCAAGTCAAGATGGGCAACCAATGCCATAATGATGCGGAAGGAATCCCCTTTTAGATACAGGAGAGAATGTCTCTCTATAATCTTTTTCTTTCCTTTGAGTAAACCCTTTGGCAACAAGTCTTGCCTTGTATCGCTCAATGTTATCTAATGAATCCCTTTTGGTCTTAAAGACCTATTTATAGCTACGGCCTTAGCTCCATCAAGTAACTCTACAAGGTCCCAAACTTGATTACTTGTCAGGGTCCATTTCATCTTTCATGGCATCATACTATAGTTTGGATTTACTATAACTCATGACTTGTGTAAATGTCATAGGGTCATCTTCTATACTAATGTCACAGTCAGATTCTTGTAGGTACACCACATAGTCACTAGAAATTACAGGCTTCTTTGTTCTAGATGATCTTCTTAAAGCTTTATCATTAACCCTTTGCAGAGGTTGTTGAACAACGGGGTCTACAACTGGATCCACCTCCAAGAGGTTATTGTTCAATATGATCTTCTAGAACATTACGTGGATCATTGACATTTTGTTGTTTAATTTGTTCAACTCAATTTGTATGAGTGTTATGAATAGCAACTACTCTGTCACTTATTGTAGGAACATGATCATCCTCTATTGTAATATTATGAGGTTGTTCACTCCCACTAACCACATCGTTTTCAAGAAACTTAGCATTTCTAGATTCTACAAACTTAGTAGTATGGGAAGGGCAATAAAGTCTATATCCATTGGATTTTTTCTACATACTTAATAAAATACGCATTTATAGTTCTACGATCCAACTTCCTTTCATGTGGATTATAAACCCGAACCTCAGCTGGACAATCGCAAATGCGTAAATGATTTAAACTCAGTTTCTAACCTTTCCAAATTTCAAATGGAGTTTTAGAAACTGCCTTAATTGGAACTCAGTTTAAAATATACACAGCTGTTTTAAGGGCTTCCTCAATAATGACGTAGAAAGTTTGAAGTTACTTAGCATACTCCTTACCATGTCCAATAATATTTGGTTTCTTCTTTCTACTACACTATTTTGGTCTGGTGAGTCAGGCATGATGTATTGAGCTATTATATAATGCTCTGAAGAAACTTTGCAAATGAGCCAGGTGCTTGTCCACTTCCCGTATACCTACCATAGTATTCTCCACCTCTATCAGACCTCACAATTTTAATGTGTTTTTCACATTGATTTTCTACTTCTGCTTTATAAATTTTAAAAGCATCTAGTGCTTCATCCTTATTATCAAGCAAGTAGATATACATATATTGTGAGTAGTCATCGATAAAAGAGATGAAGTACTTCTAACTGTTTGAGCTCATATCAGGAGAACAAATATTAGTGTGAATTAATTCTAAGATGTCAGAAGTTCTTTTGGTATCCTTTTTGTGACTTATTAGTCTACTTTTCCTTAATGCAGTCTACACATGGATCAAAGTCAGTAAAGTTAAGAGATCCTAGAATCCCTTCTTTCACCAATCTTCTGATCCTTTCAATGGAGATGTGTCCTAATCTCCTATGCCACAAATTAGAAGAATTCTCATTTATAACACATCGCTTTATTCCAGCATTACCATGCATTGTCATTAAGTTATAATTATTATTGTTTCGCAAATGAATTTTGAACAAACTATCATCCATTGTTCCATTTCCAACAATAATGGAATTCTTTATTAATCTGAAAGAAGTTCCAGAAAAATTAACAAAAAAAATCCCAAAGGTACAAGTCTGGAAATATAAATTAAATTCTAAACAAAACTTGGAATGTAAAAGGTTCGTTCTAAATCCAAAATAAAACTAGTACTTAAAATTAATCTAAAGCTTCCCACAGCTTCCACATGTGAACTCATCCAATTTCTGGAATAGATGTATCGTTCACTCTCTATTGGTTCCCTTTGATTTAAGAAGCCCTGCATGGTATTAAAAATATGGATTATAGAACCAGAATCAATTAACCATATGTTATGTGAAATATTTTTACCATATTAGATTCAAAAACACACTAAAGTAATGAATTACCTTTCTTCTCAAGCCAAGCCTTTCTTTTGAGACATTCATTCTTTTATATGTCCCTTCTTTTTATAGAAATAACAATGAGACTCCTTTTTCTTATGATTAATAGGGGGAATGCCCTTCTTCTTATCTTTATGGCTTTACTTCTTACTCGTGCTTGTTGTAGCCAAAAGTGCAGGCTCACATGGTCAATTTATTGATTCAGTCTTCCTTCCCTCTAGGCACACATGGTCAAAAGCTTATTAACTTGACCACTTTTTCTTTATGTGTGTTGTAAGATATTTTGAAAGGTCCATATTATTAAGGAAGTGAGGTGATGATGCATTGCACCAAGAAAGAGTCAGTAACCTCAATATCCAAGGATTTCAATTGAGTAATTATTTCCCTCATTTGCATTATGTGCTCACGAATACCCTTGTTACCAGTGAATTTCATTAATGACAGCTATGCCATTAGGGTACAGCAAGTGACTTATTTGAAGACTTAAATTATTCTTCTATAACCTTCATATAATCCCTTGAGTTCTCGCATTCTGGTATGGACCCACGGATACTTGCCCTAATGTGAGATTTGATAAACATCATACTTAAGATATTAGATCGCTCTCACCTTTCATATAATGCAATCTCAGCTGGAGTGCTAGTATCAGTGAGTGTAAGAGGTTCATCCTTACGAAGAGCATAGTCAAGGTCCATGCACCCTAAATGAAGAAAATTTTTCTCTTTTCAAGACTTATAGTTGTCTCCACTCAATTAAGTGATTTTATATGAATTTTCAGATATCATTAAAAATGAAATAACTACAAATAAATAAATAATTAAATTGTTAATAATGCTTACAATGAAAAATTTCAAGGTATGTTTCATCATGTTTAAATTGTATGCCTACCAATGCAAGTCATACATAAACATGAATAGTATGTCATTAAAATCTCCCTGTGGGCAAAGACTCTAACAAACAATAATTCATGATAACCTTTATGATGAAACTAGAAAATATTCATACTTTCCAATACGTGTGGGCTACTTGAAAAAATATAATAATTTTTCTATTCCACCCTGATTAAATATGTAAATATAATCATATTTAATTACAATTAATTATATTTGTCCAAAATGTGATCTCCCTTATGTATAATTATAACTAAGGACACTGTGACTACTCCTCAATTAAAAATAAAGTTTTGATCACTAAATATAATTTAAAAATATTTAATTATAATTAATCATATTTAACCATATGTGATTTTCCTTAATAATTAAGGATATTGAGGTTACTCCTTAATTTGAAATCACTTAATATAATTTAATCACAATTAATTATCATAATGTGATCTTCCTTAATAATTAAGAATGTTGTAATTACTCCTTAATTTACATATCACTTAATACAGATTAATCACAGTTGATTAACCATAATGTGATTTTCCTTATATACACTATATTAAGGATGCTGTGATTACTCCTTAATTAAGACATAGATCACTCAATCTCAATTAATTATATTTATTCAAAATGTGACCTTACTGATATAATTAAGAATGTTGTGACTAATTTTTAATTGGGTCACTCAATATAACTAATTGAACTAATTAATAAGGTGGCTTAAAACTGTATAAAAGAATTGGGCCACAGATAAAAGTCCAAAACTTTGTGCATGGTTTCATGTGGTTCTATAATCTTAGAAACTGGTACACAGATTGTCCCTATCAAAGATAAGGATCCAATCTCATAACTTAACAGTGATGATAGGTAAACCATTCAGACTACGGCAAGTTCATGAAATCGGTAACAATCCGGCGAAGGAATACATAATATCACGGAAAAGCAAGTCTTCACATGACACCGCAATTAATCCCCTATCTAACCTGGGCTCCTCTCAGGCTTGGGTATAGAGCTAAAAAATGTGTGTGAGGATATGTGTAATTCATTTATATATAAACTTTTAAATAAATAAAATAATAAAATAACACAATATCATACAACACATTTTCAATATAGAACCACAACAGAACCAATCATAAAAATCTGTTAAAATCATGATAACCAAGCCACATGGATTCCATTGCACATTTGTGGGATCAATTCCCTTTCTTCTCAACAACTACTATATGTGAGAAGTTTGAAATCCAATGAAAATGCCTCCATAAAAACTGACAAAAAGATTAGCTTAATAGATTTCACTCTCCAAAATTTGCATAGCTGAATCTTTAAGAGACATATAGAATAAATAAATTTATTTTATAAGCATGCCTCAAACAGTTTTCAGAATTCTCAATATATATAGGAAAAACGCAAGCCAACACATATCGGAAACCAATTCCATATAAGCAAGTTATAAACACGTATCAACATATATTGACCAACGGAAAACATAACTAATATAAACATGTATGAATATATATATTGACGGAAGTACAAGTAGACACAAGATTCCATATATTCAAGTTATATTGTTACATATATGTATCTCCAAACCGTCATATTATAGATTAATATATAAAAAATAATAATATATTACCATGAACCAGATTTGTAGAACGTGAATCATCAATCGAAAATTAAAATTATTAGTTCAACATAATATTATATGAACACGGCTAGGAAAAGATCATGTTAAGCTCTGATACCACATGTAAGCCACATAAATGTTAACACACAGTGAAAAAATAATTATACTAACCTCTAATCATAACTATTGATCTTTGATGAAGAATGGATACCTTTTCAAAAAATACTTAGAGAGCCTTCCAACTAATAAGTAATTATACGTGATGGAAATAAGGATTGAATTGCCTTAGTTAGGGACTCTCTGCCTGTTTACTTATATAGACATTCCTTTTATCAAGGAAGTCAATTGGATAGTTACCACCAAAGCCTAATCCCATACTTTAAGAAATATAGATACAAATATAAATAAGTAGGATAAGGATGAGGATCATATGATTTGATTTTTAAAATAATTATTTAATTAATAATAATAATAATAATAAAAATAAATCCATCAAACTGAACATGGCCAACATTTCTAACTTGAGCAGAAAGACCAACAAGGTCCTCACATAATTTAATGCGGGTAGTACAAAACATGGATTTCGAAGGTCACTTGGCTTTCCTTTAACAATTTAATGTTAGTAAGGTGTTTCATCAGGTCTCCATCAGGGGACTCAATTTACAGGCTGTGTCTCTTTATTTAAACAGCCATCTTTTTTCTTCTTCAATCATGGGTGATTTTATATGTTGGGGATTATTTTCTCTATGGAAAAGTTGCTTCTTCTTCTGAATCCTTCTTTAGACTTATGTTACCAATTTATATAGTCAAGGAAAACTAATGTTACAGGGAGGAGGGAATAAATATTGGAGATTAATTAATAACTAAAAGTAATAATGAATACAATGAGCAAGATTTAAAGGTTAAGTAATTTTAGATGTGATAATAATAATATATTGTGTAATTCTGTCCATATGTAATTAAGTATTTTTAATATTTTAGATTTTTTTGGTACATAAAAAAAGATACATATGCGTATTTATATCAATGTACAAGAAAATCTGACATATTTATTTTATATATTGAATACAGTATCCATATGCGTATGTATGTTTGATGGCGTATTTGGATACGGGAACTCAGCCATTTTAACGATACCCATTCAACATAGATCATATCTTTTAATTTATACATATGTATAGTGTTATTCTTTTGTAAAGTGTGTTTTAGAGAATGAAATACATGTAAGTAATTATAAGTTAAAAATAAATAAATTGAAATTTCCAAAACTATTATATTTTTATCAATAATTGTTTATTTACATTTAGTTTGAAGGAAGAATTAAATGAAAATAAGTTGGTAACTCTTATTTAATTAAACTCCCAGAAAAATTAAAAAAAAATAAAATAAAATGATTGGTATATAGATGAAGTGGTTATAAACTTATAAGGGATCAAACTTCAAACGAACAAATAATAAATCCAAAGTAGAAAGAAGTATATTTACCTTGAACTTTTTATTTTTAACTCAACAGCCAGAGTTGTGTATATGGCTGGACAAGACGTGGGTTTAATTAAGACTTAAAGTAAGTATTTTTTCTTACTCTGTGCAAGTAAATATAAGACAAATAAGCATATGATATTAGGTTTGACATCAATTTTATAAAAAAATTTTAGGTATTCTTAGTATAAGAGATTTTTCTTATACTATATCATTAAGTATATGATACATCAAAGTAATTAATGTTATTATCTAGATAATGAAAGTTTGTCCAAACCTGCCCCCTCACTCTACAGTAAGGTTTCTTTTTTTTTTACTTTTTTTTGGTCTGAGAGGTGGGGAGATTTGTTCCATCATCAGGGATAGAACTCTGATACGGTGGTTTCAAGGCTACTGCCTTGGCCATTGTATCAAGGCGTGAACTGCCTCAATGGCATGTTCAAGTGAGAACAATTCTCATTTTGTGGTTTTAATTTGGGTTATGGGGCCAAAATTAGAAGCATGAATTTATAAGTTGGGCTGATGTCCAAAACTCATCTTGTGGGTCAGAACCTATGTGGTTCTCCTTGGAATTTTTGGCCAAGACCCAAGAACCTCTATGATGCTCGTCTCCTTGATTTTTTGAAAAAAATATTGGGTACGTATTATTAATTACAATTTAAATCATCATAGATAGGCATGAAATTAGGCTAAGTCAGGTCAGGACAGGTCAGGCTTCCTTTAACGAGCCTGAACTGTTTCTTAAATACAAAGTCTGAGTCTATCCTATTACTTAATATAGGTTTTTTTTTTTTGGCTTGGTCTGGTCTTTTTAAAAGTCTGGCCAAAGGCTTGGCCTGACTTAAAAATTCATTTAAAAGCTTACTTTATAATAAAGCCTTTAAATAGGCCAATAAGCTTACCTTTAACTAAGTCAATAACCCTACTTTTAAATAGGTCAATAGATCTAGGCCTTTAAATAAATAATAAACATATAGTTTTAAGTTAATGCAATACAAATTCAATATCATAATAAAAATATAAAGGACATTTACATATATTAATTATATATAAAATATAAACAGGCCTGTCTTGTTAGGCATAAAAGACTATTTTTAATGCTTGAAGCCTAGCTTAAGGCTTAGCCTGACCTGAAAGTCTATTTAAAAGTTTACTTTATAATAACGCCTTTAAATAGCCCAATAAACCTACTTTCAACTAAGTCAATAAACTTACTTTTAAATAGGTTAATAGGCCTAGGCCTTTAAATAAGTCAATAAACATATAGTTTCAAGTTAATACAATATAAATTCAGTATCATAATAGAAATGTAAAGTTTATTCACATATATTAATTATATATATAATATAAACAGGCCTACTCTCGTTAGGCCTAAAAGACTATTTTTAAGGCTTAAAACTTGGTCTTTTTAATTAAATAAATTTTTCAAAGAGTCTTATCCTGACTTGTTTAATAAATGGGTTAGGCCAGGCCAAGTGTAATGCAAGGTAGGCCATAGGCTCCTAACAGGACGTCTGGCCTATTCCCACCCCTAATGATAGGAAAACCCAAAAAAAAATCACCGTAAAAAGATTATTGATGTTTTTACTTCTTTTTGTTATTCAGAGCAGGAAATAAGAGAAGCCCTTAGCACTTTACTGGAACTGCAAACAGGCTTTTGGTCTATAAATATCGTAATGTTGCTAGCTTGTTTAATATGAGTATAAAGATATATAACATCTTAAATACAATATGAATTTTCCTTATTTAATTATACTTAACAATTTTAGGTATATAATTTTCTAATCCTTCTTTTGGAGACATTTAAGACTTTCATGAGTTTAAAAATATATCACAAATACTATTGTACCTTATATTGAGTAAATAAGAAAATTCAATTAAATAAGAAAACTCAATGTAGTTATTAAACTATGACTTATAGAAAGGATTTAGGGAAGGAGTGAGGCTCCCTCTCTTACTAAGACCTAGAAAGAAGTGACTAAGGAAAGGTTTATCTTATATCAAAAGGATTCAAAGTGCGTCACCCTTAAGTGTGTACATAGAATAGACCTTGGGAGGAATGTGCAATATTATGTATTATATTATTTAAATAAAGAGATTTGATGTAATATTTAATTTTTTTAATAAATTATTATTATTATTATTATTAATTATGAATATTTTACCTAAAAATTATACATACACATTCCCTATTCTAAAGGTTTTAGATTCAATTTTTATAATACTCTTTAATTTTTATATTGATATCTTGGTTAGTATTATTAATTCTATTTTATAAACTTTAAATATTTATTTTCGCAAGTAAATATTTCATAAATTGTCGGTATGCTAAAAACAAATCAAGATAGTATAGCAACACACGTGGATAAAACGAAGAAGAAACATAGCTAATTGACCATTCTGACATCTGATGTCATAATTCTTACGGAGAATGACGGGTTCAATTTTGCGAGCTAGAGCAAAGAAGAAAAAAAATATGGACACTTAAAAATTACTGTGAAGTGATATTTTTCGTCTGCAACTGATAAGTTTCAATTTTTATTTTTTAATATATATATATATATATATATTTTACATTAAGTAAATTTTATATTAATTTTATATTTCGTACATTATATCCTATAATTTATAAAATTATGTTTTCGCGTATGTAGTTTCCTATCCGTACATCCTTCCTCGGTGGACAACATGAAGGCTCCCGATTGATTTGGCACCGATGGGGCCAGCTAGCGCAACCCACCCATCACTGTAACACTAACACCTTACGCCCGCATTAAGCGACATCTCTCTCACACATGCATTCCCCCTCACAAGTGTGCACCCACATGGCCACATCTCCTCAATTCCCATCTCCTGAGAATACAAGTTAAAACACTCACCCTACATCTCTATCTATTCTACACACACTCTACCCCTGCTCATCATAGCATACCCCTACGCTCCCTCTTTCTTCTCCATCTCTCTGCTGTGAAAATACCGGAAACCACACAATCACAATTCACAAGATAACTATCATATATAGGTTCCATGGCTGAGCCCCAACAACAGTACTACAGCCAGTTTCTCCTGCACCCCCTAACAGATTCCCAAACCCGAAGCATCTTCCCTATAGGGAAGGGTGGTCCTTCTGCGTCACAGGCTCTGGCACTCGTTCTCCTCTTTCCTTTTGGAGCCACTCTTCTCCTACTTTCCGGCGTTACGCTAGCCGGAACAGTTATCGGTCTCGCCGCCACCACCCCACTGTTTGTGATTTTCAGCCCAGTGTTGCTTCCGGCAGCCCTCGTCATTGGCTTGGCTGTCACTTGTTTTTTGACAGCTGGAGCCTTCGGTGTCACCGCCGTCTCCTCCTTCGCGTGGACGGCCAGCTATGTCCGTCGTTCACAAACGGTTGCGGGAATAGCTGGAGCAGGCAAAGAGTGGAGCGCAGGAGACCGTGGGCCACGTGGCCAAGAGAACTAAGCAAGCAAGCGATAGTGCAACAAGCAAGCGAAGGAAGAGGGCCAGACGGTCCAAAGTAAGGCCAGAGAATCTGATAAGACCCAATAGGAACGAAGGACATGACTCTGCGGGTTGACCCAAAACGACTCCTTGAGGGGTACCATTTCTGAAGCCTGTTTTCTATGTGTACTATGGTGTATGAAGGATTTCTATTTTCTTTTTTATTGTGCTGAAGGAAGTATGGTGCTTAAATACACCGTACATTGTAAAAACAGTGTGTTGTCTGCTTCTTAGAATAAAGTTCCAAGACACGTGGTTTCCTTGATGTATTTTTGTTCTCATTTTTACCTATATATTTTGTGCTGATTGGGCTTTCAATTCACTGCTTCTCTCATATATCACTTTATGTTAAGAGACATAAATTTGTGTTCAAATGCATATATGAGATGGTGACCAAAAAAGAAAATGCAAATATGAGATAAAAGAGGATCTCTGTTCGAGTTTTTTATATGCAGCACATTAAGGCTCGATTGGTTCAATTAGCAAAATGGAATTGCCTTGACTTTTAGGTGTTCTGCTGTCTCTGAAACTTGTATCATGCCCAGATTCGGAAACCTCTCCTTTCCTAAACTTATTATTTAAAAATTACAAAAATGCAACATTTTTCATGTAGAGATTCTCCACATTTTGAATTAGTTTTTTATATTATTATTATTATTATTTTAGCAATTGGATTGTTTGGCCGGACATTAAACAGGACATGACGAGCTTGAAGACAATTTTTTTAAGAAAACTTACAAGAGACCAATTTTGTTAATTTTAATAGCTAAAAACTAAACAGCTAATTGATGTAATTATTCAGTTTAAAATTTGAATTGAATAACCCCACTAAATGATTATTTAAACCTTGGCCATAATAACTTAGCTAGATTACTCAAGTGTGGGTTCCCCTATTGTTTATAACTGGATTCCGCCAAAAGATGAAACCAAGACCCATACATGTTAATTAGAACACATTTTATATACATGGATCAGCTAAATTGGGTTGCTGCATTTCCAGCGTACGCCTAAATAACATATCCGAACTAACATATTTTATTATACATACATTCCCAGCAATAAACTTGCACTGTCAAGACTGTATGGAAGAGAGTCTATCTAAAAATTGGATAAAATTTTCTTCTGTGTCCAACATGCTAATTCTTACATGTTTTGGGCTAACCCCAAAGTGCTTCCCACCTCTCGTTAAGATCTTGTGTGCTCGAAGGAAGCTTTCGCAGTCCTCTATATTTCCCTCACACTTCAACCACACAAAAGCTGCAAAGTACGTAGGTGTATAAAGAAAAAGAAAAAAAAAATCAAATGCATTTTGAAATGAAATCTACTTCTGGACATGCGTGAAATCAAAATTTTCAATTCGGTTATTACCTGGTTGAGGCTCCAACACCTGGCTGAAAAAGGTGCAGAATTCTGGACAAAATTTGGGCAAACTGAACAATCCACTACGCTCAACTGCTACTCTCAGTTGCTTCCACCTGTGCGCCATGAGCTTGTAGCTCAATGTGAAGAATGACTCGCCCTCTTGGGAGCTTTCTTGTTCGCAGCTGTCAGACACTACCCTTAAAACCTTAGCAGCCCTGAGTTGCGAATCCTTCGAGACACCTATTGTATTGAGCTCTATGAATTTAGTCATTTTCTTTGCTACCTCTGGGTCTTTAACAAGAGCCCACCTACGAAGTATAAAGTGAAAACTTTCAGAAATTTAAGTGATCTACCTTCTCATTTCTTACTTTTGTTAATAGATCAAAAGGTTGTTGAACTTCTGATTTATATTTACCCAAATTTATGCTCCACACTAATATTTGAGGGGAACAGTGCACGAGATAAATTATTATCTAACTTACCCTATGCGCATTCCTGCATGACCAGTGCTTTTTGAGATAGTGAAAAGCGTTAGATCATGATCTGCAGCCGATGATATTGGAGTGTATTGCGGCCAATAATAGGCAAGGTCATGAATCAGTAGTCCCTGGCTTCGATTAACCACAGATTGCCTTACATATCCATCAGGGTTATTGGGAGATGTAACCAGCTCAATGTAGGGGCCATCCTTGTTAAAACTCTCTGCATCACCAGCCCATTTGTAAAGGCCTGATTTCTGGTAATCCGTCATTGATGGGTAGGACTGCAAGTAATTTGCTTGTCAATTCATTGCTAAACCATGAATTGATCAAACTAAAAACAGGTAAAAAGTTTCTTTGAATGCAGTCTTGAACACAATTAAGGTAAGAAAAAAAGGCGTCATAACAAAGTCAAAGCCATGTAATTAAAAATTTGTAGCCGCTCGTATAAACCTCTGCATTAAAGTCTCATAGAGGGAGAATTGCCGATTTGTTTCTAAAATCTTCCAACTCGAAATTAACTGCGAGTAAGCGTCAATTATACCAGAATCAGTAACCAAGCCAGATGAAACTTTTTCTTTTTTAGTTTATCAGTTGAATGAATGACCTTCCAGGTAGGATTCACAATTACTTATGTGACAGTCTAGAAGCTAAATTTTTACTCTGTCAGCTTAGCACATGCGACTGTTCAACATAATTGTCATGTGATCAGGTGCAGGTATGCAATGGTATGTATGCGAGAGGAACACGAGACAGACGAACAAAGAGCAGGGGTTAGAAACTTAGGTCAGGAGGGATAAATTGCATGTCATTAATACGTGTCTCATTGAGAACATGACTCTCTTTTCTCTTTCTTATGAAGAAGAATCTCAGAATCAGTCAATCTAAGGTAGGCAAGTCATTGCCCACCGCTTCAAACAATTACCTGACCATATTCCACAGGACCACAGCAAAGGAGATGCTTTGTTGTAGTTATGGTTAATAACTGGTAACACCACTTTGCTAAGATTTGGTAAGAAGCAGATGAGTGAATTCCTCTAAAATCAAATTCAAAGTTTTCAAAGTATGAGGAAAAGAACTAATTAAAATGTAAACTAGCACATATATTCATGCCTCACCGAGTAATAGGGTGCCGCAGATACGACGCTGATAGGCTCAGCGGCATCAGGCGGGGACAGAGCATAAAGAGCAGCAAGAAAGAGCTGAGACGAACCTGTCCCAACAACAATGTGACGGCCTTCTGTGACTGCATTTCCGACCACTTTGTGCAACCTCACCGCCTCCTTCGCAAACTCAGGCTCCAGAAACCAGCAAATGTTGGTCACATCAGAAAAATAGCTGATGGATTGCCACCCCGGAATTGTGATCGTGCTCTTGTCACCCATTTTTCGCCAAAATCTTTCATACACTCTGGGATCTCCACTGCATGTATCAACTTACAAAATTAACATCTTGAACTTTATCAAGCACAATGTCAGAAACCAGATCATTATTGTATACAACAAATGCATGCCTATTTAAAATCCATGGCCCCCTAAAGAAGAATTATAAAACGAATTCATATATATATGAAAAAAGTAATACAAACATTTTCAGGGTTATATAATATGATTCTACCCTGTCCTGAATTCTATCGAGCATGTAGCATGCTGTACCTGTGTCCTCTCCCTCCCTCCTTGTAAAGTGCCCATGTAACCGACCCATGTAGGGCATGATCTGAATTCTGAAACAAAGGGTCCCATGGCCCAGAACAATTTTTTGTTTGCCTTTAAAGAATTTTGAAATAAGCACGGTAGATTGCGAGAACTGTGACAGCACAGGAGGGCAGGACGAGCGGCCGAACTTGGAACAAAAATTTTTGAGTTAAAAATAAATGTTTAATATATAAATTAATTGCTAATAATAAATAGTTTATAATAAATTTATATTTAAGAAATTACTATACAACTAAAATTTAAATTTAAAACGACACATTTTCTTTCTAATAAGAACCAACTGAAGGGTTGAAAAGCAACCAGTATTCTTAATTGTTGACATATTTGCAAATGTTAAATGATGTGAATAAATAAGTGGTAAACTGACATATAGATTTTAAAAAACAAAATTCCTCACTTCATAATTTAAAAGATAAATTATCAAATTAATTCTTAAAAGATGATAGTGGATGAAAATTAGTCTAAAAAAATTAATTTATTCTATGATTTTTAAATATTTTTTTAATAACTAAAACTTAACGTTTTTGAAAGATTAATTTTTATTATTATAAAGATTAATTTAAAGTAATTTTAGATATATTAAAAGATTACAGGATATATTAATTTTTTAAAAGATTAATATGTATTTATTATTATTTTTTATAAACTAATTTAATAATTTATTTTAATTTAAATTATTCTTATCGCTATTACTTTTAAAGTAATATAAAATGAATTTAAATAATTTAATAATTAAATTATATATTTAATTTAAAAAAAATAAGTTAGAAGTGAAATATACATTTGTAAGAATCAATATATCATTTTATTTTATAAACAAAAGTTCAAATAATTGACTAGTCAAAGAATAATCATGCTGACGCAATGCGTATGTGGGTCAAAAGAAAACAAATTGGCGGGCGCGTGAACCTAGTAACGATTAGATAGACAGAGACATGGGCAGAGGCATGCAATTACAGTCACATCAGATCAGATGATCGATGGGCCGTGGCATAGCACTGTGCACAGCATAACAAGACAAAAGGCGTTGGCTGTGGACTCTTCCACATACGCAGGACCCACATCGCATTAGATCCTGACGACCCAACATGTGGAAGCGGGAAAGCACATGAAAAACGGGTAAGAAAAAAACAGGACGTTTGAAAAGCAACGATTGACTCACAAATGGGCGGCCAAAAGTTCTAAACACGTCAATGTCATGGCACTCAGACCGAGGCGCACTTCCAGATAGTCTTACGGTCATAACTCACGCCAACGGCCGAGGGTGTGTCTTCATGCAGTGTGCGCATCGGGCCCATGGTCCCCACCAACTTCCAAGCACTATTTTAGTCTATTATGCTATGCCTTCTGCTCTTAAAAATACCCATTACAAGATAAGTAGGTTCCCACTTCCTAGCAGTCTGTGGTCCATGACTAGCTTATATTTACCTACAGAAATTTTTAAGTAAATATTATTTATTTTATATATTTTATTTAATAATTAATATATATATAATTTAATAAATATATATAATAAATATATATTATTTTAAAAAATTTAATAATATATATTAATTATTAAACAAAATATTAAAAATATATAATATTTATCTAAAAATTTCTCATCTATATATATAATGATTTTGCCGGTCAAATTATGAATAAGAACCGCCCACATGGTGCTACATTAGACTCTCTACCACTAGTTTCTGTAAGTCTAACCCAGCTACTTTCCTTCCCCAACTATCTTCCGATCCTCTAAATGGGGGAACAGATAGCTGACAGAAAACCATCATTACACGCGGAGGAGTTGCTATTTTCCCAGTAACCAACTCCCCCACATGGGAAAATATTATAAACATAACGGGAAGAGAAAAAAAAAACTTTAAAAGATAAATTTGATGTGTAAAATTATTAAACTTAATCATGATTTAATGATGTAAAAAATAAAGCACCGATTTTTATTTTTTTATTTTTTTATATGTAAAACGTTACCCCCAATATGGCAGTAGATATACGCTATGTAAAAAGCAACAATATAATTATAATGTAATATTATAATATAGAAATTAAGGAATTAGAAACTCACGCTTTTTTACTGTCAAAATCAACACATTTATATTTATACAATCAAATATTTTTTAAAAAACTTTTTGGGTGTGAAAATAAAAAGTTAACCAGGGATGAAGTTATCCGAGCCCAGGGGTAAGAATCCAACACACCGTTTTGAGTCTTTGAGCTAATACTAGTGCGTAGTAATTTTGTGTATATGCTTTTTTTTTTCTTTTTATATCTCTGACATTTGCTAAGAGAAAATCACGTCAAACAGGGTGACTTGTCCCTGTCTTTCCAGGAACTACAGCAGGACAGTACCAAAGACGTACGCCCTAGGCCCTAACAGCAACGGAGCCAACAATTGATTCAAATAATAATAAGGTTTAATTGTAAATTCGATCTTTTTTATTTAAATAAAATAAATGATTCAACTTTTTATTTTAAAAATAAATTTTATTATTATTTTATTTTTACAAAATGAAAATTTTAGTTAATATATTATTAAAAAATTAATAAAAAATTGTGATTTAACATTAACAAATTAATTTTAAATCATTTAAATTCATATAATATATATACAATTTTTTAAATATCTACATTAATTTTAATATAATAATATTAAATTTACTTTTATTAAATTTAATTTAAAATTTTAATATATTAAATAAATATCACATACATTTAAATAATTTATTTAAAAATAAAAATTAATTTTTTAATAATATATAATTATTTTTTAATTTTTTATTGCACACTACGAAGTACGAAGTACTAAAACTGTTTTTTAAATAAAAAATCAAATAATTTATGAATAATTTTTCATATTTTATTTTTTATTTAATATTTATCTTATTAAATATTAAAAATTATTAAAAGAAAATTTTAAAAAAATATAACATTATTTATAATTTATTTTTAAAATAAAAATAACAAATCATTTATTTTGATAAAGTAAAGGAATTAAAACTATAATTAAATCTAATAATAATAGATAAAATGACGATTTAAAAGTGAAATAGAATTGGAGAGTTTCCAGAAAAATATCCTGACATCACCTTATTTTTCTGTGCTTTTGTTACCGCTAAATTAACTCCCCCTCCCACCAAAACTTCCCGTGGATCAGCTCACGGCATTTACAGCTACAGCTTTAAAATGACAATCATGCCATTCAGTACGAAAAGAGGTTTTGCAAATGATATTATTCCCAGCATCTTCAAAGGTTGCTTGCTCAGTGAAACACTAGTAGCATTAACCTAGCAAACTTAATGCAGACATTTTGAAATGAAGGAAACAAAAAGGAATCAACCTTAGTTAGCTTGCACTTACTGGTCAAGATTGATGATTCTTTTCCTGCCTCCTGGATGATCTGCGCGAGTCGAATTGGCCAAAGACGAAGTGGAGGATATAGCCAAACGCGATTTGTGGATACCATGCTCCTCTGTGTTGGAATCAGCATCGCCCATCGACGTCCCTCTCTGTTTCTTCAAGCAAGACAACCCCTTATAGCTTTCTTCACCTTCATACACCAATCTCAGTATCAAGCTCACGTTCAAAGCGAGCGACAACACCAAGAAGTGCCTCAGAGAGAACATAGCCGGAAGCTTCGCCATCTGCAAACAAAACAGAGCACGAGGGGACCGACGCCAAAAGAGAGCTTCGTATGAGAAAATGGCTGAACCGAATGATAATATTGAAAGTAAGGAGGGTCCGGTCTGTGCTAGCTACTTAACTGCTTTCCTCATTATTGCACACCTGCCAATAAAGCATGTAACCTTCGATAAATTATACCAGGAATAAAAAATCTTGTGTGACAATTGTTTGCTGGACAAGTTAAAGCTTGAGATTCCAGTCGGTGAGGGGGGTGAAAACGCAAATTCAAAGTAAAAATAAGCACTCTTCAATTAGAGGAAAATCTGAAACCCTCCCTCGAACTATGTGTAAGAAATATAATTACCAATCAGTCCGGTTGTCAGGTTTGAAAAGCTTCAGAACAGAACATATAGCAGAGAATGGGACTCTGAATCTTTTTTTTTTGTTGGGGGGGGGGGTACAAATGGGACTTTGAATTTGACACACTCCAAAATTTCTGTTACAATACTCAACCGGATTGGAAGAGAACATTGTAGCAGTGGAACATTCGGAAGTGGAAGCGCAGGACTCGACCAAGACCAATGCAAAGTCGCAACCAAAAGCCGCCGAATGCATTGTGTTTGCCATTATTGTGGAGTTAATTTCCTAAAACTGAGGATGTGAAAGTGTGGATTGTGGTTTGCGGCAGAAGAAGTAAGAAAGAAGGGAGGGACTATGCTATACTATACTGTAGTATTGGGCAGGAGATTATCTCAGTAATCAAGAAATAATGAGTTTAGCATTACCGGGAAAATCACACCTTTCGGATGGATGCTAGATCTTGAACAGTGAAAATTGTAAAGCTTTACTTATGTTGAATTGACTATTTCATTCCCTGTACGCGTGTATTATATATGAATATGACCTATATAAGATATTATCGAAGCACTTGCTAGAGATTTTGGCAAAAAGAAAGCCGCTCGCCTACATGTTCTGTATCACCCACTCTCCTTTCACTGTATGCAATCTCTTATCTCTGTTTGACTTTGTTTTTAACTTTTAAATACTACAATATTCACAAACTTCTGTTTGTAAACTGGTGTTCAATGGAAACTTCTCCGTTATTAAAGAACCAAATAAATCGGTCG
The DNA here is from genome assembly GCA_019955255.1 of Castanospermum australe. NCBI lineage: Eukaryota > Viridiplantae > Streptophyta > Magnoliopsida > Fabales > Fabaceae > Castanospermum > Castanospermum australe. The sequence goes on from NSJW01000652.1 coordinate 81,309, forward strand.
AGAAATGCACAAATGATCTGGTTTGTAAAAAAAAAAAAAAAACTATAACGGCAAGGTTAAAAATTAATATTTCTCCCCTTCTTTCAACGCTCTTGTTTACTGTTTTGGATTGGAATTTTGGACTGAGTAAGACCGAAATCACAATAACAAAGGAGAAACATAAAGTGGGAATTAAGTTAACTCATATACTTGACTGAGTTTTCTTTTAAAAAAAAATTGTCAACATAAAAAACAAAATTTATTCTTAGAAAGTCAAAATATGTGGAAATAAGTTAAAATAAAATAATAATTAAGAGTATTAACTTAAGCCATATCAGACTTTTTAAAAGAATTGCTTATCTCGAGTTACAATTTCACTAAAGCCACTTTATTTTTACTTTATTTACCCTTCTCCCACCACGTTAGGTTGTAAAAATTTTTTTTAAACTAAAAAATAATTAAAAGCAAATTAGATTAAAACATAAAATAAATATAAACATTTCTTGACCTTGCAGCGCGCATAGAAATGAAATTAGTATTCTTAATTCCTTACAAGTGCTGTTGCATAAAAGAACACAATTTTCGCGCACACCACAAAATATTTAATATATCAAAATTAATATATTGCACAGGTTATTCAATAAGATAATATCTTATGATAATACCATTATATTAATGAGATAAAATAAAAATTGTTTAATAAAATATTATATATCATTAAGTAAAGTATATATTAAAAATATGCCATTTTTATTATCTATGATAAAATAAAATATAAATAGCATTTTTTTATTAAAACATGGATCTCAAATCTTATCTGCTATTTTTCTGCCCCAAATCTTATCCTCAAATAGAAATATTACAAACTAAGAAAAAAAAATACATTGAATTTTTAGGCGAGTTTTGGAAGTGCACCCGCTTAGGTCCCAGCTTTGGGCATCAAATGAGAGCTGCAGTCTTCTGTTTGCATTCTTTCACTCTCAAGATTTATTGATGAAAGAGATAAGACAACTATATTCCTAGAGAACAAAAGGCATGGACCTCTGGCTGATTTCGGGTCCATAAAATCAACCCTCTGGGACGAACACGATGATGGTCATGAATGAGCATGGAGAGCTCAGTCATGGTAATCTTCTGGGGAGAATTTTGAGTCCAAATCCCTTTTTAATTTGAAATTAATGATCTGAGACTTAGTTTGCTGCAATCAAGTCGGGTCACAATCGGAACCTCCTACGTCCCAACCAGTGGTCCAGTATCTTTGAGCACGAAACTTTACATTACCAGCTCTTCAATTAAGGAGAAATTCTTATATATTATTGGAATAAGTATTTTTTTACAAGTAAATGTAAAATAAATAAATACATAAAGTCAGGTTTGACATAATTGTTATATACTTATCTTGTATTCATTTACATAGAACAATAAAAAGCACTACTTCACGATCATACAAAAATTTCTCTTGATGAGATTCAACGTGTGTTTATATTAGAGTTTATAAATTTAATTTTAAATAAACTTAATTTTGTAAACTTGATTTTGGTCAGAAATAGATTTGAATGAAGTGATTTATGTTTGTAAAATTAAGTTCATCCAAAATTAAGTTTGTAAACTCTAATCCAAATATACACTTATTCTGCAAGTGGCATTTATGAAAAGATTCTTGTATATTGTATGGTATAAATTTTGCTTTTATATTAATTTAGTTCTAAATATTTAATTTTTATGTTACGTGTCATTATATTTTAATTGATTAAGTCTAATACGAAGATATGCAAAAAAAGAATTCTCGATTTATGTGAAATTCATATTAGGCTACTTCATAAAGTAAATTAATTTGAAAGGTTGGATCTACCTATCTCTTCTAAAAGAAATTCTCCATACGGCAACCTAATAATAGCCAACCAACCTATAAAATCAAGAAAAATTCTAAAATACTTTTAGAATATTACATTTAAAGGTTTAAATTTGATATAAATTTGATTTAATGACTTGTATTATTATACTATAATAAATATTATATTTTTACTAATTAGGTGTAATACTTTAAAAGTGAGTAAAGTATACTTTTAAGGACCTCAATTTTTATCTTTCAATCAATTCAAGACATCATCTTTTTTTATTTTCTAATCAAAGACCTCAAATATTTTTTCAATTATCAAAAAAGCTTATGTGACAAATTAAAAATTACATGCACTAATATATATATATATATATATATATATAAACTTTATATACATATATATAAATGTTAAATTTTTTATTTCAGGAATAATTAATAACGAAATGTGAGAAAATTAAGTTGCATATGTTTTATAATTGGCATTCGAAATAATAATTAGTACAAACAAAATGATTTAATTTTTATTCAAATTATAAAATTACTTAAAGAATACAAAATTTATTTGAATTGAAAAAAATATTTTTTAATATTTAAAAACGCATAATCATATATTAGTCTAGTTGGCATTGGCCATATCTTGTTGGCATTTTTTGGTGCCAACTAAATGCCTAAAAATAAATTGAACATATTAAAATTCTTAATTAAAATTTTTAAAAGTTAAAATCTTTAAATCAACTTATATGTAAAGTTAAAGTCCTTTGATAATATTTTTCTCCTCTGAGAGTACACATAAGAATTTTCTCTATAACCAAAGGAAACTAATAGATTAAGAGAAAAAGAAAAAACAAAGTTGAGAAAAAATTTTAAGTACTTTTAAAATATTATATTTAATGATCTAAAATTTTTTAAAATTTTATTATATAATATTATAAATTTAATATCATGCAACATATGTCAGTGTAGCACTCTCACACTGCATAAGAATTTGTCCTTTAAAGTTAGAGGTGGAGAGCTAACGTTGGTCACAAACAACACTACGCAATCATGTTTCCATTGAGTTGGGTGGGTATCTTGTCAGCTAGCTAGTAAGGGTGTTTCAACGGCTAAACCTCACGTGCCATGTATGATATGAGCATAAACATTCATTTTTCTCAATAAATAAAATGAGAAGGCAAAAAAAGTGGAGTTAAGCTCATGATCTGAAGTGTTTTTTCTTGTACGAACATATTCTTTTTTAATGGGAGAATGATGATTACCACTACACAAGAATGAAGCCCGTTGCATTGGTTAATAATTTATTCATTTATTTATTATGCTCAATTTGAATTCAAAATTTGGGAATGGATTCCATTGCCATGTCATTATTCATTAGTAAACACATTTTCGTGAATCCTCTTTCGTGCGAATATGATATAAAATTATAAATTACTCTGTTTTCTAAGTGGAACTCGCATTTTGGCTAGGCTTTGCATAATGAGATTCCGTAGCCACTTCCTGAGAGGAAATTGAAAAGAAAACGTATCCAAAAACCTAACGTTCAATGGAGCACTATGTATGCTGTTATCAGTTTCGATTCCAACAGATAGTATTCTAAATGCATATATTGGTCATCAATTCTACTTTACAAACTCCATTGTCATTTAGAAAATGAATACCAACGTCATCCCTGGGTGGTTACAAAAATATTTATAACAAACACGAGCACTGTCTGTTGATGATATCCTGTTGTTTTTCTTTGTTGGAGAATATTTTGGCCAGGCTTCTTAATTGGATGATACTTTTTTTTTATATTGCTCAATAATTAAAAAAAAAAGAGACTTTGAAGTTTCACCAAACAAAATCTCTATCTATCAGTATTTGATAGAGCATTCATCCTAATCTATTAGGAAAAGTATTTCAAACCTTAAGTAGCATGTTGAGTTTCTTAAACTATTCAACGTGAGACATAGCAGTAAATCTTTCCCTTCGGCTAAATAGTGAAAAGTTAAGATGGGCGAATGCCTAATTTCTGGGGACCCATGGTATCAATGCATCAAATTGACGTGCTAGAGTCACTTTCTGATTAAGTATAAATCATTGACAAGATCCCAGCTCTTTCTTGGGTCAAAGAGACAGTAGACCATACATTTCCCAGCACATGCACAAAGGATCATTGGAAAGAACAGACTTCTGTCATTGTTCTTTTGCCATTTTCGAATTTTGATGAATGCCATATATAGCAGTCCAACCTCTTTCCAATACTAGGGCAGCAGAACAGGACACTTCCTAGTCAACAAAAAAGAAGAAGAAAAGAATCAAACACCAGCTGAGTCAACATTTCCATGTGATCAGTTCCCAACTGATATCTTGTCTCACTTACTTGGACACTTGCTTCTTTGAGAAGCTATTCCAAATTCAGACCAGGGTCAAACTTTCATCTTTCAAATCCCTTCCCTTTTCCTCCCTATCATTCACCCTTCACCACAGTACACGCAGCAAGAAAGAAATTTGGGAGAACAATACAAAAAATCAACTAGCCACATAATGTAATTCTTTTAGTTTTCACTTGGTTATATGTAGTTCCTACGAGTACAAAATTTGATTTGAAAGTTTCAATTCTAATTCTCCCAAAGAAATTTCAATTTCAAATCACACAAGAAGGATCAGTGAATTGACAGGGTGTTGTCACAGACTCACAGACTTACAGTGTCCCTCCACAATCCGATCGCTACAACATTCTCAACAATATCTTTAATTATATACTGTTTTGAGTTCTACCAGAACTTGATACATCATTCACATTTGAGGCTAGAGGTAATGCACAAAGCAGTACTTCTGCAGTTGGATTGCAATCATGGCCACACCTATTATCAATTTCTCCTCCGTTCCTCTGTAGTTTTTATTGGTGAAAACTATGACTTCTGGAGCCTAAAATTAAAGACATATTTTGGCTTTCAAAAATTGTGAGATACTGTCAAAAATGGAGTAAGCCTCAGCGCAAAAATCTGAAAGAGAACCGACAAAAGAATGCGCAAGTTTTGTTTGTCATTCAAGAGGCTGTGACAGCACAATTTTCACAAGGATTACAAATGCAAACACAAAAAAAAAAAAAAAAAGTCTGGAATATTTTGGAAGAGGAGTCACGCAGCACTGATAAGGTATGATCTATCAAACTCTAATATTTAAAAAAGAGAATTTAAAATTTTGAAAATTAAATGTACATTTCAAAGATTTTTATCTGATTAACATTTTCTTTAATTCTAACACAATATGGCCTCAGAATACTTCATTTGTTAAATTTCAAATTTTCTTCTTAAATATTGAGCTTGATGGAGCATACTTTTTTGGTGCCGTGAAACTCCTCCTCCAAAATCTCCCAAGTCATTTTCTCCGTGTATGCATTTGTAATTCTTGCGAAAATTGTGTCTTCGACAGCCTGTTGGATTTTAGACTTTTACACTGTACCTAAACAGAATAGTAATATTTGTTAGGACGCTTACCTCATTTTAACAATATTCCATAATTTTTGTGAGATAAAATATGTCTTTAATTTTCAACTCCAAAAGTAATGGTTTTTATTAGTAAAAATTGATAGAGAAACAGAGGAGGAAATTGACAATAGGTATGGTCAATAAATAGGAAAGGTACTGGATGAATGAACCTGTATCCTATCCCAATATTGAAAAGAACTAGCTCGGATGCCGGTGTGAAAATTTAAAAAGGAATTTATGGATACCGAAAGGAAATATTTTATTTGAAAAATAAGATACAAAAGCTCAAGGAGAAAGGTTCATACAACTTGAAATTGCTGCTTGATGTTTTAGCTTTGCTACTTGAGTTGCTTACAATAGTGAATAACCGTTGTCTTTTTATAGGCAGATTTCCACCGCATAAGAATGGCGGTGCAAGTTGCTAGGGTCTTCTAGTTATTGGATATTTTATCCATCTATACAGGTTTTTTCTAGAAATTTTTGTTGATACCATCAGCCTCATGCATTCTAGCTGTTTTTCACTATCTCAAAATTTGGCGGTGGAGTAGCATCTTGAAATTTCTAGAGAATGTGCATCATATTTTAGTAGTGTTGAATCTTTGATCTTTCCAACCATTAATTAAATAAAAGTGCTTCATATTTTGATAGTGCATCATATTTTAAAGAAGCACGAAACCATGAAAGTGGGAAGACAGTGGACAGTGGTCCATGAAACTTAAAAGTGACGCGCGCGGGAAATCTGACCACAGTTCATACGGTTATATGACGGACGTTGATCTTTTTTCCGGATTCGCAATAGATGGCTACTTACATGCATAACGTGTAAAACGACGTCCAAATGCGAATTTGTTTCTTCAAACAGTCATTGGAGATGTCGTTTGAGTTGCGATTTGTCACAGGTACTGAATGAATGAAAACAAACTAAATAAGAATCTAAAATGATTGAATTATATGTCTTTATACTTCTCAATCAAAGATTCAAAATGGTGAAAATTGATAAAAGATAAACACGACTTTCATTTAAGGAAGGTTGAGCAGTGAGTCGTCATACATCATAGGATCCCAAGTTGAGGTTGTCTGGAATCAAAGTTAGAACAAATACTCGACCACTGACAATCTTGAAGAACTAGGCCAGGGAACTTGGACCCTCACCATTTTATCCTCGTAATTAAATTTCACAGTTACCCCACCTATTTTGCAACTAACTGGCTTCTCCGATGCGAACACCCTCATCTCCCCACAACCCCTTACCCCAATTTTGACCACGTTTGCGTGGGCGTCAACCTCCAGGGACTGAATGGCACCACCGGAGTTGAGCATGTTCACTAATCCAATTGGAGCAAATTGAATTAACCTTTTCGTTAACACTGTCACCGGAGACACTGTCAGGAGCTCAAAACTAAATGGCTCGAGTGAAACTTCCAGCTTGTCCGAGGACTTCACGAGCTTCAGCTTGTCGTCCTTGAACAAATACACAGCAAACACATCCACCCCTTTGATGCATATGGGGCGTTTCCCGTTGCTCCATTCAATATCCTTAGGACTCGCCGAGCATGTCACAGAGTGGGAAAATTCAGAGGCACTCTTGTTTCGCCGACTCACAGGGCACCACCCACCTCCTTGGCAATTAAATAGACCCAAAACTCCCGTGTACTGTATTGAAGAAAGCAGGGATTAATTCAAATGTTATTCTAGCAATTAATTATTGGGAAAAAAAAAGGGCCAATAAATTAAAAAATTAAGAGTGTGTCTCACTTTGTTGAGATTCCAAATTTTGAGCATTGTTTTCCCGTCATGTAATGGGTCTTCAAATAAGCAGTCTCGTGTGGGAAGTGCATAACGTTGACACCGCAAAATAGACCCATCGGGCAAAACGAGGCTCTTGAGCAGCTTGAAGTTGTGCTTTCCAACACAATCGCGCACGTAAACTGGTCCACCAGAGGTAGCCCGAGAGGCGGCATGGAATTCAGCACAAGCATGAGTGGACTGGAACGTATCCCAATCGGGGTGAATGAAATTTCCCATCCACAAGCTGTTGTAGGCACAGTGCACCATGTGACACCCTTGGAGCCAATACGTTCCGTTTGGATCTCCGGAGGGATCACTGCGCCAAAAATCATCTCCTACACGTATTATTGTGAAAGAGTGGGTCAGAAATTTCTACGATGATTTCGTGCATATCTGTTTCTGTTGTCCCTGAAGGTTGAAATGCTTACCTACGCGCCCAAGCGCTATGGCTTCTGTGCCCAGCAGAAAGAAGTCATTGCAGTGCTCCATACTGGCAATGACTCCATTGCCCTTGAAATGCTTCTTCACCGGACGCCGCCTTACGAAGGGAACAAGTGGCAAGGAAAAGAGACAACTTTTAATAATGACAAACCATTTCTTCTTGAGACAACTGGCTTTCAAGTTTCAGCACTGCAATTACCACCACCATAGCTCTGTATATATATGGCTCGTCCTATTTGACTAATATAAATCAATCTTTTTAAAACTGAATTCAACTGTGAATTGGTGAAATTTTTAATTTAAATATAACCGTTTAAAATGGATGATCAAAATAAATAATGTAATAATATAAAATTTATAAAAATATGAATAAAATATTAGATTTTTGAAAAGAAATAAAAAGAAAAAATCAATTGATTAAATTAGTTAAATTAGCTTATTTAAATAATTTTGATTGATTTTATATAATTTTGACTAATTTAAAGTTGTCTAATCATAAATTTAATTATAAAATTAAATTATAAATAATTAAATATTTGATTTATGATTAAATTTGTCAAATTATCCGGTTCAATCCAATTATAAAAATAGTAATATAAATGCCAAACAAAATTGTACATGCTGCTAATCTCACTCAACACCCTATTACATTTCAATGGCAAGATTCCACGCCTACTTTGTTGTAAATTATATAATCAGCCAAGACTAACATAAATTCATTTATGAATAATTTCTGTTAGAAAATATGAACTGCTCTTTGCGACATTTACATGTTGCGGGAATTATTCACGTCATTCAAAGTTCACACAAACGAAGAATGTGATCTTTTCCTTCTCAAGTAAGACTAATGCTAACAGCCATAAACAAAAATAATAAATCAGCGTATTGTAATTTGTAAATTATTATCTGATAAAGACAGCTAAAGTGCTCATACGATGATAAATATGTAACCCTTTTCAACAAATTCTTCTAGACAAAACACTATGACGTGAACCATTAGTGCATTACCAAGTCTTAGAATGTAGTATTCGTAGGTACTGGCCGTATACGGCTATTAATTGCAGCAAAACTTAAAAGGATGAGCCGTACAAGACAATAAAGTAACTAAATAAATAATTTAGAATTAATATATAATGTTTAAAATAAAATTATGATTTTCAGTTCAAAAATTTTAATTAAAAAAATTCCGCAAAGATCATAACATAATAACTAAGTATTTAATATTATATGATGATTAAATTATAATTTGATCATTAATTTTTTATGTATATAAAAATTTAAAGTAAACTCATTTTTAATTTCTTTATAATTTTTCCGTACTCAAACTTGACACCCTTTGTGGTACTTAACTACTCACAATCAAAAAAGAAAAAGAAAACAAACAAAGCAAAACAAAACAGGAAAGAGTTTTCCAGAAGACTTACGTGTATGACGTCAACCTTGACACCGTCAATTCCCGCCGATTCCAAATGCGAGTGTAGTCCCTCGTACATGCGGTGGGCTAGCAGAGGCGGCACCAGTCCCACCCCGTTGTTCACGATCTTGTCCACCGCCAGATCCTCCATTGTCATCTGCAGCCCCTGCGACAGCTTTGGAGCAATCACCTTGGACTCGGGGATACCCGGCACCTTGGGTCTGATCCCACCCCAATACCCACAAAGCGCATGCCAAATATACACATGCTCCACGCTCCTAAACTGCTCCTTCAGGTCCCTAACAAAGGCACCCATGCCTTTCTCAGAGGGCAACGAGGGACTGCAGTAGTCCCTGAATTTGTAATTTTTCCTCGAATTTTATCAGCCTGCAGGGCATTTGCTCCCCTGCAGAGGTTCGATTCATGCCTTCTTGATCCGTGATGGGGTCGTCATCGTGACAAATGGACTGCCACCCGTCATCAATAAGAACCAGCCCCGGAGGGCACCCACCCTCCACGAGGCCCTTCACCCCTTCCCACACCCCTTTGGGATGTACCTTCAAGTAAAAAGCATCCCAGGTGCACCAACCAAACTTGTCCACAATACCTGGTGGGGTTTTCTCTTTGAGAAGCTTGAACGTACCCAGGTGGACCCTGACGACTTCCATGGCCTCCTTTACGAGACGGTAAGGGTCATCGCCGACGTGCATGTACAAACAGCTCCTGAAGCTGGACCCATGGACACGCGTGGAACCACTCTCCACGCAAATGTCCACATAGTCGTCCAACCCCGGCTGGAGGCAAGCCCGAAAGGACCCTTCCACGATTGGCAGCAGCAGAACGTAGGGAAGCCCCAAGTCATTTTTCTCCAGAATTATCATCTGGGTTTCATGCTCCACCTCGTGCCCGTTACTTCCAACCCAGTGCGTGGTCCACCACACCTTGAACCTGAATATGCTCATGAACCTGATGCCCCTGAGCTTGCCAACGGGGACCACGTGCCTGCTTTTGGGTTCGTCGGCGTCGAACCCCACGAAGCAACCGACAGTGTTCTTGGTCTCGACGAACTTTAGAGATTGAGAGGGCGAAGGGGTGGCTGTTACATTAGCAGGAACTTCTGTAAGAAAAGGATGGCCCTTAGCAAGAAAACTTGACCCTTCCAAGGTTATGGGCAAGGGTAAGTTACCGTCGACAAGCCCCATTATGTCTAGCGTAGCATATTTGCTCAAGCTTGGAACCATGGACGGAGGGTAAGCTAGTTTGCTAATGAATGAAAGCTTGTGTTGTCTGTGTGATAGCTTTGGGGAAATTGCTGAGAGAAAGGAGGAGGGGTTGGACGCGTGGGAATTGAAGGATCTAGAAGGAGGGAGGTGGGAGTCGAGATCAGGCTTGATGCTTAACTTAGCTATGGTTGAGACTTGGTAGCTACTAGCTAGTGTGGTGGGTTTATAACTTTATATAGGAAAGCGTTTGCTGAAGCGTGATAGGAGGAGCGTCCCGATTGGACTTTAGATACTGAAATCCTTGCCTCTGCTTTTTCAATTCGTGCGTGGGACATTCTATTCTAGCGACAGCCATAGCAAGGGATAGTGGAGGCATATGGGTTAGAATCCTGTACACAATGCTGTTTTTACCAACCAAAAATGATAAGTAGCAGCTCTAGATGTGATAGCTTCTCCATTGCAGCATGAGGCACCATTTGTACTCGGTAAACATAGTGACTTTTTTTTAAAAAAAAAGAAGAAGAAACTTTTTATTTTGGCTTGCCTCCCGTCAACTTGGGATCGTTTTCAGTCTTGAGGTCTTGTCGTTGCCCCAAAGACAAGGGACTCTTCTTGTACGAAGGTACAACCGCTAAGCAAAAAGAAAAGAAAATTCAGAAGAGTGGGTTCCACCATGGTCCCGGAACCATCGTACATTGGAAGAGGGCAAAGGGTCAACCACATACTTTGGAAGATAATAATCAAAATAGTAGGTAAAATCTTTTCTCCATTCCCTTCTTCACTTCCGACGATAACTACTCGGATTTCTGGATCTCTCGTTGCTTTTCTAGATGTTTCTTGAGCTTGTTTTCTTTTGCCAACAAGCTCTTTGTTTTTTATTTTATGGTGCGCACGCACGGTTGACTTTTACTTCTCCCTTTTCCTTTTGTTCTTTGTTTATTATTAGTTAAATAGTTTTTATAGTTTAAAATTCTTCTAAAAGATTTTTATAATTTTTAAATCTTGAAAATGATTTTAAAATTTTCAAAAAAAATTTATAGAGAATAAATTTAATTATAATAACTATTTTATATTATATAAAAGCTACATACAGTTTTTAAAGGATTTTTTATAATATTTTTTAAAAGGATTTTTTATAATATTTTTTAAAGGATTTAGATTATATGAAACTTAAATTAAATTTAAAGCAGGATTATAAAGACAAAATAAATAATTTAAAAATGATTTGTTTATTTCTCTTAGTGGCTATCACTTTCTTCATTACTATTTCACATTATATGAGTTAAATATCAAATATTGAGTTTTATGAACGAACTCAACACTTCAAGGAAGAGAATTTCCCAAATTGGAAATTGCGGGTCACATTTCTACGATAAAATAATCATATCCCAGTCAGAGGCTCTGCGGTTTTCCTTCATAAAATGTTTTCCTTCAAAAGCGGGTCGTTGAGAAGCGTCCCATCTGACATTTGTTTATTTAAATGGGTACCCCGCAATATTTTCCCACCAGAAATTTCTAGTAAACTCTGGTCTGCCGAAGGAGAGCCGCTGTGAAGATCGAAGAAAATCATTATATAAAAAAGCCATAGCATGTTTAAAAAAAATTATTTTTTTTAAGTTTTTTAAATAAAATTTTAATTATAAATTATTTTAAAATATAAAATAAATTAATCCAATCATATAAATGTCATCATAACAAATAATAATGTAAGTTTTTTTTTAAGTTAGTATTTATTATTTGATACTTTTTACATTTATTTAAAATTCAATGAAAGAGCATAAAAATTACAATTTATTTATATAATTTTAATTTTTTTATTCTTGAAGAAAGAAAAAAAATTCAAAATCTAATATTAAAAATTGAGAATCTTAAATTTTAAAATTTTAAATTTAGTTCTTTATAGTTCATACTGTTCATAAACAAAAAATATCATATCAATATAGTAATTGACATTTTTTATTTAAAATTAAATAATATAATACTTTTAAATAAATAATAGTATAAATAATTGACAAAAATTATTTTGCCAATGAATCAAAGTTATTTTTTTTCTATAGGTTAACATATATTAAAATATTATTTTATCACTAAAAATTATCTATCATTTATTACTTATTTGTATTAAATAATAATAAGTATATAAAATTAATAATAAAAAAATAGACGTAAAGAATGTCGTCGTTTTTGGCATGCAACCATTTTTGTTTATGTGAAGAGGAAGGTCGAAAGATATGAGTCCGAGAGGGAATTCTGAACAGAACAAATTAGCGAGGGAGAAAAACAAAATGTATAAGCACAGAAACACTTTTGGGACATAAGTACACACATAAAGAATACAATAATGTTTTTTACACATATTTTATTATACTTTTTTATTTAATAAAATAAAATAAACAGATATTTTAATACACATTTTTTTTTCAAAAAATGTAAGAAATAATGTATATGAATGGAGTGCATGAATCATTTTCTTAAAGGGCATGCAAAAGGATAAGCACACAAACACAGGCTAAAATGAGTGAAGTAGGGTCGTAGAAGGACACCTCATCGCTGGCTAGTTTCCGTAGAGCCACGACCCACCATATGAACAAGACGCGTTGCGATTCAGTTGCGAGTTGCGACGACAACCCAACCTTGTGATTGTGAACGCGTGAGACGGTGAGAACGAGAGCCAGCGGTGCCGTGACTGCCTCTAAACGACGAAAATATATCTGGGCAATAAGTGGGTTCTTGGAAAAATATTTTTAAAAATAAATCGTTTTAATAAAATTTTATTATAAATTATTTTGAATCTAAAAAATTAATTTAAGCAGAAATTAATACTGTACTATGTGTGATTAAAATAAATTATTTTAATAAAATTTTATTTAAACTATTTTAAGTATAAAATAAATTAATGTAAATAAAGATTAATATTGTACTACGTGTGATCATGGGTGATACTTAAACAATTCTGTACGAAAATATATATTTTATCATTAAAATTTAATATGTACACAAAAAAAAACGGTAACAGATGGATGTTCAGGTAGAAGCGGTGGGATGAAGGCTGAAGATGAGCTGAGGAGAGCCTTTTATAAGTTGTGGTTGAAGTATCAAAATCTTCAGTTGATTAGATTTTTCATTCTCAATTCTAAGGGGGTACTAAACTCACTTTATAAATTAAAAATATTTCGCATACAAAAGAATTATGTATTTTATTCAATAATGGCATATTGTAAAAATATAAAATATAATCTTTAGCAAGTATCCAAAAAATTTAATGAATTAAATAAATATTACAACACATACAAATATAAGTTTCGCTTCTTCCTCTCTGGTAGGGTTTATGCGAATGGCTTCTCACTTATTGTGAAATCTAGTTTCTCGAGTGAAACTTAAAAAAGATGACTGACTTACTAGAAGATTTATGAAAGCACTTGTCTTTGACAGAAGAGGAATGTGAAGGAGGCATTGTAGTGGGAAACGGTCAAGAGGAAGAGGAGGATCTGGCCAAATGCTTGGTCAGAAAGCTAATACAGTCAAAACTAGTAAGTACTGAAGCAATGTCTAATACTTTGAAGTGGATCTGGAAGATTTTTGGGGAATTGGAGATATAGCTTTTAGGAGATAACATTTTTGTGTTTTTAATTCGGAAAACACGAGGGACAAAGGAAAAATCCTAGAGGGATCGCCATACTCATTTGACAAGAACATCATAATGTTCTAGGAGTATGACCCAGCTGTTAGGCCCTTTGAGCTAGATTTCAGATATGCAGCATTTTGGATCAGGGTATATGACTTGCCCATCGAGAGAATGAAGAGAACAGTACCTGAAAAAATAGGGAAACTGGTGGAGGGTTTTCTTAAGGCAGAGATTGACAAAAAAGGAAAAGCTTAGGGACCTTTTATGCGAATCAGAGTTCAGATTGATGTCACAAAGCCAATGCGTAGAGGTATTTTCCTTGCTTTGCATCAAGGAGAAACAAAAAGATGGTATTGGATTAAGTATGAAAGATTGCCGAACTTTTGCTACAATTGCGGGAAATTAGGCCAGGGGAAGAGAAACTGTGTAGAGCCAATCGTGGATGAGAAGAAACATTATGGGAATTGGATGATGGTTAATGGTGATACTAGAAGACTGTGCAGTCATAGCCAAGATTCTGACTTAATGAATTCCTCATCTGCCCGTAAGCCAGAAAAGGAAATTCCCTCCTTACTGAGGCCATAACACATGCAGGCAAGAGATGTGGAGGAATCCAAGGGTTCCCACAGAGGACTAGTTGTAATTGAAGAGGTGGTGGATAAAGAAAAAAGGACAGTAAGGGAAGTTGTGAAAATGCTTATGCCTGAGGGAGACTCCAAGGTTGAAAAAGCATCCTCAGGGGATTTAAGGGCAAATCAAAGGAAGTCATTTTCCCAAGGGACAGTTAATTCCCCTCAGAAAAACAAAGGCAAAAGTACATAAAAGAAAAGGGCCAGATGCCTCAAATTGTTAGGGGAATCTATCCTTACCCCTCTTCAAATTGGCTCAAAATGCAAAGAGGATGCTTTAGCTCCCAAAGAAGGCTCTGAGATAGGGGAAGGAAAAAAGAAAATGAGAGGAAATGACTTGATGGAAGATGACTCCCAGCTTATACCAGTCGCAGCCGGAAACAATGAAAATCTTATGTTGGTACTACCGGGGGCTTGGGAACCCCCAGTCAATTAACGCATTGGGCCTTCTTATAAGGCAACAAGATCCCAACTTTATTTTCCTTTGCGAAACAAGGCTTTTTAGTCGTGAGGTAGAATCTCTAAAGTTAAAATAGAGGACTCAGAAATGCTGTGGGGGTAGACTACGGGGATCATCGCTCGATAGGCTTGGCTATCCCGTGGAAAGATAATATGGAAGTGAATTTGCAATCATTCTCAAATGGACACATAGATGTAATAATAGAGAACATGGAAGGTGGGGGGCAAATGGACATTCACTGGTTTCTACGGACATCCAGAAACGTATCTAAGGAAACAATTATGGCAGTTGCTTAGATTTCTACATAAATAATTTAGTTTGCCTTGGATTGTAGTTGGGGATTTCAATGAAATTTTTTTGAAGAAGAAAAAACAAGTGGAAATCCTCGACAGCATTCTCAATTAGATAATTTCAGAGGAGCCCTCGATGAATGCTGTTTACAGGACCTCAAGTTCACAGGGAATAAGTTTACATGGTTTAGAGGAAGACCCGGAACAACAATTATCATGGAAAGGCTAGATAGGGTTGTGGCAAATCAAGAGTGGAAAGCAATCATGAAAATTAGAGAAGTAAACTACTTGGCAATTCCTGTTTCTAATCACGTCCCAATTCTCATCTGTTGCTCTGAAAGTATAATATCCCAAATTAGCCTAAATGAATGGGAAATGATAAGGTTAATGTGGGTTAAGAAGTTAAAATTTTCGTTAGGACTAATTGGGGTCAAAATGAAATTATGTGAAGTTATAGGGGTCAAAGCGAAAATATTAAAAGTTTTAGGGTAAAAGTGTAATTAAGCAAAAGTTACCAAAACTTTAGAATTAATCTTGTGTAAGCCATCCTATATTAGTCTTGTGAGCCCTAATTTGATGGCTATTGGATGAAATTTGATGGTATGATGAAAAGGTTGTAAGTTGCCAAAAGTAAGAATGGAAGCATAGGGTCAAAGTAGGATATTTTAAGACATCCTTGAACTTGATCAACCATTTGCTTCATCTTCTTCCTTGTGATGACCGAGAGTTTCTTTTTCTCATTCCTCCATTTGTGCTCCACCTTTCTTATCTAAAAATACACTAAGTTTTGAAGCTTTCAAAACCACAAAAGCTTAGGTTCTTCTTATCCTAGATAACCCAAAATTTAGGAGAAGAAAAAGAACCCTTTTGCTCTCTCTTGGAGCCTCTGTGTGCCATCCATGAGGTGGGAAGAAAGTGTGATTTTCCACCTTAGAAGCTAGGAATCTTGTTGTTCTACCAATTCAAGAGTGTTTAAGGTGAGTAGAACTTGATTCCTTTGCTTTTCATGGATTAAACTTAGAGTTTTGATTTATGTGCATAATGGGTTTATGTTTCTCCTATAGTTTTTGATATGTATGTATTGTGTGTGAATTAAGTGTATTGCCTTTAATAGGTGATATTGGTGACTTTGTTAATTGTGATTGTGTGAAACGAAAAGGAAGAAGTTAGAGAGCTAAGCTTCAAGAGGTAAACTCTTGGACCTTGGGATAATTCCCACTTGTTGTTCTACCATTTTCTTTGGAATTATGGTTATTACCTTGGATGCAAAATTGGTGTGTTAGCTTATGGTATAATATGCAATTGTGGGAATATTATGATGTGTTTGAGCCATTGAGGTATTGTTTGTATTGATTGGGGAGGTTCCCTAGTAAGGTGAATATTGGGCACTCACTTTGAGGTATGACTCATTGGAGTGGCCCGAGTGTGTGTATTGATTGTGTAGGTTCCCTAGCCAGAAGAATAGTGTGTATGGTTTGTCCTAAGAGGTACGGCTCTTGAAAATTCCATACGGATACTCACTTTGAGGTACGGCTCAATGGAGTAGTCCTATTGTTATTGCTGTGTGCTCACTTTGATATAGGCAATGTATTATGTTATAAATTGCCTAAAGCTTGTATTGAGGAAAGTGAACTCAAGGGTGGAGGGGTCTTCAAGGACCCTGGGTTTACTGAGATTTATTTCTCACCCCATTTGGGGCTATGTTTTCAGGTCCTCAAGCAGGAGGGATTAGCTCTTCTAAGGGAAAGAAGCATGTGTAGTCCTCTTGAAAAAGAGGAAAGATGACATGTAGATATTTTGGGATCATATGTATGGATAATCATTTTGGGATGTATAATCACTTGTAACCCTTTTTGTCAACTTCTTGGTACTCTTGATTTAGAGGCATTGTAAATGTTGAATATGCCATATGAATCAAGTGCTTAGTATGTGTATGTACTCCAAGTGATGATATTCAATTTAGTACGAAGAAAATTATATAAATGTGAGATGGTATGATATGATTGAGCATGTATGCAAATTATGCAAATGTGCTATGTTTTGGTCCAATTGATAAATTGTGTCATGTTGGTTAAATGCAAATTAGGGGTATCCATGGATGGATTTTAGGGAAAAATGGTTGTGTATTAGGTGAGTGGACATTCAATATATGCTTTGAGGCTAATTAGGTACCTAAATGGTCCATGAATGTGCCCCTACCACATGCAAAACCGAGGCTGTCCTGTTTTCGGATTCACTGTTTTGGCTGATGAACATGTTGTGGTAAAATAAACATAACTTGAGCTAGAGTGGTCCAAATGAGGTGAAATTTGAACCCAAGTGAAGCTAACTTAGAGATCTTTAATTCTAGAAAGTTTTATAATTTATAGACAAGTGACCGTTTCCCAGTTTCCCTGTAAAGGTCGCTGCTCTGTTTCCAGGAGTCCAGTCTGGACAGTTAGCTTGGGACAAGCATAAATCGAGTTATACTAAGCCAAACGGTGCAAATAATATGTCATTGGAAAGCTTAGATTGTCTAGTTTAACATATTAAAAATTTATAATTTTTAGCATAGTGGTTAATTCCCAGACAGTCCGTGAATGTGACGGACTCGGATGCGGTGGCCAGTATAGCACAGCCATTTGGTGAGATGCATAACTTGGATTATACTTAACCAAATGGCTCATAATATACCTTTTTGGAAAGCTTATGATGTCTACTTTATCCAAATAGAATATGAGATTTTTTGGTGAAGTAGATTAGTCCCAGTTATCGAAATATTTAAGGCTGTTCATGGTTGAATTATGGTGAAAACTCTGTCTTCTTGTTTCTCTTGAAGAACAACTTGTGGACTCTTATAAGTTATGGTGTGAGCTTTCCTTAGCAAATCCACCTCGAGAATTATATGAGTGGTTATTGTTAATGTATGTTTTTATTCCTTCCGCTGTGTTGCTTAATTAAACGTTGCGCTTAGAGACCATAAAGGTTAACGGTCCGGATGCATACGGGGCATTACAGAAAGTATAGCAGACAAAGCAACTCTAGCCCCTAGGAAAAGATAGCATTTTAAGTAGATGTATACCCTCATCCTAATTGTAAAAATGCTATTAAAGAAGGCTGGAACACATGGATGGGACCAATAAACAGCCACACCTCAAACCAAAATTACCATGACAAGCAGAGATCTTAAAAGGTGGAGTAAATGGGAATTTGGTAATGTTTCTCAGGATTTAAGGAAACTCCAAGATCAGCTGGAAGAGGTGAATAAATAACTCATGAATCAATACTCTTTGGCTATTAGAATTCAAATTTCTAATTCTATTAATAAACTGCTAGTGAGAGGAAAACTGATATGGAAGCAGAGGTCGAAAGTTCACTGGTTAAAAGAAGGGAATAAGAATACAACCTTCTTCCATGGGAGGGCAGCAGATAAGAAAGAAAAGAACACATTGAAGAGGCTATAGAATGAAGATGGGGTGTGGTAGAGAGAGAAATTGTAGGGATTGCTGTCAAGTATTTTCAGGATTTATTGCTGTCAAGTATTTTCAGGATTTATTCACATCATCAAACCCCCTCTTAATCCTGGAGGTCATGGAAGCTATATCCCCAAGAATAGATCATGAGATGAATAATCACCTTACCAAACTGTTCACACCAAAGGAGGTTTGAAGGGCAATTTCACCAAATGTTTCCAACCAAATCTGCTGGCCCTGACGGCATGCCTCGCCTTCCAAATATTTTGGCATATAATAAGAGAGGACATCACCACATGCATATTGTAGTATCTTAATGGGGGTACCTTTATTAAGGACATCAACTACACTCACATAGTGTTAATCCCGAAAATAAAAAATCCTTCCAATATGTCCAAATTTAGACCAATTAGCCTCTGCAATGTGATCTATAAAATCATCTCAAAAGGATTGGCTAACAGATTAAAGGTAATCCTACCCTTAATTATATCTCCATCTCAAAGTGCCTTTGTTTTGGGGAGACAAATAACTAATAATGTGTTGGTGGCATATGAAATACTTCACTCCATTAAAGGTAGAAGGCAAGGGAAGAAGGGCTGGATGGGAATAAAGCTTCACATAAGTAAGGCTTATGACAGAATGGAGTAAAACTTCCTGGAAAGAGTAATGAAAAAAATGGGGTTTGATTAATCATGGATAAAGCTGATAATGAGCTGTGTATCTATGGTCTCCTTCTCAATTATTTTGAATGGGAAGATATATGGAAGCTTTGTACCTCAAAGAGCAATCAAGCAGGGAGATCACTTATCTCCATACTTCTTTATCTTAGTAGTAGAAGCATTTTCAAATCTATTGCAAAGAGCTAAAAATTTAAAGTTTATTAATGAGGGCAAAGTTTGCAAACTGAGCCGTACTGTCTCACACTTATTTTTTTTGCAGATGATAGCCTCTTATTTGCAAAAGCTGAGGAGAAGAAAGCTAAAGAACTAGCCAAGATTCTGGATGCTTACTATCTGGCCTCTGGGCAGAGGATTAACTTCCAAAAATTAACTACTTTCTGTACCCCCAATGTCACCAATCAAATTCATACTTCCATCCTGACAAAGTTTGGTATTACCACACAAGCTCTAAATCAGGCATATTTGGGGCTTCCAACTCATGTGGGGAGGTCCAAGAACAACTCGTTTTAGAGTATTACGACCGAGGTATGGAAAAGAATCCAGGGGTGGAAAGAAAAGTTGCTATCCAGAGCTAGTAAGGAGATTATCTTAAAGGTTGTGACACATGCAATCCTAACTTATTCTATAAGTGTTTTCAAGCTTCCAACTGGACTATGCCATGAACTTGCCATAATGATGAGTCATTTTTGGTGGGGGTCCAATACAAATAAAAGAACGATTCATTGGTTGAAATCGGAGAAAATGAGCACAACAAAGTCAGAGGGGGGCTTGGATTTAGAGATCTTGAAGCATTTAATCTAGCCCTTTTGGCAAAGCAAGGGTGGAGAATCATCAAAGAGCCACACTTTCTCTGTGGCAAAGTATTAAAAGCTAGGTACTTTCCCAATTCATCTTTCCTCCATGTTAAAATTGGATCGAATCCTTCTTTTACATGGCGAAGCATCCTGAAGGGTCAAAAGCTGTTGGAGAAAGGAGTTAGGTGGAAGATTGGTAATAGTCAATTAGTAAAGGTTTGGTCTAACCCATGGATTCCCAAATCCTGGCTGTTCAAACCTATCACACCAATAAATCAGAACCTTCAGGATATAAAAGTGGTTATTCTTATTAATCCGTTTAGCAACTGCTGAAATATAAGCTTACTCAGTGATCTTTTCTTGCAACAAGATGTGGAAACAATATGCAATATCCCAATTCTTATGAGATAGGGAGAAGATAGTTTGATTTGGCATTATACTCTAATAGGAGAATTCACGGTCAACAGTACTTATAAGCTAAAAATTGCTTGGAGAAAAGAGGTCAAGAACTAGAAAACCAGTAACTCGAAAGGAGGCCACAAACATTTCTAGAACAAATACTAGAAAGTTAACCTCCTAGAGAAAGTAAAAATCTTTAGGTGGAGAGCTTTTCTAAACATCCTCCCCACCAGGTTAAATTTAATAATAAAAAAAATTAATTACCCTGAGGTTTGTCCAACATGCAATACAAAGCAAGAGAATATCTTCCACTATCTCTGGGAATACAAATTGGCTAAAGAGGTCTGGAGATTGGTTGGTCTATATAACAGCATTAATCCAACTCAAATGCAGAGCTGCAGAGATTAGTTTGATGTTTTGCTATTGAAAATTTCAAAAAGTTTATTTGAATGGTTTTTATATGTTTGCTGGTTTATTTGGCATAGGAGAAACTAAGTGATTTATAAAGGTAATAGGAATGTGAGCCAGGAAGTGTTAGCTAGTGCTGAATCATTTTTCAGAAATTGGGATGAGGCTGGCAAGCAAGGAAGCAAGGAAATCTCACCAATGCACAATCATCAGAAATTTGAGCATTCTTGGAAAGCTCCTAGGCAGGGATCAAACAAAATCAATGTGGATGTGACAGTCTTCAAGGATCAAATGAAAGGGGCAACTGGCTTCATTACTAGAGACTGGGAAGGAAATTTTCATGGATACGGCTCCATTCCTGTATGGCATATTACTAACCCAAATATCCTAGAGGCGTTGGCAGTGGTTGAGGGCTTAAAATTCATGCTGGACAGAGGTTAACATAACATTGTTATTGAGAGTGATTGTAAGATAGTGATAGATGGCCATAATAGTTTAATATCTAACCGTTCAGAATTAGGCTCAGTTTCTGGTGATGTCAAGGCCTTAAGATTGTATTTCAACTTATGTAGCTTTGTCTTCTCTGTGAGAAATACTAATGTAGCGGCCCATAGGCTAGCTCGAAGGATGCAATCTGTTTCTGAGGGCTAGTTTTGGCTGTTGAAACCTCCAGCCTTCCTCGCTAGTGTACTTTAGACCTTTATCGCTTTTAATTTGATATCTTTTCTCTCCGCTCAAAAAAAAATATTGCAACACATTTTTTATATTTATACTTGATCATTTATTAATTAGATTATAATAACATTATATTTCAATTTTGATATTTATATAATTTTTAAAAAATAAAGGCACAACAATAACTTAATATTTTTCTAAATTTAATAAATTAGAGAAACTTAAAGAAAAAAATAAATGTGAATAATTTTTGGAGATACAACATCAACTTATTTACGTGTCAAAAGGTTATTATAAATTATAGGAATGGAAAATGAATACAAACTTTAAAATGACATATTAATCCATAATAGCTTATGAAATTTTCTTTCATATTGTTATTTTTTAATTTAAATTTAAAACTTTAAATTGTATAAAACTCAATTTAAGTTTGAATTTATTAAAAGAATTTAAATTAAACATAAACACTAAATATTTGAGTTCAACCCGGTTTAATTACACTCATGCTTTTTTTTTTCTTTACAATAACGACACAAAAATTTAAATTTATAATCTTTTATAAACCATCCAAGCCCCATAACTAACCTATTTTGCATCACTTCACTCGTAATATACTGTCTAATAAAAATTGATTTGTCTCGTTTGGTTAGCAATCTACTGTGGATTGGCCAAATTAACCCATATGCCAGCATTTTTTTTATTTTCTTATATTTCTAAAAAAATTTATTTTTAAGTAGGTTATAGTTTTTTTTTTTTGGAACTAGTTGGATGTATATTCTATCAATTTATTTATTAAGGCCTTGTTTAATGCTAGTTTTAAGAATGAATAATATAATATAATTAATATTATTTATATTTGGACAAGATATACTGAATAATAATTTATTTGATTAAAATAATTTTATTCAGTTATGATTATATAAATTTATATAAAATAAACTAATTTAATTTTTATCTGTTATATGATTAATGCTAAATAAAATTATTTTAACTAGATATTATATTATTCAGTATCTCACTCAAATCTATTATCTATTAAATATATAAAAAGAAGTAAGTGGTTTGACTCGACCATGTATCATTTTGACTATGTCTTTTGACATTTCTGTTTTGACATTTGACTTAAATAAATAATGCTCATATAATAAATAATGATTATGTGGATTTTGAATATTGTAATGTATTTATTGTAGTTGTTGATAGGTCATAATTTTAAATCTTAAAAAGATAAAATTCATCTATTATCTATTATATATATTAAAGGAAGTAAGTGGTTTAATTCTACCATATATCATTTTAATCATGTCATTTAGTATTTCTGTTTTGATATTTAGTTTCAATAAATAATGCTCATGTAGTAAACAATGATGTTGTGGATCTTAAATGTTGTAATGCATTTATTGTATTAGTTGATAGGTTATGATTTTAAATCTTAAAAAGATAAAATTCATAATTCATAATTCAAATTTTTAAAATTTTTCCTTTCTTTTGTTTTTATTATTATTTTATTTCTTCTTTTTATTTAATAATATTTGTCTCTCACTTTCTAATTTTTTCATGAATTAAATTTAAAATTTTAATTCTTTTTTTACCAGCTTGAATTAATCAATAATTATTATTAAAATTTTTTAAATAAATAAAAATATTAAATATTAAAAATACTAATAAATATTAAATTAAGTATAAACTAAGTAATAAATATATAATTTTAAATTATGTAAAATTAAAAAGAATAATGATTTATTAAATATTTCTTTTAAAATTATTATAAATGAATTTTTTTGTTTTTAATTAAATATTATATTATTATTTTTTAATTTTATTTTTTCTTTTTAAACTTTTTCGTGCATCACACAAGTGTTACTTTAATATTATATAAAGATATTAATTATATTAATTATTTTACCAAACGGTACCTAAATGAGTAGTCTCGATAAGCTTACCAATTTTGACAAAGTCTAAAAGAAATTATGGGTAACTAAAGAAAATATAACCTAGAGTAGGACCATTACAATGTTTTTCTTTTTTGGTTTGCAGGTCCATTACAATGTGAACCTTTGACAACTCCAAGACGATCTGTTATTGGATTGGACAAGGGGCGTGTAGGCCTGAACAATTGTTGGGCTGGGCCAAGCAGCATTCTCGTGTTGGCGCCGTCACACTAGTACGCACGACGTGGATGTTCTTGTTCTTTGTCCTCTCTTCTGATGAAATTCGGTAGAACTAGCAATTGCAAGTTGAAAGACTCCAATAAGTGAGAGAAAGGGCAAATCTGCAAAACGAACTGCGAAAGCTATGGAGTCTGATCCCGAAAATCTGGAAAACAGCGATTCCGTCTTTGTTTGGGATGAGGAATCTCACCTTTACTTCCATGCCAGGTTTTTTTTTTTTGAATTTTTTTTTTCTTTCTGAATTTCGAAACAACATCTGTTGTGAATTAATCCACAAAGATGTTTAAATTTTAATTATAGAACTTGTAGGAAGCTATGGTTTTTTCTTTTTTTCTCCTGTGATTTACATCTTCAGAGCAATAATTTGATTTTGTATTGATGTTTATCTGCTGAGCCGTTGAATATGCGTCTTCTCCAAAATTATTACGAAACTAGCGTTTCTTTTCTTTTGTTCATACCACGACTGTACGGAGGTTCAAACTACGGAACCTCACCATTATCTCTTTCCTAATAGCTTGGTAGAATTTTGTTTGACTTTTTCAATTAATTTTCAAAATCAATATCTTATTGTGATTGAGTTTTTTTTTTTTTCCTTTTTTGACTTCAAATAATTCCTTAAGTTTATAAGCTGCTTCGTCGCCATATTCAGTACCGTAGAGTTCAGAACAATAATTTGATTAAATAAATTATTTGCTGAGGCACTGGAGGTATGGCTCTCTCCATATGACAATAAAACTAGCGTGGCTAGCTGAATCCTGTTTCATTTTTTATTCCATTTTCAAAATCATTGCCTCCTTTCTAACCCTTTAGGACATGTTTGGTTGGATGGAATGGGTTTTGATGGAATGCGAATGGGAAATGGAGTGGAAATGGAATGTTCATTCCCATGTTTTAATATTGATAGGAATGGAATGATGACTGCATTCCTCCATTCTTAGGTTCAGTATGTTAGAAGAATTGATTAAAAAAAAATAGAATAGAAACACAATAATTTATGATCTTTAGGTGAAATGAAATGGAGATTCCTTCACCTTTACGATGGAATGCTTATTCCTACAATTGAAGGAGTGCGCTTTTCCTTTCCAAATTTATTCCCAATGCCTTTCCCTCCCATTCCATTCTCTCCAACTGAACGGGTCCTTTCTTTGATTTGCCAGGAAGCAACATGATAGTATGTAGATTATATGTGAATTATGAATATAACGACAAGCTTCCATTAGTTTTCTGTTTTTTCTTATAAATTTATGGTCATTAACTTTTTTTTACTTTTGTTTTTTTTGGTTGGGGGGGATACATAATTAATTTATTGCAGTAGTGGATTTTATCATGACCCTAATGCTGGCTGGTACTATAGCAGCAGAGATGGTCTTTATTACAAATTTGAGGATGGGAATTATGTACTTTTAGGTTCCAATAAGGTTGGTTTAGCTTAGGCTTCTACTTAATCTACACATGTAATTTTTTCAGAACTAAACTCGTAAATCATTATCATTTCAAGTTGGTGATTTAAGTTCTCTTCCACATTTTCTCAGGATGAAACTACACCAGAAAACTCTAAACCAATATGTGGGAACAACGATGAGGATCACTCTTCCTTCCTTGAAAGTAAAGGTGAAGCTTACCAACAGATGGGAACCTTGGCTGAGGAATCTGCTGATGGTAAGCAATGTTAACCTGCCAACTGTATTGTTGTATCTGAATTAATTGTTGATAAGTATACTATCAAAGATAGCCCTGAGGTATATTGTGGTGAGGATATTACAGTATGATGGTGGTAGGAAGCAGTTGCTGCAGTAGCCAAGGATAAGGGGTTACTGCCAAGTGCCACCTAGTCACGTCCCCTACATCTGCACTTCGGTTGTTTTAATGCAATAGACAATTGAATTTCTACTACTCTTCGAGCATCAACATTTTGGTGGTTCAGACATGCAGCAGTAATTAATAGAAGTAGCTTCAGTTAACTAAGTAGCTTTCTTTGTAATAGATCCCTGGAATTTCATGAGCAGTCGAACTTGTGAAAATGCTCCTCCACCACCATCAGAATGGTATGCACCTTCCACATCTTTTTTCCATTGATGATTATACTTTCACACTTTTCCCCTGAAAATTAGTCATTTTGCTAATTTGCAGGTTAGAGGACACACTTATTGATCTTTACTTATCTGGCTACAACAGCCCAGCAGTTAGAGCAGCTGATGCAGTGACAGTGCCCTTGGAAAGAGATGATGGAAATAACCCTAAGTTAGCAGCTGATGGTCTGTTCATACCCTCAATAATTCTTTTTAAATAAAAAATGTGATAACTAAGATGGCTCCTAAATGAATATGTTTCTTGAATGTAAGCTTACAGCAATACTTATGAAATGGAAGAAGGTGAGTGGATCCCAGACCCAGTGGATGAAAATGGTGTAGCTGATAGAACTACCATAGATGAAGGTATTGCCACAGATATGCATATGCTTGTCTGCTTCATATGTATATGCATCTGAAAGCAACGATATTTATTGTATTTATCTGATAGCTCGTGTCTAGTAACTAATAAGCATTTGATATTTCAGCTTATGCACCTAGAAACAATTTGTAGGAAAATCAATGGGATCCCCACCGTGGGTTTGCTGTAAATATCAATGGCTTGTTTCCTTGAAAAGACAAAGAACCTAACAAGGGATTGTTTCCTTGTTTTCCTGTTTTGATTTTTTTCAGTAATCTAGTTTACTCTGAGTGCCCTGTCAAATATTTTTCTTTTCTAATCGACATGGATGTTTTAGTACAGTTTTGGGGCTCTGGTCATACCATGATTGAAATTGCATGCTACATTTGTTCATATGCTTGATGTATACCACTACAGGTATCTTGTTGGATGAAGAGATATGGCGAGCTCAGTATGGTCAAGTCATTGAATCAGGGGAAGATCTGGTTTTAGAGTTTCCAACTGTGGACTTGTGGGATTGGGAAATGGTTAGAGGATCCAGAAAAGATGGAAAGGATAAGATGGCAAGGTTGGTTGGAAGACTGGTGAAGCAATCTGCAAAGCGACATCCATCTATGCCTTCTGGTGGAGGAAAATTAAGATCTGCTCCTATCTGCGAAGTACATCTCGATCTGGTACAAGTCAAAACAGGTTTGCATTTTCCTCTTGTATTTGTTAGAACTTATCTTTCTACATGTCACGTGATATATATCTATTATGGATTGATATAAGAGACATATAATCATATATAATTTGAAAATTTTCCATGCATGTGTATCTTTCATTTAGAATATGTCATATAAATGTCATTTCAAAATCATGAATGAGTTATAAGCAAAAATGAAGGTAGCTTACTGCTTTCATGGCAAGTTTAAAATTGAAGCAGTATTGGGATTTTCAGCACTATGGTAGTACTGGAAGTACTCCCTGGACTAATATAGGTGCTTGGCATTTTTGTTTTATCAGGACAAGTGTACAAATTGAGAAATCCTAGTGCAAGATATGTGGCTTCACTGTCAACCTATGATTCTGCCAATCCAACAAAAGATTGGGATTTTCCTAAGTTATCATCTAATAGAAAAATTACCCGCCTCTCTAGATCCGGTGAAAGCGCTGCTTCAGTGTCAGTTGAAATCCCCAGAGAGAAGGATTTGTCTATGTTGCCAAGTCAGCTCTCTGTATCGAAGGTGTGTATTGTGATTTAGAAGCCTAATAATTAGTTGCGGCCATTTCGTTCTTTGTATAATAGATGGATGTCAAACTCATAGAGAAAGCACATAGAAGTAGTAGACATGGATGTCAAACATCAGTAACAACTGACTGTTAAGACTTATAATAATAATTATGTGCTTCAAATAGTCCTTATATAAAACAGATTTTGTATAATCAAACTGACTTATAATAGTTCTACTAGGATCTATTTTAGAAATTTTCTGTCTAAAACACAATATAATTTCCATGATATAAGATTGGCATTTCTTCATGTAGGTTAGTAGTAGACTCTGGGGTGGAGCTACATTGGCTCCAAGGGGGGCCTTGTTCCCCCCAAAATTTTCTGAATTTTAAAATTTTACATTTTAAAAAATATATATATTTAAAGTTTGCCACCCCCTTAAATATGTAACTTTTCTAGTTCCCCCCCCCCCTAGTATCCAAATATTGAGAAATTTTTTGATTACAAGTTTCTATGTATGTAACTCATAACTTTTTTATGTTGTTTTGAACATTTACTATCTAATTTTTTAAACTAAGAACTAATTAGATCTATTATAGTATTTATACTTTGATTAATTACTGATAAATTATCTTAATAGTTTTTATTAATATGTATACTATGGCCGTAAGCTTTCTTTTCACCACTATATTCAGTTCCTACTAGTTTATGTGTTCCATCTTTAGACTAAACCTAAAAGGCTAAAACCCTCCTGTGCTAGGATTTTCACCTCTATTGTCTTCAGAAAATTCAAGTCACACAAGAGGCAATTACTACCAGAAAACGAGGATACAGTCACAGACATATGGGTCTTAACTCAGTTACGAATATAAAGAACACAATCTTTTACCCTGGTGAATAATTTGGTCACTTGTGATACCCGAATCTATTGAACTACTTTAGTTTGGTCTATTTTACCTTTTCCTTTCAAAATTTGGCTGTCCTACAATATATTATTCATTTATTAGACAAAAGCTGGCATCAAGGAGCAAGCAATGTTTAATTTGTGCTCTGAACTTTGAAGCAATTTTTTCTCTGAATACATCTCCAGAATCTGCCGGTCAGTATTAACTCTCATTTGCTCTTTCGCTATGCCAGCAAAGAAATTGCAAATACAGAGACAGGGCTGCTGAAAGAAGAATCTTACATGGTGGCTTCAGTGTGGGTCCAGGACAGAAGAATCTGGCAGACAGTTATAATGATACGCCAACATCACCTGTTACTGGTTGCCCACAAGAAGCTGCATCTGAGGCCTTGGAGATGTCATTTGGAGCGGGTAGTTACGCCAGAAAAATTCTACAAAGCATGGGTTGGAAAGAGGTATTTTCCTAATTCTTACCATCTTCAAGAATTTATTTTTTCCTTTATTAAAATCTATAAAAGCAGTTGTCCCTATTTAAGAGCCATACCACCTGGCATACACTTGTGCCCCCTTCATACTTTTCTGTGAGCCATGAATAATAATACTGACTCATAACAACTTTTCCTAATGGCTCGGATTATGCTCATGTATTTAACTATATATGCGCAACTACCATTCTATACTTCCGATCATTGCAGGGGGAAGGGCTTGGCAGTTCCACCAAGGGCATGGTCGAACCTATTCAACCAGTTGGAAACATTGGCAATGCTGGTTTGGGATGGTCTCGTGGGTTATTGAAGCGTCGAAATTGAGGATGAGTGACTATGCAGCACCTCGCTGAGAATTTGCTACCATGCCAGTGCACCATTATAGTGTCATAGTTCGAGAGAATACTTACACCTGGAGCTACTTACGGTGTCCCTGCACCTGAACTTAGATTTTAGTTCTGGGAAGTTATAATATTCACACTAATTTTACTTTTTTTCTTTTTTCATTTTCTTATTAGATCTTTGTACTCAATTGTTAGGTTTGACCCAAATTTTTATGTTAGCAAGTATTGGTAGTTTCCTATAGTAAATTAATTTGTTATTAGAAGACGTTTCTTTGTTTTTTTTTTTAATAGGAAACTAATAGTGAAGTCTTATTTAAACAAGGAAAGTGTAGATTAATCATGACTTATTTGCTTGGCAATTGTGTTTCTGGTAAGCGGTGTGTTTAATGGTGATACAAGTGTGTTGAAAGTCTTTTTGAGAATGTGAAAGTCATGCACTTTGCAATGATAGTAGAAAGACTCTAATGGATGGCGTCCCATGATCGAGTTTAGAGTTTTTAAGGTGGAGAAAAGTCTAAAGATGAATATTTTAAAGATTGTTCACTGCTGAGTAAATTTTGATCAGGGACGAGATTGTTGAGCTTGCCCTAATTCTTAATTTTAAAGATTGCTTGATTGGTAAAATTTGGATCAATGTGTAGATCGATGGGTTTAACCTAAATTCTTGTTAATTAATATTAGTGGTTTCTTATTGTAAATTGAATTGTTATTAGAAGTTTATTTTTTTCTATAGGATACTAATAGTAAAGTCCTTATTTAATAAGAAATCTTTATCTAAATCAGAAACGCGAGGATAGTTGAGTGCCAATTTAATTTTTGTAGGTTATAAATACTTATTTTAAGAAATTATTTTAGTAATGAAAATAAAAAAGAGAATGAGAAAGGATTTGTGAGAGGGTGTAGAGGCTAGTAGAGAGATGTTAGGATAATGATGAAGTAATGTTGGAACTGAAGAGATTAAAATTGTCCGTACATTATCCTATAAACTTGATTTGACAGTAAATTTGTTCTCTTTACGTCTTTGGATAATGGATATAGGCATGGTTGAACTACATTTTAATCATTTGTGTGTTGTTAATTTCTAATGAGTATTTATAGAAATTACGCGAAGGTGGGAACTTGGATTTTCCCAACACTCCTTGTAACGCACATAATTGCATATTTAACAAGAAATCCGAATGATTCATTGAACTTAATACAAGAATATAAAGTATCAGTGAACGTTAAAACGAAAAAATTGAGCGTTTCCTACCAAACATTTTAGAGTCCAAATTGAGATTTAGTTGGCAGCTTCCCCAGGTACCATCTCATCACTGTCTTTCCCGTTAGATGCTGCATCTGTTGTTCCATCCTCCATAAAGCTTTTTTGTTGCAGCTCATGCTTCAGTCTTTGGATCTCCTGATCCTTCTCTTCTAATTTATCTTGCAACATAAGAACCTGCAGTAAAATCCATTTTAAGTTGGGTACTTACAGTATTACCTTGCATATATCTGCCAACAAGAATACCACATCCACTAGTGTGGGTAGATCATGTGTCTGGATAAAAGATGTAAAATTACTTTTGACAAAAATGAATTTTAAATAATTAACTGTTAAAAGAAATATATTTGAATGTTTATATTAAAGTAATTTTATTGACAGTTGGATAAAATGATTCAATTTCAATCTATTGACAAAAAAAGGGTAAAATTATTTTACTGAAAGTTAAAACATTAGTTTACTTTAATTGACAGTTGGATAAAATGATCCAATTTCAATCTATTGACAAAAAAAGGGTTAAATTATTTTACTGAAAGTTAAAACATTAGTTAACACAATAATGTGACACTTGTTGACTGACTAATAAAAGATTTATACTGACAATAAATCAAATTAAAACTTCTAAATAAAATTATTTAACTATTATAAGGAAAAATTATAAAATCTTCCTAATAGGAAACGCCTAGAATGACAGTTCGGCTAACATTTAATTCCAACAGAAGTAACAATGGTACAGAAAGGAGGGTTCATGAGTTCCAAGACATGGAAACGACCTTTTAAGCTTTGCACTCAAACATGCTAAAAACTCAATACAGTTCAAACCACATTTACACAGTACGTAAGTCTCGTGCTATTAAAACATGCTCAATAGAGCTTTGTGGCTATTATGGTTTCAGAAATGGGCTTGTTGGTACAGTTCTAATATTTTCTGCAAATATTTACCTTGGAATACATTTTTCCGAGTGGGGTACAAATTAAAGACATTGTTTACAAAAGTTTCGATTTAAAAACCTCAACTCTAATCTCTACCAATCAAGGTCCTTAAATTCTGCAATACTTATAAAAAATAATGAGATAAATAAGCTGACATAAGCTATTAGCTTTTCTTTTCTTTTTTTTTTACATATTAATCGAATAAAATTATCATCCTTTTAAATTCTTAGATTCATAATTCTTATGTTTATTTGAGGAAATGATATTTTTGTTGAAAATTTTAGAAAAAAATGTAAGCCATTAAAATTTCCACATCTACAATAAAAATTATATACGAAAAGATATGACGACAATTTTGTTAAGAACTAACTATTGAAGGCTCAAGAATAATTTTATATCTCTAACATATCTTATCACACGAGTCTTTTGGACTAGAAGTATGGACAATATATAAATTCATTTTACCTTGTGCTGATATTCAACTTAATTATAAAAAATAAAAATATATCAAGCACCAACTCTTTTAAATGCTTAAGTTGTTAAGTGAAAACTTGAGAATAGTTTTATATTTCTAACATACTCCTCACGCAAAGGCCCTTTAAACTTAAAGAGTGTGGACAATACATAATCTCTTTTTATTTTTTTCTCATTAATTCTGAAAAATAATTTTAAAAATTGGGGCTCTAATTCGATACATGAAAAGAGAACAACTATATACTAATCTATTAATGTGTCACTCATTACATTTGAAACTAATTTAACTACTTTTTCTTTTTTAGCTTCTTAAATTGTTTACCCCTATTAATATCAGCACTCATTTATTCCATGTAAGCCTTTTTCCATCCAGTAGTTTAGTTGAGTTCCTTAAATGGTTTTTACGTATGAGTTGAGGTCCTACAACAATAATTTTCACTAATTTCACAAGTAAATTGTTTTGTATGAAACAAATGAAGCATAATGCACAACTGAACATGCATTGCAATCTTTAAATAACATTAAAATATGAAAGTAGGGAGCAGTGAAAACCATTTCATTTGATCTTTCCACATCATTTGTCAGTCCGTCCATATGCTTCTGCAACCCTGTAGTCAATGTTAAGGATGAATATCACACAAAATGCCAACGACGTCCAATTTTATAGACAGAATGCAACAACCTTTTCTTCCATCCCACCTCTAAGATTCCTCCCTAACAAACATCTAACATTTTAAAATTGTCTCAAATCAAACACATTTGAAACAATATTTCTAGTTACTATCATTACACACTTCAAATGATTCACAGTACAGTCACTCAATAAGATTATTGATTATAGACCTCAATATGTTTGGAATGAATAATAATGTGATTACAAATGCACTTTAATGAATCTGATAAGAAAAGTGACAGAGCACACTAGCAGTTACTGAGTACCTGGTGTAAGGGGCAAAGGATTAAAAACTAAAAAGCCAGAACATAATGAAATGAATTCATTCAACAACAAACCTTCAAATTGACTTCTGAGTTGTGCATTCTGGGATTTCTGCAATGCAAGTTTCATTGCTAATTCATGCATCTGCACCCCAAGGAAAAATGGGGAAAAAAAAAAAGATATAAGGAAAAGGGAATATAACCGTCAATTCAGCAACAACCAATACCACGATATATTGAGCAGATTAAGCTTTAAATTTGTGTAAATACATGCATGTGAAACATTACTTGCAGTTACTAGATACAATACACGTATTTTTTCATCAGCTCAACATACATTATTTGTATTAGAAACCATGGTAAGGGCATTTCACATATATATGTCTATGCTGCATAAACATTTTTCAGTTTTTTTATATGTATGATTTCCACTTTGTATATAACCAATTGGCAGCGGGGAGAACAAAAATTCCCAAATGAAAGGGAAAGAAAAAAGTAACAGTTAGAAGCATAAAGCAAATGAGATAGTATCACCTTCCCCTCAGAAGCTTGATTCCCAATCTCCTCATTTTCCTCCTGCAGGGTTCTACATTTAGCCATCAGCATCTTCCCCATCTTGCTTTGGGGAGTAAAATTTACAGCAGCAATGTTATCTTGCAACTCCTTTACTTTTTTGTCCTTTTCCTCAACTAAATTCTATCATCAGATGAGAATAAGAACTACTAAAAAGGTGTAATCACCAATGCAAATAAGATTCCAATAACTACTAAAACAAATTGTTAATATATGTAGGAAATGAGGAAAAAGTGATGTATATGAAAGAAACATGTAATAGAATAAATTATCTTAAGCCAGCAGAAAAAGCAATCAAGACAATGCACATTAAATCCGGGCCATAAGACATCAGTATAAGACATCAAAAAGGCAAACACATCTCAGAAGCTGCATGAAACTCCCTCTGGATTCATATCTGAAAGTTTAAGGTACCTTGCCTATTCTAATAATTGCCAGCTGATAATCCCATTTATACACACCCTAGAGGATATCCTCTCTGTCTCTATGCTTTCATTCAACTTTCAAGCATTGAATTAGATGCCCAAACTATGAAGCTTGGATACACTCTTCCACTTTTTGTTTTAATATGGTTCCATTTCATTTTGTGACCTCCAAAGTACACAAATCTCTTAATAAGTTCCCCAAATCAACAAGGGATGGAATTATTGCTACATTTAAGCAGAACACAGTTCATCATAGAAACAAGATGTTTCTTCCCTATGGGCTGGTTTGGATGAGCTTTTAAAAAATGACTTTACTATGATCTTTTTGCAACAAGTAAAAGCTAATTTATGTTTCGATAGATTACCCGAGAAATATTTTTTAAGTAACTTGGACTAATCTTTTCCTTGTACAAACTGAGTTATGATACTCAATTTTTTCCACTTTCTTCTGTGTGTTTGTGTGTGTGTAACAGAGAGAGATATGTAGACCAAACTTGATTCAATAGAAGTCAGCATCAAATTGTATAACAAAAACCTTTAACCGTGTGAACTCTTCATGAACAGCTGGATCTAGTAACAACCTCCTTGCCTGCAAATTAAATTCCAGAGGAATTTAATGGAATTTAAGGCATTATATTTGGAGAGAACTAAAAAAACAAAAATGGAATTCAACAGCATACAGCCAAATTAATTTGGAAGTTGCACAGCAGGATTAACTTTCAACTAACATGTGTGATGATCAAGATATAAACAAAGATGCCACAATCATGAAAATAACATTTACAATCATGCTGTAAAAGTACAGTAGAACCACCTTTAGCAACAAATTTAATATCATTCCCCATTTGTCACAGTTGTTTTTTTTCCTTTTAGTGACGTAGTATCCCAAAATGTTCTATTCTAGAGTCAGTTCCCAGGTTCATGTTACTATTCTATTAAATACATTAAAGTAGAAAGAAGCACAGGAGTACATTTATGGTTGTTAATGGGGCGCTATGGGGCATTGGCTTGAAAGGTGGATTCCTGATACAAATAGTCAAGATTACAGAGGAAATGTGTTTATACAAGAATGCATAAGGACCTCTTTAAGACCAAAATGGCTGAAAGAAACAGAGCAGAAAGGTCACCAGGTAATTGAAATAGTTTGATCATATAACACTTTATCTTATTAATTTGCAAATTTTGATTGATACAGACTAATCAAATTTAACAGCTAAGTAGTGCTCTTTATATACGGTTCAGCAGCTCCTAATTTGCAAGCATTTCGATAAAAGCTCTTCTTACTTGCAGTGCATCTGCGTGTGAAAGAAATCGGAGTATGTTTGAAAATGTAAGTGACTACATTTGAAAATGAGTTGTGCCTTTGGTAATAGAGTAAGACACATACATAGTTGAATGACTAATAATTATTTCTAACATTGCAGCTTCACATGACCGAAAAGACAAAAAAGGCTTTGCATGGTTTTTAT
This sequence comes from Castanospermum australe, assembly GCA_019955255.1. Taxonomy (NCBI): domain Eukaryota; kingdom Viridiplantae; phylum Streptophyta; class Magnoliopsida; order Fabales; family Fabaceae; genus Castanospermum; species Castanospermum australe. The sequence continues at coordinate 116,494 of NSJW01000652.1, forward strand.
CAAGTATTACAGGGCTTTGTAGAGGAGATACGATATTGGTACCTCTGTTGACCCTAACCCAATGTCATTGAAAGAGATTGATGATAGCAATGAACGATTGATTGGAAAGTTGGACAAAGGATGTGAGTATAATTGTGTAAATGAAGATTCTGATTATAAATGGGATGATGTAACTAGAGCTACAGGAACAGAGCAGAAAGGTCACCAGGTAATTGAAATAGTTTGATCATATAACACTTTATCTTATTAATTTGCAAATTTTGATTGATACAGACTAATCAAATTTAACAGCTAAGTAGTGCTCTTTATACGGTTCAGCAGCTCCTAATTTGCAAGCATTTCGATAAAAGTTCTTCTTACTTGCAGTGCATCTGCGTGTGAAAGAAATCGGAGTATGTTTGAAAATGTAAGTGACTACATTTGAAAATGAGTTGTGCCTTTGGTAATAGAGTAAGACACATACATAGTTGAATGACTAATAATTATTTCTAACATTGCAGCTTCACATGACCGAAAAGAGAAAAAGGCTTTGCATGGTTTTTATCAAGTATAACAGGGCTTTGTAGAGAAGATACGATATTGGTACCTCTGTTGACCCTAACCCAATGTCATTGAAAGAGATTGATGATAGCAATGAACGATTGATTGGAAAGTTGGACAAAGGATGTGAGTATAATTGTGTAAATGAAGATTCTGATTATAAATGGGATGATGTAACTAGAGCTACAGGAACAGAGCAGAAAGGTCACCAGGTAATTGAAATATAGTTTGATCATATAACACTTTATCTTATTAATTTGCAAATTTTGATTGATACAGACTAATCAAATTTAACAGCTAAGTAGTGCTCTTTATACGGTTCAGCAGCTCCTAATTTGCAAGCATTTCAATAAAAGTTCTTCTTACTTGCAGTGCATCTGCGTGTGAAAGAAATCGGAGTATGTTTGAAAATGTAAGTGACTACATTTGAAAATGAGTTGTGCCTTTGGTAATAGAGTAAGACACATACATAGTTGAATGACTAATAATTATTTCTAACATTGCAGCTTCACATGACCGAAAAGAGAAAAAGGCTTTGCATGGTTTTTATCAAGTATAACAGGGCTTTGTAGAGAAGATACGATATTGGTACCTCTGTTGACCCTAACCCAATGTCATTGAAAGAGATTGATGATAGCAATGAACGATTGATTGGAAAGTTGGACAAAGGATGTGAGTATAATTGTGTAAATGAAGATTCTGATTATAAATGGGATGATGTAACTAGAGCTACAGGAACAGAGCAGAAAGGTCACCAGGTAATTGAAATAGTTTGATCATATAACACTTTATCTTATTAATTTGCAAATTTTGATTGATACAGACTAATCAAATTTAACAGCTAAGTAGTGCTCTTTATACGGTTCAGCAGCTCCTAATTTGCAAGCATTTCGATAAAAGCTCTTCTTACTTGCAGTGCATCTGCGTGTGAAAGAAATCGGAGTATGTTTGAAAATGTAAGTGACTACATTTGAAAATGAGTTGTGCCTTTGGTAATAGAGTAAGACACATACATAGTTGAATGACTAATAATTATTTCTAACATTGCAGCTTCACATGACCGAAAAGAGAAAAAGGCTTTGCATGGTTTTTATCAAGTATAACAGGGCTTTGTAGAGAAGATACGATATTGGTACCTCTGTTGACCCTAACCCAATGTCATTGAAAGAGATTGATGATAGCAATGAACGATTGATTGGAAAGTTGGACAAAGGATGTGAGTATAATTGTGTAAATGAAGATTCTGATTATAAATGGGATGATGTAACTAGAGCTACAGGAGTTGAGGAGCCTCCTCAATCTGTTAGGACTAATAAATCATCCACTTCAACTCCTACACCGAGAATGACTAAGAATAAGGCAATAGCATCCTCCTCTCAAGCCGCCTCTCCAGTTGTTGATCAACTTGATCCTTTTAATGAAGTGGAGGTGGCAGAAGAATCGGACACTGGAGAGGAGGACCTTAAGAATGGAAAGATGATGGCATTGAAGCATACAGTATGAAGAAGCAAATCCTTGAAAAGATAAAGTGAAGAAACAGAAAATTGAAGTACAGAATTACAATCAAGGAGACTTTGCACTAATTATTTACCAAGGAACATAATAAAGCCCAACTCAAGGTGGATTTCTTGAGGAATGTTCTCTTTGTCAAGTGAGAAAAAATCCAACTCTTTTCTGATATATACTGAAATTTTGGACAATTGGGTTATAAACAATTGCAAGCAAATAAACAGATAAATGATGCAGTTCATCATCCATTCTGCAAACTTGATATCTTACACTTCAGGATTAAGTAACATAGCACATATATTTCAGCTAAGCTGAGGTGCAGTATGACATACAACCGAACAAAATAATGAAGTACAAGCAAGGAATCACAAGCAATCTCTACATGGCTCAAAGAAGCTGGAAAACTACAGTGGTCTTCTGAAATAAATGCATAAAGAATAATCATCAGTGAACAAATTTATTGCTAGAGATACACTTAAACACTCATGTTAAAAACATACCTGCATTGATGGTGGCTTGAGTTGCGCTTTCAGATCCCGCACAGCAGACTGAAAAAGTTTTCAGACAGCCAAAACCAAAAATAATAATAATAATAATAATAATAATAATGTTAATGATCATCATCATAATAATAGGATAGGAAGTATGTCCAATTATAGAGCCTCAGCAACTCCAGATTAATAGGAGTCCTAGGGCATATTGATATATTCATATTGTTAACAGCCATTAATCAAGTAAAAAACTTTCTTGAAAATTATATTACTAAGTGAACATTCCAAAATCCAGACATTTATTAGCTGTACCCAGACACTTTGCTGCCAAAGAATAAAACCAGAACTTTACACTAAAGTCCAATGATGTCCACTATAAATGCTTTCTAACTGCCAACCAGGTCAGTAAGAGCTATTGGGATTTAAGATTATAAAACTTTACAGCAACTTCATTTGAAGAGCATTGCAGATTCCAAGTAAAACATTGTGGAACCTCAAATAGACAATCATTTGATGTTCTTTGTTGTCAGATGTAAATGAGAGAAAGTGAGAGAGTATTACCTTCAACTCTGCTATCTCTTGTTCCCGTTTTGCAAATGTTACAATGAATGAAGCTTCCTTTTTCTTTGCTTTTTCAAGCTGATAACCAATAGAAAAGCGAGAAGGGTAATGAAATCTGATCAATGGAAGATGAATCATTTTGAAGCAAAAAAAGAAAGAAAAAGGAAGATTAAATTCTGAACCTGCTCTCTTAAAGACTCTTCAGATGATTTCAGGGCCTGAAGATAATTAATCACCAATTTGGGTTCTAGAAAGAAGAAAGATTAAATAACTGTTCAGGTATAAATTTAAAACACAGAAAACAACTACAAAAAGAGCTAGTTCTTGCACAATTGATTTAGGTATGTCACTTGCAAATAACCAATTGCAAAGTGAAACTAACCTGGAGTGGTCCCAGCAGGTATGAAAGGCTCATTTTGAAATGAAGAATGCCACCTCTGAATCTCAGATTTTGCAGCCTCAAGTTCATTCTGGAAAATGCAATGATCTGGTAAACATGTTTAAGAAAGGAAAAAGTACAACTCAACCTAAGTATATGGGAATTCAATGAAACAAAATAACCCCCAATCCCAATTGCTTAGAGTCAGATATGGGAGTTCACTCAAAACTATGAAGGGAAGGTTGAATGAACATTCTATCCCACATCATTCATAGTGTTACCATCCAAAAATTATACATGAAGCCTTTTCATTGTGGTTATTCATGAACCCAACTCTTAAATGAATCATATGAATTATAACTACTGTCCACTTCCCTCAATAACATAAGTTCAAATTCTTTCACATAGAAGACTTTAAAAAAGGAAAAGAAAATTAAGAAAATACCGCCCAACAGAAGAATGGGGCAAACAATGTCAATTACTAAAAGTAACACGTACTTGGCATGTTGCAAGCGTATCCTTACAGTTCTGAAGACTGCAAACAAGTCAAAATTCAGAAAAAAATATAGGCTCAAATAGTTCACTGAAATCTTAGCAGAGTACAATATTTCACCCTAGCTATGCTGTCAAATACCTCTCACGAAGAGACAAGATCATTCCTGTTGTTACACCAGAAGCAGCTTCTTCAGCTTTTGATTTGTCCTGCATCAGGAACAAGAGAATTGTGGTTTAGGTCTTTTTTTAAAAAAAAAAAAAATAGAAGAGTATGCATATCATTAGTATGCCATTTCAGAAACAGATCAATACACTTCACATCTTCACCCATGCCAAATTCCATTGCTCACCAATAAATCAGCAAATAAACATCCCCAGCCATCCAGATGGCAATGTTGTATGTTAATTTTATGCGTGTGCCGCTGAGATGGAGTAAGTATGGCTCCAAAACTCAACTAACATCCCCATCCTCCGTCCTTTCACACAGCTAAATTTTCCTCTGTGTAAAATGGTTCAAATTCTTGCGAAAACAACAGTAACAACTTTCAAGTTTCCTCGCTTTCCCTAATGTTAGAATATATTTAGAATACCTTTAGAAGATCTTTAGAATATACTGTGGAATCAATTAGAGCACTAATTGATGAAGTAATTTTAGGAGTCGTATCATAATTTTATTATATTTCCTGATTTATTTCCTTATTTGATTAGGGTTACTAGAATACAAACAGATGTTAGTGCTTTGTCTTTTGAAACATACCAACACATCTAATATATTTATCACATTGTTCTCTATTCTCCTTTCTTCTTTTTCCCTACCTAAACCCTATAATTCCAACAAGTATCAGAGCGGTTTCATCCACCTTGAGGGTGTCCATGCTTTTCGCTGTGTCGAGTTGTATAGAACTCTTTTGTAAATTCTCCCTTATTGTTTTCTCAACCCATTCTCTCATCTATTTTCTCTACTTTTTTACTGTTTGACTCTTTTCCAATGCTAGCATAGCATTGAGGGAGAGTGATAATGATAGTGGTGACTTTTTAATAATAATGTTCGTGATGTTATCTTCCCATCGACGATCATTCCGATGATGATTTCTTTCCCACTGATGAATCATATCAGTGGTGACTTTTCAATACATCGATCACATCTCTTTCATATTAACTTAATACTATTGTTTAATCTTCATTCTACTTTCTTCCTTCTCTACACCTAAATCCTATAATTGCAACATGGTATCAGAGCGGTTTCATCCACCTTGAGGGTGTCCGTGTTTTTCGCTGTGTCAAGTTGTATAGAACTCTTTGTTAATTCTCCTTTATAGTTGTCTCAACCCATTCTTTTATTTATTTTTTCCAAAGTCAGAATCGATGTCTTTGTGATCATTTGTTTTGCGACAATAATTTGGCTCTAGTGTTCAATTTTGGTTCTTTGCTTTTCTTGCATCTGTGAGGGTGAATTTCGGTTGTTCCACCTTTGTGGATTTCAATTCTGGTGTAGTGAGCATGACTTGGTAATTGGATTTTCTTGTTCTTCCCTGGTTCTATGATGGTCTTATATGATTCTTCTATTCTTAGTCCTGTGTGAGATATTGGATTCTTGCCCCTGATTTGTTTCTGTTCCCGTTGTTTGGCTCCATTCCAAACTCTAGTCTTCGTTCCCGTTGTTTGGCTCGTTTGGCTTCGTTCCAAACTCTAGTCTCTGTTCCCGTTGTTTGGCTCCGTTCCAAACTTGAGTCTCCATTCCCGCTATTTGGTTCCATTCCAAACTCTAGTTTCCATTCCCGCTGTTTGGTTCCGTTCTAAACTCTAGTGTCCGTTCCCGCTGTTTGGTTCCATTCCAAACTATAGTTTCCGTTCCCACAGTTTGGCTCCGTTCCAAACTCTAGTTTCTGTTCCCGTAGTTTGGCTCCGTTCCAAACTCTAATCTCCGTTCCAAACTTTGGTCTCTGCCCCTGTTGTTTGGCTTGTTTTGTTATGAATGGGTCCCAAGTCGTGCGTGCATCAATCCTTTGATGCTAGTGCGATGGCTCTCCTATGGTTTCATTACACTAAAACTTCTCTGGCATTGTCATTTCTTGGATTTCTCCAGTGATTTTCTCCTTCGTTTCAAGATCTGCAAGAAGTTCCACAACAACAACTTGTTGCGTCCTCCGACTACAATCCAAGGCTTACAGGTTGGTTTCTGAAGTTTTTGGTGGCGCTGTGATTTATCTTTATTTTCTGTTTATGAGTTTGTTATTTGTAACAAGCTAAAGCTTAGAATTTTAGCTTGAGGGAGGGTGTTAGAATATATTTAGAATACCTTTAAAAAATATTTCGAATATACTGTGGAATCAATTAGAGTACTAATTGATGAAGCAATTTTAAGAGTCGTATCATAATTTTATTATATTTCCTGATTTATTTCCCTATTTGATTAGGGTTACTAGAATATAAATAGATGTTAGTACTTTGTCTTTTGAAACATATCAATACATCTAATATATTTATCACATTATTCTCTATTCTCCTTTCTTCTTTCTCTCTTCTTCCTTCTCCCTACCTAAACCCTATAATTCCAACACCCAATCTAAACTCTTCCTCAATAACTATAAGCCAACACAGACAAAGAAATAGAAGAAAAAAAAAAACGCAAACACAAACACACACAGAGAGAGTCTACTATACGCTGCAACATTGCAGCTCAATCTAGCATCGCATAACAGATTCTACGTAGCTGATATTCGAGTATTTTCGACAAAGAAAGCACTAAGGGCAACCTTCTTCGGAGCGAAAGGATCATTGTCATAATCTTCATCGTCATAGTCCGGAGATGGCCTCTTATTACCTATATTTCCGAAACAACGAAACAATCAGAATGTATCCACCAACATAACTGAAAACCCAGCGATGACAAAAGGAAAACCTGAATGCCTTCCTCCAAATTCGCCTCCAAAATCGAAGTCCTGTGTTAGACAAAAGCAAAATTTAGGTTAAAGGAGGAGACAACAAGCGCACTGCCCATGAGAAGGTGAAGAAAGATTTCGAGAAAGCAATGGCGAGGGTGAGGGATCTTAGGACTTGCATCATCAAAATGCGCAGGGGAAGCCATGAACTTCAGAAACCCTAGATATTCCGGAGATCCAGAGAGAGGGCAGCGATGTGAAAGAACCGCAGCTGCAAATACGTTTCCCTGAGAAGCAAGCACAACTGCTACTTAGCTCTCATCACCTTTCACCCTCCCACGTTAGCAATCAGCACCAGCACTTAACACTAACGTCTAACAGTAACAGGGACATGTGGAATCTGCGACTTCTGATGCACCCTCCTTTTTTTTTTTTTGGTCAACTGATGCACCCTTCGGCCTTCGTTGTTTCCTGTACGAAAATAACTATCTTGGGCCTTAGGCCTGTTTGTTGTTGTGGCCCAAAAGAATTCAACTCAGCCTGATGAAAAAACCACTCATAAAAAGGACTTTTTTTTTTTTATACTTCATGAAGTAGAAAGTTTATTCCAAGTCACTGATGCGAGAGTAGAAGCGGGTATTGTACAGAATAGGGTTTCTAATAATATAAAATTTGATGATATAATATGAGGTAATCTAAGGTCTAACTATAAGATAAAAATATAAGAACTAGAATTAGAATTGATTTGAGATTGAATTATTATATTTTTATATAACCTAATACAAAATAATCCTATCAGGTCACTTGAAACTCAATTAGTTTATTCTATAATCAATGAATACAAATGACTGGACTAGATAACTTTATTCTGTCATATATTACATTAAATATATAATAAAATAAGTTATATAATATAAACTTATATTATCAGATATTATATTACGTGCCAAACAGGGTCAGAATTAATTAAAATAGCTGATTATAAAAATTATATCATAGATGAATTATATATGGTGAAAAATAAGAAAACACATTCACTTGACAAAGCAAAATTAAAAGTTTATTTTAATACTCAAAATTTTGAACATTTAATTTAACTTATACAAAATGAATATATTATTTTATTTTTTACATATAAAACTAAATAAAAATATCAATAATACTTTATTACAAAACTATTAATAGATTAATAGTTTGATTATTAAATTCGTCAAATTTCATGTAAGATATTTTTTTTATAAATATTATATCAAGTTTTATATATATTATGTTTCATAATAATATTTTAAACATATGTATTTATATATATTCATATGTAAGTTATTTTCATCTCTATATATTTTTTTAATACATTATATATAAATTTATAATAAATTTATTATTTTTAATTTATTATTTATATATAATTAATATTATATTATATATTAAATTCATAATTAATTTATTATTTATATATATTTAATATTATAATATAATATTTTTATACCGTGCATCCAACTGCTGATAGTCTAGTGACAGTGAAAGAAAGGGTTTAAGACCGAAAGAAATTAGAAAAGCCCCCTGGCTCCAAGATTCTCCGCATCAAAGATTCGAAGTGCCCCATGGAAGAAAGCACGTTAAAGCCCAATTCCTCAGCCACATAGCTCTATTCCAAGTTGCTTACTTTATACACACTCCACAGTAAAACCCACTCCCCAACAATGGCAAACACATAATACTGTCTTTGAATAATTTTGTTCTCGTTCACTTGTCTCCTTTGCCCACCACTCAATCTTTTTAAGGAACAACTCACGTAATCATAGGTTTAAAGAACTAATCTTTATTCTTTAATTATTATTATTATTTTATTGTTGTGTTGCCAGGGAGGAGGTATGCTCATCACCCTCAATCCAAGTCCTTCCTAGCTACCCCATATGAACAATTAAATTTTTACCCTGGGGTTATACATGCACACATTCTTTTTGGTTACATTTGCTGCATTAAGATAAAGACAAACAACCTTTTCTTCAAATCTTACCATACAAGGGCCCCCTAACAAAGTTATAGCAACAATTCTCTTGTCATTGTTTAAAATAGATTATCTATAGTTAATTATATCTTATAGTTAATGACCTATGTGAAGGTATAATTAAAAGGCGGAAAACTAGTTTTGGCTGTGCCCCACTCCCACTTCTTCCGTGATTGGCTCGGGTGGTATGGATTCTACATTTTGAGGCCATGTGTCACCATGTTATTGGAACATGGCACGTGGGGCTAGCACAAATCAAAATCATACATAACCGCTATAGGCTTTTTTCTCAGTAATCTTTTTTTAATGTTCATATGGATAACAAAAATTAAGCTGATACGATTGATCCGAGGTAAAAAAGTTTAGGGTTTGTCGGCACTGATAATTTTCAACTTTGTTGAATGCATTAATTCAGGTATGAATTTTTGGCTAATATTGCAGGGGACATGGTTGTGACACTAGAGGGCCCTAAGGTCGTGAGAGCCATTTTTATTGTTCCTCTCGTCAAAGGTAGAATTGTACGTCACTTGTATCTTGTCGAGCTTTAGTTGTCATTCTTTTCTTTGTTCCAACAGTTCCCATTCAAGTTGCTAGCTCAGATAAAATATATTTTTAGTACAAGAAAATGGCCATATATGAGCTCGCTCGTATAAATCCTTTTCATCGACGTATAGTGGAGCTTTGGGGTGATTTGAGAAAGCAATAACAATTAAGACTTTTAAAATGTTTTTAGTTGCGTAGCGGTGGAAAGAAGACAAGACAGCAATATCTATGGTGGGTTGACAATTTTCTATCATCTGAGAAAGAAATAAGCTCCTATAGCGAAATGCATAATCTCAAATGTGAACGGTTTCCCACTTTCTCTAAATCAAAAGTGTGTTATAGACTTTGTTTCTTTTATTCCACACCAGCTCGCAACCAGCCAACAACCCTTGGAAAATAAAATAAAATGGAAGCAACCCCTTAAATTTTGACTTTGTACAAATAACTGGCTTACTTTTAATTACAGTTGTTAACTTATTTAAATTTTAACATGCATATCACACGTAGCTTCTCCTATTCATTAAGAATTGAAATGGGGTCTCTAATTAATTAACCCCTTTTGCCCAGAAGAAAAAAAAAACTGAAATTATAAGTAATTTTGGATATGAGTTTTGGCGAAATTTAAGTCACTAATTAAGTGTACTTTTCTAGTAAAACTCTTCATCTAATTTTTATAATATTATAAGAGTAGTACTATATATCACGAAACAGTTTTTACGAATTTTTCTATGGAACATGTGCCTAATACTAAAACATGGGATTGTGCACTTGAGCAGTTATCTATCAGCCAAAACAAAACATAATAAAACAAAAAGAAAAATTCACAAACATTAAAAACCTAAGTGTTCCGTACCACTTTCACGAAAAAAGTTTCATGACAATTATCATTTCTCATATTATAATTATATTTTTAACTACAACTTCTAAAATTGTGATATATATTGGACACGTAGAATAACTACTTTTCATGTATTAGAAATTTGAGTTGATTAATTACCAAAATTAGTACGCATATTTATTAAATAAACTAGTAAACTGAGCGGCATTTAATTTTCATTTTTTATTTTAATAATTTAAATAAATTTATTACATAAGAATCGTATATTTTATTTTATTTTTTGTAAATTAAGGTATATTTAAATTTTGAAAGCAACTGTAATTATTTTAACTTTGTAGTTGCAAGATTGAAATATATTTGAATTTTGAAGATAAATATAATTACTTTACAATTTTATCTTTTTTAAGGAAATAAATAAAAATTGGATACTAAAAAGGGGAATCTAGTATAAATAACAAGGATGTTATTTATATTTTTTAAAAAAAGCTAAATTTGAAAGTGAGACACCACCAATTCTTTGAATTCTGAAACATAACATTTTGAAAAGTTAATCCTTTTCAACTAATGAGAGTGTAGGGTTGTGAATCAATTTCCAAGCTAATTATGTTGCCAATCTACCCTTACCTTTGTAGGTGGCATATAGCTTTAACGCTTGCTTGAAGATTAAGCCACCATTGATCAAAAACATATATGTGACATGCGAATTGAATTTAAAATCACCTTTTTTTTTCTTATTTAAGTTTTAACCAAATTTCTTTCTTATTAACCGAGTGTAACTTCATCAGCTTAAGCACATATCCAAGTGCCAATGACTTGAAAGTTCTCAATCTTAACTCTGCCATTACTATGTATAGGCATGCAACTAATGACTTGAGTGCCTACTCATTATTGATGCATGAAGTGGTCATTAACGAAGTGATTTTTATTATTTTATTCTTAGCATATAAAAACTACTTTTAATTGGGTCAGAAAAATAAATTACAAAAAGTGCGCAAATTAATTTGAAGAACAGTCGATAAAAAACTAATAAAATTTACATACATCTTCAAAACAAAACAAAAGAAACAAAGAAGACAATCCAGTTTACTTTTACACTTCCACACAGGACATAATTAACCAAACTATATGATAGATGTTCCTATATGTATTTTAGTTGCTAAGAATTCGAAGATCATTCGACAAATATGGTAATTTATATTTTAACCTTTACTTAAGAAACTCCACAACTTGCTCCTATTTTCTTGGCAAAACAAGAAGCTACAAGTCATAATTACCCACTTTAGCTTTTGAATAATGGGAAGGAGCATTGTGTCCTACAAGCATCTATATATGTCAGCATATGCATGTAGTATATATTCATGCCATATGGTGTGTGTGTGTGTGTTCAAGCTTTAGTGAACACACTTTTTTTCTTCTTGGCGCATGCCATGGTATGAAAGAATGAACAAGATATCACATGTGAAACCACAAGAGTAAGAAGTGCTCGAAAGAGTTGTGGAAGGTTGATGAGATGGTGTCTGCAAGAGGGGAAACAGAATGGGACCCATATGCACAAAGCACAGCTCGCACTTCACCACACCATTGTTGAGGCGTCAACCTCAGTGCCCATCTTTTAGCCCGTCAAAGCTCCAACACCGCCCATCATATTTCTCAAAGCGCCATGGATGGATAAGAGAGAAAATTGGACCAAAAGATAGAGAAGCGAATGGCACGCAACAAAAGCATCTTTGTCTGCAACGCGTATATGCGTCTCTGTCTGTGTCTCTGTCTCTGTCTCTGTGTTCTGATTCCTTTTCTCCTCTGCGGATTCGTGGAAATTTAAATTCTCAAAAGTTACATTGCATGCTAGCTGCTATCATTGGTTTTTCTAGATGCACACGTGTTAGGGGTACATTCATAACTATATCCCTTCTTTCTTCATCAGTGCATGCATGCATCATCAGGTAAAAAGGAACAAGAAACTATATAATTACTTAAAGATGGGATATATATATATGCAATTCTTTGACATATGGGTCATTTTAGAAAACGTAAGAAATTCAATATGTATGAATACACCCTAGCTACCACTTGAGTTTTACGTTTTCTTTTCTTGAAAAGTTGCATCTTTTTTTTTTATTTTTCTACAAAATCATTATTGAAAACTTTTGACCAACGATTGGATGGCTTGGCGTATCCCAAACAACAACATATGGCAATTAATTTTATATGTTATCAAGAACTTCTTGCGTAATTGATTTGATGTTTTTTTTATTTCTTTAAGTTCATGTGTATCACATAAAGTAGAAAAGACCATGGAAATTGTCATGATTTTTGGTGTGGCAACATAAATAATGTTACTGCTCATGCAAGATTAAGCACAGAATATACCAGAAACAGTACGAATAAATATCACTATTCAATTCCTTTTGTTGAAATTTGAAAATAACAATTGTAACCCTAAATGGCAAAAAAAAAAAAAAGAAAGAAATGGGAGAGTGACTCTGTGACAGTGAAATTGCATTTTGATTTTGTTAAAACCAAAACTACTTTTGTCAAAAAATTAAACGTCAAACGGCCTTTCAACAAGAAGTTAGGCAAAGCAGATCACGTATCTTGAGCAGTAGAAACTAGAGAGAATCTTGTCTAGTTCTCTTTGTCCTTTCAGTTGTATTAAACATGAGATTTTGAGGTATTTCTTCCCTCAAGATTACATTCCATCAGCATATTTATATATATAGTCTAGTGACATAGGTAGGCTAATTTTATTATTCTTAAATCTCAACTGATAATAATACCATCTGATATATATATATATATATATATATATATATATATATATATATATATATATATATATATGTGTGGCTGTTTTTCTTTCACTGTTTGCACTTTATGCATACTGTAGATGGAAATGGCACAACTTAATTAATGGAAACTTTTTCGTCTTGCTTTCTCCCTTTTAGCCATTAATTAATGCGAAAGTTTTGGTAAGGTTTTCAGAGGCCACTTTGCTGTCACTAAGGCAACGACCCATTTTCTGGTGGTGATATGATCAATTTGGGGGTTAAAACGTTTACGTCCTCATGAAACCTCCCCAAACAATAAATAATAATAATAATAATAATAATAATAATTTTGTTTCTGTGGGAAGATGACAAAGGAGATAAGATGATATTGTCTTAGATGGAAATTACGAAGTACAACAAATTGGATCGACACATATTGATTATAACAAGAAAAGTGGAAGTAAATTCTTCTTGAAACCCCCCTCCTCCCAAACAATAAAAAATAATAATAATAATTTCGTTTCTGTGGGAAGATGACAAAGGAGATTAGATGATATCGTCTTAGATGGAAATTACAAAGTACAGCAAATTGGATCCACACATTCATTATAACAAGAAAAGTGAAAGTGTTTCACCAAAAAAGAAAAAAAAGAAAAGTGAAAGTAAATTGAGAGAATCCTTGTGCAAAACAAAAGAATATAAAAGAAAGGCATTTAGTTTAACTTCAGTGGTAATCTTCATATAATGATTCCATGTTACTTAATTAAGAATTATTATGCACTTTTTTCTTAGTACAGAAGCATAATTATGCACTGCGAAATTTTACCCAGAAAATATCAGTGTCCGCATCCCACTGGAAAATGCAAGCCACTTAATGAGGACAGGCAGTAATTATGAGAAATGAAAACCGAAAAGGCAAAGGAGGAAAAAAAGAAAAAAGCCAATTAATGTTGCAAATAGAGTTCTAGAATATATGCTTAATTAATGTTGAACCGTTTTGATAGGTTCTAATCACATAGTTTGTGGACCATCCTATATATGTGGTCTCAACCAATGATTTCGAGGAACATTGTGATTAAGTTCTGAGCTTCCAAGAAACAAACTTTGCCAATTGGTGAAGACCACTCAGTTAGGTTAGTCCAAGGACTAAATGATAACTCTTTGGTATACCGTGAGTGTGAGTGTGAGTGTGGGTGTGGGTGTGTGTATATATATGCAGCTACTTGGTTTCCAGTCCCACCCACAAATGCTATTAATTAGTCCTTGTAAGATTCTAAAGCAGGCAAACCCATGAAGGCAACACTAAGGTACTTGGCAGGAATTGCAGGCCCTAGTGGTTTTGGCTCAAATTCAACTGCTGAGCAAGTTACTGAAGATTGTTTTTGCTTCCCTCCTTCCAATCTAACCGCTCTCATCACTGGTAAGTCTCACAACACTCTCTAAAGGCGAAAAAGAAGACCACTTATAAAATCATGAAAAAGCTTATCATCCTTCCAGTTTCACTGATATTTATGTGATCGTCTATGTTAGGAACCAAGTTTGGCTAAAGCTTTTTCTCTTTGTTTTAATTACCTCCTGGTCTTTCAAGACTTCGAGTGAGTCTGTTTTTTTCCAAAAGCTGAGCCCGAGTGTGGCTGTGGCGATTATTTGGCTTTGGAGATTCATGAAGACGATGTTCTTGTTGTCACTTTCCTTATATTAATTGCATTTCATTTGTACTTCTTCGATCTCCATTTTTTGTCCTTGTTTGTGAATGAAAATTTTAGTCGAGTCTTTGTGCAGATTTTTACTGCAGAATTAATCAAATTTGATAGCAATGATTTACCAGCTAAGCTTTCTCCAGAGAAATTGTATGATGGTTTCTTACTGACTGATTTTGTGGCATTGGAGAAGGTGGGGGATCAAGTGTTTAGTCTGCACTCTGTAGGCTCCTACACGTGAGTCTACCACATTGGGTGGTGGTTCTTTTTGGCAGCAGCAAGATATGGTTTTGTCTCTTTTGTACATGCTTCTTTTGGTTCAGACTAGATCACCCCATCTACACTACGTGCCCCAGAAACTCAGGCTCTTACTTTGGCACAAAAATATATTCTGTCCCATTTTATTTACCCTCATTTAAGAATGATAAAATTATCTCAAGGCTACTTTATATATTTTTAAGTGTTTGGTATATAATTAGTACGTGATATATGATGCGGGCTTAGAGCTTAATTAATGAAATTGTTAATTATTGTTTGTTGAATTTTCTATTGAAGGGGCCACTTCTGGTATAGGAGCTGAAACAGCTAGGGTGTTAGCAAAGAGAGGGGTGAGAGTCGTGATTGCTGCGAGGGACTTGAAGAAGGCGAGGGAAGTGAGAGAGAATATAATAAAGGAGAGCCCCAACGCTGAGGTTCTTCTGTTGGAGATTGATCTTAGTTCTTTTGGTTCTTTACAGAGATTTTGTTCCGAGTTTTTAGCTCTAGAACTTCCCCTTAATATTCTCATGTAAGTTGTGCGACCATGCTGTTTAATTAATTTCACCTTTTCATTATATATTTGCGATTATCTTTATGAAAGAAAAAGGAGAGATCACAGAGACTTTATGCTATGTGCTTATGGTTAGAATAAATTATTTTTACAGAAACAATGCAGGGATATACTCTCAAAACTTGGAGTTCTCTGACGAGAAAATTGAGATGACATTTGCTACAAATTACTTAGGTACTTTTCTAATTCTTGCCTCGTTTTGAGGGGGTGTATTAACTTTCTGATTCAAAGCACTTCTAAATCTTTGGCAACTACTCATTCAGCATAATCTGGATGGTGCAACTCCTTTTTTTAGCAGTCCTTAACAAAAGACACACACAAACACGCACACAAGGCAAAGTCAAAAGCATAGTAAGATAGGCTCAAGCAATCCTCGGTCACTACCATTCTCTTTGGATGGCACCATGCAGAAGTCTTCAAATTCAAAGTCCTTTGAATGATGTAAAAAAAAAATCTTTGAATGGTTTTCACTCTTTCTCACTAGTATAATTCTTATATTCACACTCTTAGACCTGTACGGGTGATTTTATTTGAGTTTTAACATGAAAAAATTTGAGGTAACCTAAACTTGGATAAACCGTACAAAGTGCCTGTTTGAAAACAACTGAAACTCTCATCTATACCAGAGCAGAGGTAACCCTTTTTTTACTTTTATTTGCTGATAAAAAGTTGCAATCATGTTGAGAAATAGAAGTAATTGGTAGACACACACATTCACAATCGCTATACTTTTAGGCTCCATTATGGTCCACGACTATAAGATGGGGCAAGCTTGGATATCACTTTAGGCTTCATCTTGGTCCACAATCACCGAGCACTAGGCATGCGCTATTTTTTTATGGGCTCTAAGTCCAAAGCCCTCTATGGCCCGTTCTAAAGTGCAATGCTTCTGTTGTTGATGTTTTCTTGTCCTTTTTTTTTTTGTTCATCTTTTTTATCCGAGCAAATTAGCTGAACAAAACGAAGATTGAAGACATTTAAAAGTTGAAAAAATAGGTGTTTATTAAATTTTTTTTTCTTTCTAAATTGCAGGACATTTTTTGTTAACAGAAATTCTATTAGAGAAAATGATAGAAACGGCAGAGAAGACGGGTGTTCAAGGAAGAATTATAAACGTTTCTTCTGTGATCCATAGCTGGGTGAAAAGAGATGGTTTTAGTTTCAAGGACATGCTCAGCGGAAGAAAGTACGACTACTTGCTTCTCTGCAAAATTATAAGCACTTTAATAGCTCTAAATTTTGTATACTGATGTACTTCTCTTTTTGGTAACAAATGAAGTTATTATGGCACTCGCGCTTATGCTGAGTCAAAATTGGCCAATATTCTGCATGCGAAGGAAATGGCCAGACAGCTGAAGGTTAGAATTAGAAAAGACCAGAAACTTTCTTGTACTTACTCATCTCTGGTGCATGGTTCATCATGCTACTAGAAACAAAACTTCCTATGCCCGAATAACAAATTCGTGGAAATTGGAATATCATCGCAGGCAAGGAATGCAAGAGTAACTATCAATGCAGTACATCCAGGAATCGTGAAGACGGGAATTATCAGAGCTCATAAGGGCTTAATAACGGGTAAGTACAAACTACAAAGTTTCATTAATTTTATAGTAGTTTGTATTCTAATTTCATTTTATCAAAGGTTGAAACTATTAAATATTCGTAAAACTTCCACGCAGATTCCCTGTTTTTCATTGCATCCAAGTTACTCAAATCGACATCACAGGTTTGTAATCAAATACTAGCAGAAAAATACACTCTTGTGAAAGTGACAGAAAGGAGAGCACACATAAGTAATAGAAGAATTTTATGGGCAAAAAAGTTTAATTTTGATTTATTATTAATGTAAAATATTTTACACTATTATTCAACCATGTGTGGTCAAATAATCTAATAAGTTTGATTATGATAATAACTATTCAAAAAGTTATGTACTTTTTAATGACATAACAATATGTGATTGGATCCTGAAAATGACCAAAATTAAGTAGTTGTAAGAATGTAGTCATTTTCTATTGCGAGGTAGTATTTACGTAAATGCGTGTCCGCAGGGTGCAGCAACGACGTGTTATGTTACTCTAAGTCCACAAACAGAAGGGATAAGTGGGAAATACTTCACAGATTGTAATGAGGGCAACTGCTCCAGTCTAGCAAATGACGAATCGGAAGCTCAAAAGCTATGGAACAACACCCATGCCTTGCTTCACAAACGACTACGTCAAGCAGCAATTTGAAGTATTCTTCCCCTTTCCTAGGCCTATGTTCTAGGCATCGTGTATATTAGATTATTATCCATTTACGTTAAGTAGGCAGGCATTAGAGGAGTCTTAAAAGGCAACTCGACACGTCATCATAATCAAGGGACTTTAGAGTAACCCCTTACCTGTGTAGCTCCACTTTGATTTATTGTATGAATAAGAGAGCATAAAGCATAAAATTTCTCTGCTATACTACAAGCGATAATTGATCTACTCTTCAAAGCAAATAAGAGAACCGAGAAGGCTACTATAATTAATTACTATTATTAGCCAAGTCTCATGGAAAAGTACAGGCTAAGAGATATTTATTTTTGGTAAAAGCATATGGCTGATCATGACTGCAGCCTATGGGGTCATCCAATTAGCAACTCAAATTTTGTTTTTTTGGGTAAATAGAACTCAATTTTTTAAAGCCGGGTACTTGAATGTAGTTGCCAAGCCCACAAGATAGACAGGAAAGAAACCATTCCACCAGCAAAATTGGATGTGTAGCAAAACGCGTGTGCGAGTGTGTGTATGTGTGTGTGTGTGTGTGTGTGTGTGTGTGTGTGTGTGTCTGTGTGTGTGTGTGTATTATGTATACATACACTTTTCCTGCACTTTCAGCGACTTACATCCAAAAATTTGACGTAATGAAAGGTTGAAATGATAACTTAGAACACAAGGGGAGAAAAATAAACAAAAAGGATCATGGAGATCTATTTCCAATAATTGCTTCATTTACATTGCCAATACATGATATCAGCCATCATGACTGATGTTTACTTGAAGAATTGTGCCAGTTTAGCAGCAGGGAAAAAAATAAAAAAGAACAAGAAAAAAACACTAAATTATCACATGGACAATACATGAAAAATTTAGAGATGTTCTGATCTATTATATACGGGTTCGGACATCCAAAACTCGGATATGTCTTCACTTAAGCGTCAATTTGTTAGCAACCCAAGTCATGAGTTATGCCAACGTGAGTACTTCAGGGACTTGGCATGTCTCATCAAATGAGGTGACAAGCATCCTTCACGCCACTTCATTTCCTAGCCTGCCATATATGAGAACTCAGCATTAACTGACCTTGCATGCCTACATACATACATACATAAATGCACAAGAATTGTATACAATTTTTATCATTCAGAAATCCTGCCATTTAAATAATTAAATTTCTTTACGATTAAATGATGCCAGGACACATTAATTATGGTGATCCCCCTGCATCTGATGCACCATAGGACATAAGAATGCATCAAAGATCAAACCTCAAATTGTAGCATTGTGCATGTCCAGTCATGCAATACAACATTATCAATATCTGAAATGATGACTCGTTAAGCACAGCTGAGACACAGAAAATATTAACATTCTGTTGTATGTTTTATTTTTCGTCACTCAATCTTTAATCCTTCATCCATAAAGCAAAAATCCAGAAGGACGAGTAGTATTGAAGACCCAATGAACAGAATTTTATCAAGCATGTTCCTGTAAGTGTTCTGGCATTCACAATCATACTCCCAGAATGATAAATTTATATTTTAGATCCAAACAAACAGGTTGTAAAAAGGAATATGCATCTAGTGGCACAACACATCGGGTAATGCAGAATCCAATGCAGATTTTGTAGAGGGAAAGCTCAGTTGATAACAAAGGGGTTAAAATTTTCACTGCCCTATACACCAAGTCACCAACATCTAGAGGTGTTTGGCAAGCTAGAAAACTGGTTCAGAACGAATCAAATCAAAACTAGTTATGTAAATCAATATAAATTTGAACAAGTTTCAAGATATATTTAATTTGCCTAAATTTTGGTTTTGAACTAGTTCAATGTTCAATATTATTTGTTAAATCTAAGTGTAGTTTATCATTCCTTAAATTTCTGAAAAAGTAAAAAGAGAGGGGGAGGGAAATAAGGAAACTTTTAATTCAAATATAAACCAGTTAATTTAAAACTAACTTTGTATTGATTTCTTTTGAACTAGTTTTGACTTAAAAACAAATCAAATAAGAACTACCCTTTCAAATTATAAGTGACTATCAAACATGTGAGATTTTAAAATCAGTGTACCTAGTAATCCAATTTTTGAAGGTTGGTAAACACCCCCTTAGTGTTTTTCACTTTTCTGTCCATCCAAAACATGAAAACAAGAGACAACAGAGTTCATCAAATGTCCGCTTTTCAGAATTATATAAGTTATAGGCAAAATCCAGTCCAGTGCCACAAGCTTACAAGGTCAAAGCTAAGGATTTCAGCTAATTCTGATCAATAACCATCATACCATGTCAACAGACAATTCAATCACTACTCTAAAATTCTCAGCATCTATAGTCCCTCTATCAAGGATATAATTACTTGTGTTAGAGTAACTCAAAATCAAACTTTCTTAGAAGCTGACTTATTAACTGTCAAAGTCTATATATCATTTCTCACTATCCACTCCTTCAACTTCATGTTAGGCTCATACCTTCATGGAAGTAAAAGCCCAAGTCAAGTAACAAGCCTAACCATTATCATCTTTCTGTAGGCTAAGATTGGCACGTCATACCAAGAAAAGGTCCAAACTGATATAAAGGAACTTCATATTCATAAATGCATGTTGACAATATAATACACAACGCATCAACTGGACAAAATCTTCTGCCGAGGAGAATCCTGATTTTGTGATAACACCTTGTGCCAAAAACAGAAAATTAAATTCAAGACACAAGATTAATTTGATTCATACCTTCAAACGAGGAGATTGATGAACAGATGATGCAGAGCCAGGTGATAGAAGTGCTGATTTTACCCTTCTTTGAAAATTTTGTTTCTTAAGATGTGTATTACCTTCTGTGGAATCAACTTGATGCTCATTCACCTTGGTTGGAGAATAACTTCTAATGGTTGACATTGATAAAACCGGAGCAGATGCAGAGATAAAGGATGATTCTTGACGTTCACCTGTTGTCTGAGATAAACTCCCTGTTGAGATGTAATTTTAAAAACCAACATTAATAATAAGCCCCATTTTCATCAATGTCTTAAAACTGGACCAATCATGGAATCAGTCAAGGGAGAAGGTACCAAGGTTTAAGAATATTTTTTATAAATAAAATACATTAAGAAAAATAACTTATAATACTTAAATAAATAAGAAAATTATCAAAACAAATTTTAAAATGATGATTGCAAGATTCCATAATACATGCAATAAACACTCAATACAGTAATTTTCCTCAATTAATGAAAAAACTCATTATAACAACTTATTTAGAATTTATTAATCCTAAATTATATAAATATTAGAATCTATAAACTATTATTTTTAAAATTTTATTTTTTATTAATGTTTTTGTAGGTCAATTTTATAAATATTTTTTACATGAAAATAACCAATAAGTATATAATATCTTCTGATTATTTATTTATGAAAAAAATAAGTATTTAAAGAAAACAGTAAATAAAATTGTTTGCTTTTGTACTACCAAAGGTGCAACTTGGCTTAGTGGATCAATCCTTTCTCCTGACATGGGCTGCACCACATCACCCACCTTTGGGCCTTGATGAACCTGTTGAATCGAGAATGGTTTACCATTTACTGGTTTGACAGAAAACCAGCTAGTTCAGCCCCGGTTTTCAGTAATCATGGTTTCAAATAATAATCGGACTGGACAAAGGGCCAGTTCACTCCGCCCTCTGATGAATACAATCATCTAAACAAACTATGGATTTACCTTGTGCCATTGCTTCTTGGAACTTCTTCCTCATTACTCTGACAAATTTAAATAGCCCATTTGTCTTGTTTAATTCATCAATCAGCTCTTTGGTATCTTTGAGGGATGGTTCACAATTTAACACTGAAATGGAGAGGACCTAAATTCAGATTTCATGAAGTATATTAGTATACTTTTGACATTATATACAAAACCATATATGGTGCTTACATGTGTAAGTATCATTTTCATGGCGGATGGTAAAAAAGTACTCCTCATTTGGGTTGTTTGCATTAATATTATTGAAGGTGAATTTTACCCCTGATGAGCAAAAGAACTTGTAAGGATATCAATTTCAAAAAAAAAAAAAAAAGAATAATCCTTTGAGGCTTGGACAGAAAGACTATCTTCAATTACCGTGTCCACCTTCAACATGAAAACCAAGGACCCTGTTGTACCAAGAGATGGCCTCCTGTGTTTCATCATTATCTTCAATCCTTTCATTTGATTTCTCTTCCAATGCTGCCAAAATGTTTCATGGAAGAAAAGCGAAAAGGGGAGAGGAAATAGTTCATAATATTTCTCATAATGCATATTTTCAAATTTAGTAAGTAGAAAAATGCAAAAAGAGGAAAGGGAAAAGAGACAGAAACAGAATTCCAAAATATGTCCTCTAAAAGTAAGTAATGAAGTGCAAAACTATTGTAAAACATCCTTCAAAGCTTGTTTCATCATACAAATCTTGAGATGCGCATCAAACCAAAAATGATATTACAGGTTGACGGTTAAGGCCACAATAATCCCTCTCCTGATAATTCTTTGCTTCAAAAGAAAAGGAAACTAATCATAGATTACATGTTGAACTAGCTATTAAAAACAATATTAGTGTCTAGATATGACAACCTCAGATTAAAATGTAATTTCCAATGTTGAAGTTAATGTCCCAATGAACCCAGGCAATCAGATGTTTAGCCATGAGTAAAGGCAATCTTATCACATTCTTGTTATCTGGAATAAGTTTCATTTCAATCTTCGGAAAATATATGATTATGGACAACTTAGTACCCCGAATATTGTGTGCATATCAACATATCTATTTTCATATGAACGCAAGCATCATGAAATATATGCCTCACAAGCGAATAAGCGTATAGACTTGAAAGATTACAATCTCCAACCTACGATGTCTGATTCTGATGCCAATGCTGAAACAACCAAACATCTTTTCTTAATATAATTGCTCAACAAACAACTAGAGGCAATGCTAATAACCTTTACTCTTCCACACTAGTAAACAGAAGCATCAAGCAGGTACAAGAATCCCTATAAATATAAATTTCAACAACTAAGCAGAAACTGATCAGCTTCTTGGAAGCCTAAAAATGTACAGAAGATAGCCAGAAATAGTTGCAGTTGCAGATAAACAAGTCATTACCAAGAGACTGTTGAGATACAATTGTGGCAAATTCTTCATTTTTGGTTCCCTGCTCCTGAATACTTCCCTTAAGATCTTCAACTCTAGCCTTTACAGAATCAATATCATCCAACAATGCCATCCGCTTGGCCTCTTTGCGGGTCTTGACTGTGTGAAAATAAATATATAATGGATTAAATAGTTTAAAAAGGAAAACCAAAAAGCTCACGTTTTTAATTAATAAAAGCCGACACGTTCGATTATTTGCAGGAGTGAAGCCACTGTATAGAGGAATTCAATTTGAAATCTACCAAAATCAAGTTGAAGTGCGAGAGATAAAAGATCTGTACCTCCCAGTGCTTTCACTAAATCGTCCTCCGCCTCCCTTAGTTCATCTCTAACCTCTTCTAGCTTTACTGGAAAATAGAGAGGATAAATCAAACCCAAAGACACAAGTACTCAATATGAGAATGGGACGGGGAAATCATGTAGAAGCTCTAAACCCTAAAACATTCAAAACCCAAAATCCACAGGAAATGCTGAGTGGCGAGCATTTCAGACAATTGAAAGCAAAACTACTCGGAAACCTTCACCTTGATATCGAGCAGTTTCTTGTGCTCTGGCTCTCACTGATTCCAGGGGTTTCCTGTAAGAAGCCGCGAAAGCATCTATCTGCTGCAGTCGAACCGGGATCTGTGTATCGCAGATTGAGCTCGGGGATTCCATCTTTGTTCACACTTCACAGAGTCCCTCGTCTCTGATCTCTGCTTTGCTACTGGAAAAGGTGGAGAGATTTTGAATGAAGGTTCAATTTTTGCCCGCCATTTTTGGTTTGTATCGATTTTGTTGCTGTTTCTTTGTATTGGCAGCGGAACGTGGTAAAAATGATTACGGTGTGACACCAAAACCCGAGGCTTTTTTTTAGTAAAAAAGATATTTTTGTCCATTAATTTATTTTTTTATTTTTATCCTTCAACTTTTTTTATTTTAAACTAGTTCTCTAATTTTTAATAATAATTTAAAATTTTTCTTAAATAAACTTCCATTAAAATTGGATAGCAATTACACACTTAGTTAGAATATGACATGACAAATAAATATCTAATTTTAAAAATATTATCTTTGCATACCTGTTTTCGCCCTTTTTTATCTACGATACATTTAAAGTTCCTTCTTCTCCTTTTTCTTTCAATCGTTATAACTTTTTCCTTTATTGATTTCATTCTTATTTTATCCCCAAACTAGTAGCAGTAAGTTGACTACAAAAAAATATAACCAATCATAAGAACTATAAGTTACTAAATACTTTTATAGAGCCTATATAGTTCTTCTTCACTACTTCTCTTATCGCCTTTTGTCATTTTTTCCTTCTCTAAGTATATCTAATTGAAACCCATAAACACAAATTAGCCATAACCATATAAATGCAGAAGAACAATAAATTAAAATTTTGAAATAGAGTATGCAATTACTATAGATTTGGCATTCAATGTTCTGACACTTTTGGCAAAACGTACGTTGCCAATCTCTTAATTACTGCTTTGGATTTGACTTTGGCTTCAACATATTCATCGTTTTTTCCATTTTCCAACGACCCTAAAACAAAAACCAGTTTTGAGAGATTGGAAGAAGTGAATTTACACACAAAGAAATGCTTTAAAATGTCTTTTTTTTTTATAAATCTTCAAAGCTATTAATTTATTAATCAAGGATGATTATTTAATTTTGCTATCAAGCATGAAAAACCTTCTGATTCAGGAATAGGAACAGGAAGCCTCCGAACACTCATCACCATCTGCTTCTGCTTTGTGACCACTGATCATTGGCTAAGTTTTCTTACTATTTTCCCTTTACAAGTATGCATTGTCAACATGAGTAAATTTAAGTCAAAAAACAAATTTATTAAAATATAATCATCAAAAAAGTTTAGGAATGTATCAATAGAGTTTTGATGTCATTTTGAGTTTCATTCCAAGTCAAATATATGTTTAACGACGTATTTACTACATATAAGCAAGCTAGAATTATTCTGTTAGTTGTATTAACGGAAGTAATCCAGAAAAAACTTTAAGTTTATTTTGAGAGTTACAGGTCTATTTAAAAAAAATATTAAGAAATAAAAATGAAAACAAAAAAAGAAATTGTGAAAAAAAGTATCTTTTCCGTCTTTTTTTTTTTGGTCCGACAAACACATAAAACTTGTTTAATTCTATTGGGAATTGAATTGAGATACGTAATTTTATTTGAATTAAGTTTGTACTTAACTTATATTATATAATAATATTTATTAAATTAAAATAATAAAAAACAAGAACAAAAATAGTGATATAAAAATATGAGTTTCAATATTTTAGTCTAGTATATATTGTAAGTGTTAGTTTGATAAAACTTTTGCATGCAAAGTTTGTCTTTAAGTTTTTTCCCTTTAATTTGAACCAAGATAAAAGCAGCATTCAATATAAAAAAAGTATAGACATACTTAAAATGGACTTTGAGAACTTTCTACCGACGACAGCATCTATTATCACTTCTAATAATTTATTATCACTTTTAATAACTAATTTTCATTTTATATTTTTAAAAGAGAAAAATACATAGAGATTTCATTAACTTTAAGTAATTTATAAGTAGTCATTATAAATTATGAAATTTTTTTATTAAATTATTAAATTTAATGATTTGTTATAATAAATCATTTTATTCAATTTCAATCAAATTTCTAATAACAACTTCTTTTGTGTAATTAGTGTGTATTTTTAATATTAAATTAATAAATTTAAAATTATTTTTTATTTTAAACATTTTAATAAAACTAAAAAAATGTCTAAAAATGTGTGAATTATTAAAAATGTCTAAAAAGTATTAAAAGTGATAACAGAGTTTTTTTTATTAAGATTGTGTAACAATAATCTAACCAGCTAATATTAATTGAAATTGGGCATAGGTAAGATATGATAAAATTCTCCAAAATAAATACACAGAAGATCAGTAGGATGTTGGTATTAATATCGAACTGTAATTTTCTCTATATATTATAATAAGATCAACTAATTCATCTTAATGTTTAATAAATTGTAACATTAACCATAATTTGGTGAATCCGAAAACTATCACACTTAAGATCCCTAGTTAATTTTTATTTTTATAACCATTTTATAATTTTATGCAGTGGGATAAATAGGTTGCTTAATGTTTACCAAGGAAGAATCACCAACAGCAATCGATTGAATCTATGATCTTTGTTTTAATATAATTCGATATTGTGAATTGATTAGCTCTTGTTAACAATTATCACATTGTGTGTATGTATACATGTTGAAATAAATATGTAATTGTTTCTGAATCTACTGTTCATAAGTCAATTATTATAACTGCTTTTGTAAAAAAGTTAAATAGCCTAGCTTATGTGACTAGTTTTTACACATTTTGCCGTTGTTTCTCCAAGCAAGCTCTCATAACTCTCAAAGAGAAATATGCTTTCTGACGTGGGTTCTTGGAGCACTTTACAAAAGCCTTCAAAATGTGAAAGATTGAAGCGCGAGCTGCTGTCAAAATGTGCAAGACTTTGTAAAGTATGGTGATGTTAATTTTAGATATTCAAATAATTGACAAACAATATTATAGAAAGTAGCAGATTTTTAATCTTAAATTGTGGAATGTATAATAAAACATTCTAATTATATATTAAGATTTAGAATTGCCTAAATAAAAAGAGAAAAATGAATTCATTGAAAGCATATTGAGAATTCACTAGAAGAGAAGCAGATGAGCACAATAATTGTTATTAAGGGAGAGAGAGTTATCCTTCTTCCTTCCAGTGCTGCTCTGTGTTAGTCTTAGTGGGACAATCAACACTCTCTAAGTGGTTAAGAATAAGAGTCTTTCCCTTTGAATATACCAAATAAGTTAAACCTACCCATTATAGCTTAACTCACACACAAAGCCTAATATAAAA
Organism: Castanospermum australe; assembly: GCA_019955255.1. Lineage (NCBI taxonomy): Eukaryota > Viridiplantae > Streptophyta > Magnoliopsida > Fabales > Fabaceae > Castanospermum > Castanospermum australe. The sequence goes on from NSJW01000652.1 coordinate 143,348, forward strand.
AAATTAACATATATAAGAGTGCTTAACAACAAAAGTTTAATAATAATATTGATCACTTATTTGGTTTGAATCAAAATTAACAATATACTCTAATTATTTCGACATCTAACTAATATGGGTTTTTATAAAATATAATACTCATTCATGATAGTTCACATAAAAAAATCTTTTATGTGAGACTCACAAAGCTTCTAAAGAATCTTGAGATGAGACACAAGGAAAAAAACAACACAAGGCTAATGTAATCACAATGCCAATGCAAGACAAGCAATGCTAATTAAGCAAGAAATAAATATGAAATACGAGGTGACAAGCTGAAGAAAGTCAAGAGACAAGATGCAAGAAATAAATATGAATTACAAGATGATAGGCTAAATAAAGCTAAGAATAAGATGGAAGTTAAACAACAAAGCTGACAGACAAGCTGTAAAGCAAGAGGGCAATAAAATGGCCGTAAAACTAACAACAAATAGAGGTGAAAGCCCGAAAGCTGTAAAGCTAACAACGAGAAAGGGTGAAATCAAGAAAGCAGTTAAACTAACAGGTAAATGTGAATACAAGAAAGTTGTAAAACGAACAAGTTAAGCTAAAGCGAAAGCTGAGATTACAAAGCGGCCCGTCACAGGGCATGGAATTTATAAGGAAAAGGCAATAACAAACTTGAATTACTATCAATGCAACTTTAAATGACAAATTAATAAGGATCTAATTTTGATCAATTGTCAATGTGAAATTTTTTTATACTATCATCCAATTATATGTTATTAAGTATTTAATTTTTTAAGTAGTTTGTCTTAATCAAACTTTTTTTTTTATTTGATAATTCATGATTGGACGAGTATAAAATTTTTTATATTAATAATATATTAAAATCAAACTTAATTAATAAACTTGAACTACACATAGCTAGCCCACTAAAAACTACAAATCTAAACAATGACGAAAGACATAAAGCAAAAACATACAATAAAAGCTGGATGATCCACACATAAAACTAAATTTGAACCCAAAAAAAAAACAACAGATTTTTCTTGACTTCTCTGATAATTATTCTGCGCTCTTTTAGTTTGTCCTTCTTCTATTTATAGCTTGCCAGTATGCTTCGTGGTTTCCTCCCTTGCCATCCACGATCTTGCATAATTGTTGAAGAGAACCTTCCACCATGTTAGGAACCGCGTAGTGTCATCATGTTTTCTTGACTTGTCACTTATTTTTTTGGTCATTAGTTCAAAGTTACAAAGGCACCAACACAAGCCCAGCCCCGGTCCGATACAACAAAACTAACAAGATAAAACCCAAACAGCCAAGATAGCTCGAACCACAAATCACCTTCTAACACCGACTTGGTCTAAACTGAGGTTGTAGGCCTGAGAACAAATTTTGGGCTTCAATTTCAGGATCATCAGCTCAAGTTTGCTTGGCCCGTCCACCACTTGGCCCAATTTGGCCATTACCTATTATGGGGTGCCAACAATAACAAATAATGAGCTATGGCTTTAATATTCAATAATGTGAATTAGCTTAATTAGTAACATCGAACTACATATTTTAAATACTAATAGCCTTCTCTCTTTTTAAACTTTTATGTACCAATAAAAAAAAAATAACCTTCAACTGCTGAGGTGTTAAGAAGAAAAAGCGCAGGCCATAAACAATTTCATATGCCTTCATCAATCTTTTGTCTCCTAATTTTGTTAATGATCCACTTTAAACTTTACAGCCGAAAGAAGAAAAGCTTAATATTAGGTCATTAATCTTGAAACAAGGGAAGAACATTCCAAATAACGAAGGCAATTGAAAGCAAATAAAACCCCTGCCATTTAAAAAGCTTATCGGCAGAAATGGAAAAGCATTAATGAAAGAATGGCTTTCACAAAGTGCTTGATTCTGGTATTAATTTTCATAAAAAATACGCATTAAAATAATAATTAGGATTTGTTTGTTTCTGTATTAGCCTTCCACTTTAGAAGGTTATCCCTTCCACTAGTTGACTTCTGACTGTTTTTGATTGGAGAACCCCATTCATTGGGATTTCTTTCCCGTCTCGTTTGAAGTTCGAAACTCAATTATTGGTCTAAAGCATATCAATTCTCATTCTTTGCTTTGTCTTTTCATGCAACGGGCAACAAAAATTGTAAATGTAGGCAAACATGGATGAGAATTTTTAATGCGTGCTTGATTTTATAAGGATGTTGTTATATATTAGAAATAGTTAAATATTGTATATTATTAAAGAAATAAAAAGACTAAGTGTATATTTAATTTTAATTAATTTTAAATTTTTATTTTAAAAACTCGTTCTATAAAATTTTAATTATAACCTTATAATTAAACTTATGAAAATCTTAATTTTTATTTTAAAATCTTGTTCAATAAAATTTTAATTATAACCTTATAATTAAACTTTTAAAATTTTTACTTATAATCAAAATCTTTTAAATTTTAATGAAAAAATTTAAAAAAAATAATTAATTTTTTAAATCAATAGATTATTAAATATGTATTAAATGTGATACTTAAATGATGAGAATCTCTCTTTTAATAAATTAGTCTTTGGAGATAGGCTTGAGTCATAAAAGTGAAGAGATTAAGGAGCTTTTTATTCAATTTATAAATATCTCACTCCATTAATCTTTTAAATATTTCTCACAATAAAAAAGCTCATAACTTTGTACACCCAAGCTTCATCTGTACGTCTATGATACTTAATAATATCGTACATTTGGTAATATACATAGTTTTCCGCAATTGATGGATATGTTCTCTCCTGCTAATAAATTATTAAATCATAATATGAACTGTTTTTGTATTAAAAATAATTTTATTTAGGTTTGGTGAATATTTAAGTAAAGTGTTTTAAGTGTAAAAATAACTTCTCACCAGTGAATAGAAGTGTCTATAATTGAATCAACCCGATTTAAAACGAAAAAATTGAACCAAAAAATTAAAAATCAAATAAAATCAAAATTAATTAATTTTATGTGATTCTCTTTTAATATAAATCAATTTATTTGGTTCGTTTTTTAGTTCTCTTTTATGAAATTGAATTAAACTAAATCAAATCAAATTTATATAATTATACATATATATTTTTATAATTATATGCTTATAAATTGTTAAATTTTAATTTATTATTATTTTTGTAGAAATATTTTAATTAGTTTGTTATTTACATCAGTTTGATTTGATTTAATTTTATTTTTTAGTTAGAATAAAATCGATTGATTTCTAATATAAAAAAATAGATTAATTTAGTCCAAATGGTTTATTCTTTCAAAATTGAACTAAATTAAATGAACACCCTTAATAACGAAGCAGTCTTAGAATAACTATCTTCACTATTAAAAAATAAACAATTAACTGAATAGAGAATATTTGAAATAAGAAATTATTTCAATAGTGAAATAGATTAGTTTGCATCCATTAAGTGTTGTTTTAATGTGATATATGTGCCATTTCATGGAAAAGATATGAGAAAACAATTTTTAATTAACGAATAAGATTATTGGTGTATGAAATTTTACATTTTTTGTGAACCACATGCAGTTTACGCAAACGAAATATGATCCCAGCAGAAGCGGATATATATATAATATTGTTACTTTAAAATTGATTATTACCCAATTAGCCCCTATGATTGCAAGTTTGTAATATTAAAAAAAATAGTCACAACTATGAAATAATTGTTGATACATAATAATTATTAATATGTGATAGATGGGTAGCAATCTTTTTTAAAAATCATCCTTTTCAGTAGAATAAAGCATTTTACAGTTTTTTTATCCAGTTATGTTAATGAATAAATGGTTTTATTAATTTTATTAGATAAATTAGGCAACCAATAATTATTAGAAAAATATGTTGTCATAATTATATTCACATAAATATATATAGTGATAAATGAAGTATTTTTGTTAGCTTAAATTTTCAACCATTGCATGCAACCCAGCTGAAAACTTTAGCTGCAATTTGGTTGTTGTGAAGTAAGTAACCAAGAGGATGACGCCAAACCTTACAAAGAAACACAAAAACGCATGATCAAGGCGTTGATACATCTCACCAAAATCAATTGATTGATTTGAGAGAAAGGGTTCTTCCCGACAAATGTACCAATTTTGTCTGCTCTTAGATTTCGAGATATAATGATTATTAATTACTAATATAAGGATACTTAGAAGTAATTATCTCTTTTAAAGTAAAAATTTTACTTTAAATGATAAAGTAATAAATATTAACTGTTAATAAAAAAATTAATAGTTGAGATTATGATAAAATATATATACATATATAATAAATTATGAAATTATTAAAAAAAAAATTTAATTTTTTTACTAATAGTTAATATTTCTTACTTTAAATGTTCACTTTAAAAGACTTAAATCAAGAATATGTTAAAAGAACAGTAATAGCACAATAAAATAAATTGTTATATTGAGTAAATAAAATGATAAGAATTACTTATTCATAAAAAAAAATAAATAGTATACATCAATTTGAAAATAAATAAGTATATCAACTTGTTATATTAAAATAATTTTGATTATCCAACATTTTTTGATGTTAAAAAAGCTATTTGTTGAAAGACATTTATTAATGGGTTAGTTTAATACAATCATGGACCACCACTTGTATTTATTTCCGTAATTTTTTTTTCTTTTTATTGGGTTACACAATAGAGTAGTGCTTTATCTTTGAAAAATCTTGCTAGATGTTCCTAATGATATTTGAAGTTAAGATCTATGAGTTAATGTAGCCACTAGCCAATTGTCAATTATTCAAGTGTCTCTTGGGTTGTATTTGTAAGTTTATAGAGAGAAGAGGATGAAAGATCAGAAGTTGAGAATCAAAGAGCAAGACAATAGAACTAAAATATTTTTTTTGTCTAATGTTATATTTTATATTGATTAAAATAAAAAAATTAATGTGATACTTAAATTATAAAATATTTTTATCTTATAAACTAATTTAATAAATTAATTTTTTAAAATAAATATTTTATAAACTTGAGTCATAATAATTGATACAAAAAATTTTATATGAACTAAGGGTAAATTTTTACGATATATTTTGATATATAAAATTTAAAAGTTTATCCTTGGTTTTTAACCAATACCAAACATTATCTGAGCAATAAAACTCAAAACCGTTAAATGTTGGAAGTGACTGACATTGATCGAAAGATGACTGAGCGTTCCGCTGGCTACGAATTTTAGGCCCCAACCAAAACGTAAACAGTCGAGAAAGGTCCCGTTCCGGTGCGACGACAGAATCAAACCCGTTTATTATCAAACCAAAAATATATTATTGCACCCAAAATATATATATTTTACATTGACTAAGTACTTTATTTTAAAAAAAAGGAAAATAAAAGATGGTGTTGAACTTTTTGTTGATGTTACTCCACTCTCACAATTTTTTTTAATAAAAAAATATATGTATATGATACGGAGAACGAAAATTGGAAGTTTAAGATACGGGTAATGCTATCAGCTAGCTCGTTCCAAGATTCCCAATGGACGCACTTGTCAAATTAACAATGGTGGCAGTATGTATGTCTGTATGACTAATCGCCAAACTAAAAATTTCAAGCATAATATTAGTTAAATAATATAAATAACAAGAGAATATAATGTATGAATTATTAAATTATATATAAATTTGTGTATTAAAAATTTGATTTGATACTTCATAAATTTAATTGTGTAAAAATAATTATAATTTTATATTATAAATTTATTTATATAATGTTATTATGTTACCTAAATCCAAATGATTCATGTTCTTTGAGTGATCTGTTGTCACTCAACGTCACGTGGCAGCTTAGATTTTTTTTATATATATTTAAAAATAAAAAATAGAAAACCATACATGAAATTTAAAATAGAAAAAAAAAAAGCACGCACAAGGGCTCTTACGGAGTTATATAATTCTTGTACGTTCAGGATGGTCAATCTTATCTCTGGCAATGGCTCATGGGTAAGTACCAAAAATTTTGAGCAACACTATTGGTTTATATCTGAGATGGTTTTAATGTTAAATAATACGAGATTCTCAGGACAAATAGACTGTGTCATAGATCGCATCATGTATGTACAAATTAAGTTGGAGCAGGTTTTGTACTCATGAGGTCCCCTCATGGCTTAGGCTCAGATCCAAATTTAAATCCTTGGCACTTTAAATGGGAGCAATATCTGTACTATTACGAGTGTCTAAACCCCAAGTCCACCCCAAAACCATATAATACATAAATTCAAATCTGAATGAGATCATAGCATAGCTGACCCCTTATTTGAAACTCTAATATTCCTTTTAACGTTTTGGAGACAATTTTGGGCAGATTTTCAGAACTGTGAGAAGAGTGACTTTGGACGTAAACTAGCTAACTACTGCACAGGCCACAGGGGACACCCTTTTCTTTCCGTGGCAAAAGAAGGCAAAGCTTTATCTTTCTGGTTAATGCCCCACTTAAGCTCGCTGCCCCAATATCCCGCCAACTCAAAAATAGAGGGAAAAAATTATTATTAAATTTTGCGGTACACTGGCTATGCTCCTTTCAAGCAAAAAGAACCTCTAGTTTAATTATTGTCTAAGCAAATCAATAATGAATGCTCACACCCAGAGTATCAAATGTGTCATTTCATATGAAAGTAATTTTTTTGGCCGTAATAATGGAGGAGATTAAAAGATGATGCATCAATAGCTTCTATGAGTCCAATTAGGCTTAGATCCAAACCCCACTCAACACAAAATGGTGAGTCAGACTCAACAGTAGTTGACGCTTGGCCGAATGTGTCGTACGCTTGAAGCAGACAAAACCCGTTCGGTTGCTCGTACTTTTAGGCTTTTAGGATACAATTAGTCTCATAAATATCGTGGAAAAATCCAATAGCGATTCTTAGGAGCGTAGGGTTTATTATTATCTCTTTCATCCCTAAAAATTAAATTTATGAGAACCCTTAAGAAAAATATTCCCAATTTAGACAAAAAAATCCAAAAGAAAATGAAAGCTTATTTTTTTCACAAAAGCCACATCAAAAGATGAACACTTGATATTAAAGCAAAATTTAGAAAGAAAGCCACTCACCAGACACCCACCCATCTCTGTTGTTCGCTTTCAAATTAAAAAACAGTTAAAATCCTTCCCCCCACTCTCCTCTTCTCCAGTGTATATATTAAAACAAATGCTTGTAAACAACCATCTAAAATTCCATTTCTCTCTGCAGATAACATCATGGCCCACTAGCTGTTTCTTGGATCCGCAGATTCTAAGTATTTTAATCTGCATATCACTCTTTATTTTATAAAAGCAGTAGCCCACAAGACATGATTTGGTTCCTTCCCGTTGTTCCTCCCTAGGCTCAAACCTTTCTCTGTGTTCTCTCATTGGAGTTCGTAGCATAGTTGTAATGCCTGTAAATCCATGGACCCTCTTCTTCCTATGCTTTTCCCTTTTATTTCCATACCACTCTTTTACAGCTCTTGCAGTCAACCAACAGGGTCAAGTTCTTCTTTCATGGAAGAGAATCCTGAATGGATCCCTAGAGGTGTTGAGTAATTGGGACCCAATTGACGATACACCATGTGGCTGGTTTGGAGTTAGTTGCAACTTTAAGAACGAAGTTGTAGAACTAGATCTGAGGTATGTGAATTTGCTTGGAAGACTTCCCTCTAATTTTACCTTGTTGCTTTCCATGAACAAGCTCGTCTTAACCAGAACGAACCTCACTGGTTCAATCCCAAAAGAGATAGGCAACCTTGGCGAACTCAGCTACTTGGACTTGAGTGACAATGCCTTGAGTGGTGAAATCCCAAGTGAGCTCTGCTACTTGCCAAAGCTTGAGCAACTCCACTTGAATTCCAACAAGCTCGAGGGATCCATTCCAGTTGCAATTGGGAATCTCACAAAGTTGGAGTGGCTGATCTTATATGACAATCAACTAAGTGGTGAAATTCCCAGTACCATCGGCAACCTGAGGAACCTGCAAGTGATCAGAGCTGGTGGGAACAAGAACCTTGAAAGCCCTTTACCACAAGAAATTGGCAACTGTACTAATTTGGTCATGCTGGGCCTGGCTGAAACAAGCATCTCTGGTTTTCTCCCACCAACTCTTGGCCTCCTCAAGAAGCTTGACACCATTGCGCTTTACACTTCCCTCGTCTCTGGCCAAATCCCTCCTGAACTCGGTGACTGCACCAAACTCCAAAACATTTACCTGTACGAGAACTCCCTCACTGGATCTGTGCCAAGCAAATTGGGAAATCTTAGGAACCTCAAAAATCTTCTCCTCTGGCAGAACAATTTAGTCGGTGCAATCCCACCAGAGATAGGAAATTGCAACCAGCTATCAGTCATTGACATCTCAATGAATTCACTAACTGGGAGCATTCCGAAAAGTTTTGGTAATCTGACGTTGCTAGAAGAACTCCAACTTAGCGTCAACCAGATTTCTGGGGAGATTCCGGCGGAACTGGGAAACTGCCAGCAACTCACTCACGTCGAGCTGGACAACAATCAAATCACGGGTACGATACCTTCCGAATTTGGAAACCTTAGGAATCTAACGTTGCTGTTCCTGTGGCATAACAAGTTCGAAGGTACCATACCATCCTCCCTTTCAAATTGTCAAAACCTGGAGGCTGTGGATCTGTCACAGAATGGATTGATGGGTCCCATACCAAAGGGGATATTCCAGCTCAAGAATCTGACTAAGCTTTTGCTACTTTCCAATAATCTCTCCGGGAAAATACCCTCTGAGATTGGTAACTGTTCGTCTCTGATTCGGTTCCGAGCGAACAACAATACGATCACTGGGAACATTCCCCCGCAGATTGGGAATCTGAGGAATTTGAATTTCTTGGACCTTGGAAGCAACCAGATTTCCGGAGTTATTCCAGAGGAGATCTCAGGCAGCCGGAATCTCACGTTTTTGGACCTACATTCAAACTTGATCGCCGGGAACTTGCCGGAAAGTCTGAGCCAGCTTTTCTCGCTTCAATTTATCGATGTCTCCGATAACATGGTCGAAGGCACACTGAGTCCGAGCCTTGGATCGCTAGGCTCTCTCACAAAACTGGTTCTTGGGAAGAATCACATTTCCGGGTTAATTCCGAGTCAAATCGGCTCTTGTGCGAAGCTGCAGTTGCTGGACCTCAGCAGCAATGAGCTCTCTGGAGATATCCCCGGTAGTCTAGGTAATATTCCAGCGCTCGAAATAGCACTAAATCTGAGCTGGAATCAACTCTCCGGCGAGATCCCTCAGGAGTTTTCAGCTTTGGGGAAGCTCGGCGTCTTAGACATTTCCCACAACAATCTCACCGGCGACCTTCAATATCTCGCAGGCCTGCAAAATCTTGTAGTCCTCAATATCTCGTACAACAAATTCTCCGGGCTCGTTCCAGACACGCCATTCTTCGCGAAGCTCCCTCTCAGCGTGCTCGCGGGGAACCCGTCGCTGCGCTTCTCCGGCAACCAATACGCCGGAGACGAATCCGGACGGTCAGGTCGGCAAACGAAGGCGGCGCGTGTAGCTATGGTGGTCCTTCTGTGCATCGCGTGCGCGCTCCTCCTGGCGGTGCTGTACGTCGTCGTCGCGGCAAAACGACGCGGGGTACCGGGGAACGACCTCGATGGAATTGATAGCGACGTAGAGATGGCCCCACCTTGGGAGGTGACACTGTACCAGAAGCTCGGCCTGTCAATCTGTGACGTGGCAAAATGCCTCACAGCCGGCAACGTTGTCGGACGCGGGCGATCCGGCATCGTTTACAGAGTGAACACGCCGGCGGGATTAACGATTGCCGTGAAAAGGTTCATGTTATCGGAGAAATTTTCGGCGGCGGCATTCTCCTCCGAGATTGCGACGTTGGCGCGAATCCGGCACCGGAACATCGTGAGGCTGTTGGGGTGGGCGGCGAACCGGAAAACGAAGTTACTGTTCTATGATTATTTACCGAATGGGAATTTAGACGCATTGTTGCACGTGGGGTGCACAGGATTAATCGAGTGGGAGACCCGGTTCAGGATAGCAGTGGGCGTGGCGGAGGGCCTGGCTTACTTGCACCATGATTGCGTGCCTGCTATCTTGCACCGGGACGTGAAGGCGCAGAACATTTTGTTGGGAGACAGATACGAACCGTGTTTGGCAGATTTTGGATTAGCTCGGTTCGTGGAAGACGATCACGGCTCCTTTCCCGTCAATCCACAGTTCGCGGGTTCTTGCGGCTACATTGCTCCTGGTAAGTGAAATTTCAATTCTTTTTTTTTTTTTCAAAGTTGCGGTGAGTTTTAATTTAATTTAAATTTCACACACGTGCATTCGATTTAAAATTAGAGATTTTCTTTTAATTCACTTACATTTAAAATCTACTGCTTGATAGAAAAATGAAAAACTGCATGGTTTTCTTTTTCTCTTGAAGAAGAAATTTGATAGGAAATTTTTGAATCTGTGATTCATGGAGGATTGGCAGTTTATGCTCCGAGAGAAAATGGGTCCGTACGGCCATCTTTGTTTATTTATTGAATGGACACTAACATTATGGGTGAAGCTGTTTCGCCATTGCTTTCTAGGTTTCTGGATTCATTATCTGTACAACTCATGTACTTGTGACGAAAATTACCTGCATGAATAATAATTACACATAATCTTGCTCTTAGGACAAGCACGTGACATTGACGAGTCATATTAATGGACATCACATACATTCTGATTAATCCTTGTACAGCTACTTCACTGACACCAAGCATCACTCTGTAATTTTGTGTGAGAGTATAATTCATGTTGGGTTGCATTGCAATTGTGCAGAGCATGCATGCATGCTCAAAATCACAGAGAAGAGCGACGTGTACAGCTTCGGGGTGGTCCTACTGGAGATAATAACGGGGAAAAGGCCCGTGGATCCATCATTCCCGGTTGGGCAACAGCATGTCATCGAATGGGTCCGAGAGCACCTAAAGAGAAAGAAGGGCCCAGCGGAGGTTCTGGATCCCAAGCTCCAAGGCCATCCAGACACACAGATACAAGAGATGCTGCAAGCACTCGGTATCTCTCTCCTGTGCACAAGCAACCGTGCGGAGGATCGCCCGACAATGAAAGATGTGGCCGCATTATTAAGAGAAATTCGGCACGATCCTCCAGCCGGCGCTGAGCCCCACAAGCCCACTCCCAACCCCTCGAAAACAACCCAACCTTCGTCCTATTCCTCCTCCTCCGTAACCCCTGCTCAGTTGTTGCTCCTCCAATCCTCTTCTCTTTCCTCGTCACTCGCTTATTCGTCTTCCTCAGCACCAGGGTACCACTCGGCAATGAGTCTGTCATGAAGTCTCGTGTATTTGAGAAAAAAATATTTATATCACTGTATTTGAGGACTTAGATCGATAATTAACTATATATAGTGTAATGAGGGAATTGTAAAGATTAAGCAGGGGGTGCCTGATTGATGTTATCATGATAAAGCAAACGGAGATGATTAGATGAGTGTACAGCAACTTAAATTAATTGACGTAATTCTACTTCTTATCTCCCCATAAATGGAAATGGTAGCTTCTTCACACGTCTTAATTACATGAAAAATATTATATAATTAAAATTTTTAATAAAATGATTTCATATGATTGTTAACTTTTGAATAAGTGAGTTGTCCTAACATTTTTATTCTATCCGATAATTATTCTTGATTCTATCTACTTGTATAGCATTACCCTCAAACTATATATATATATGTGTGTGCGTGCGTGCGTGCGTGCGTGTGCGTGTGTGTGTGTGAGGGGCCTATATTTGTGTCGCTTCCATCAATTCAGAGGGCAATAGTTTGTTATGTTGCTCGGAATGCGAAAGAGTAGAAATGGGACATGTCTGGTTGAGCACGAAGTTGGGCAATCATTAGGTACTTCGTGAGTTCTCTTTCGTTTCTCTTTATTTAATGTTGTTGTCTTGTTGATTCGAGGAAAAGAAGTAGGTTAGCTTGTCTTCGTTCAACTAACCATCTAGGCCCGCTCCATTTGAAGTAGATAGGAGCATTCCACATTCAAATCGACAACACTTACGGGAAAGCAATGAACGGAACCACAAGTGCTTTCAGCATCTAAGCCATATGCTACAGCTTGTGCAACTGGCTTTGCTTTAATTAGTTAAACACAGGACCACTAGGGTCATCAATAGACGAGATACAAAGTCATTGCGCTTCATTTCTGTCTTTCTTTTTTTACCTTTCAAAACGTTTTTCCAATTTTGTATCACAGTTTTACAAGTCTTGATTCTTTTTTTTTTTTCGGTTTTTTGGTCATAGTTTTACGAGAGTCAGCGGCTATAGAAATAGGAGTGGGAAGATGACTGTCTTGATCCAACAGTGGCCTTCTAGTGGCGCTCACATGACGCACATGTATATAAATTCAAAGTACAGACTCTGGCCCCCTCTTGGCTCTTGCAACATATGGGATCCATCATCTATTGCCTTAAAAATAAGACACAGGAAAATTCTGTGAGCTTCAATCGAATAAAGTAAAGGAAAATGAAAGATTCCCGGGTAAGATCATGGATTTTACAGGGGGGCTGGGTCCATCTTTGTATATAGAAGTTCGGGACCTGAACATCCCACGACTTGACTATCATAGAGCTATATATATATATATATATATATATATATATATATTATACACATACACTACACTAACTCAAAGGTAGCCTAGCAATAAAAGTCATGGCTGCAAAGGAGAGTCATTTTGCACATGCTCAGGATAGTCCAATAACGATAATTGCAACCTGGGCAAAAAATCGAAAAAGTGAGAGACCTAACTAAGTAACGGGGTCGGGGTCATGTGTCTTAGGGTGATAATTTTTGTCTTTGTCCTATTCTGATTAAGAAAAAGGAAAAAAAAAAAAAATTCTACTCGTCATAGTTCTAGAGAGTAATGATGATTCAGTAGAGACCAAGCAAACTCTTCTCGTTTAAGCCTGTGTCGCTAACACTGGCTATAGTTCAATACGTGGCTAGGCCTGATCTCAATTTTATCAAATAATTCAATTTAATACAGCTTCGCATCCAAGATTCTATAATGATAGAACAAATTATTAGTCCACAATCTCCAATTTTACTAAGGATGCCTTTTACTTTTTATTGAGAGATAAGAGTCATGCATGACCCGAATATACAGGCTAGACCCATATGCCGAGAAGGGCATATAAGTACTGCTCGTTCAACCTGAAACAGAAACATTGACCCCCAACAAAACTTAAAACTATCATGCTATTTGATACTAGTCATGGCAGATATAGTGAACATCAATTACATACCCTAACTCAGGTCGCTTTTAACTGTACAGATCATCATCATCTCCCACAGCAGCAACAGAAGAGAAAGGTTCTGAAGCTCCAGTTGCAGTCCTCTCAGTTTGATCTGAAAACCGAAACTCCGATCCAAAACCACGAGACTGTTGCAAGGTCTGAGCAAAGAGTTGGTATTTCCTGATGTCAACATCACTGACACTCCGGCGAGCAAACTTCATAGACTCCTCAAAGTGGGCTGGCTTTATCTCAGGGACCTCATCAATGTCATCTTCTTCCATGGCTTCGGGGTTCTCTCTTTTTTTCCTCTCCTTCTCAATACCCTGTTGATTCCGGGGGTCAAGTACACCAAACAATTAAACAAATGAGTACCTAACTTCTACAAAAGGACATCTATATGTCAACAAAACAAGATAAAAATCATAACAAAAATATTACTTCAAAGAATACATCCGTTTATTTGACAACATGAGACTTTCTTTAAATTACACGTCATTAAGAGGAAGAATAGACAGCATACAGAAACGGAGAAAGTATTTCCGGATATGTTTTAAGAAAATATACCCACAACGGAGAAAGGGCATGAATGTTGTTGATAGTTTTGGTGTTGGATTAATATATGACAACTAATAGGCATATCCAAGACTGGAAGAAGCTAATTATATATGATCCATGACAAACACAAGGCACACCCATACAACACAGTATTTGCACACAAGCATGCCATCATACCTTCTCAATATCTTCTCTAATGGCATATTTGCAGGCTCGTTGACAAATTTCGGTAATGTCTGCACCACTAAATCCATGAGTGTAACGGGCAAGTGCTGCTAGGTCAACATCCTTTGAGATTGGCGACTTCCTCAAACATGCTTTAAAAATTTGAAGACGTGAATTCTCATCTGGTAAAGGGATGTAAATCAGTTGGTCCAAACGTCCAGGCCTGAGCAAGGCAGGGTCTATAATGTCTGGTCTGTTTGTTGCCCCAATGATGAAAACTGTTTTCTTAGCTGTCATACCATCCATTTCTGTTAATAGTTGGTTCAACACCCTATCTGCAGCACCACCAGCATCCCCTACAGAACTGCCACGCTGAAAATTGGAAATATTCAAAGACTAAGAAAATTAACAACTAGCAACGAGTAAACAATTATTAAGTGCTTTGAGTTAGTACCTGGGTTGCAATAGAGTCAAGTTCATCAAAGAAAAGCACACATGGTGCTGATTGCCGGGCCTTATCAAATATCTCACGGACATTAGCCTCACTTTCACCAAACCACATTGTCAGCAGCTCAGGTCCTTTAACACTTATAAAGTTGGCCTGGCATTCATTAGCAATTGCTTTTGCAAGCAGGGTTTTACCACAGCCAGGAGGTCCATAAAAGAGAACACCTTTGGAAGGAGACATGCCAAATTTCTCAAACTTCTCAGGATGCTCCACTGGGTATTGAACAGTCTACAAGCAGCAAAGATGTCTTCCATTAGTAAGAAAATATGAAAATTTACTAAATTGAAAAAACAATATACGCACAACACATTTAAGATACAGAATATCAAAGCAAGTTCAAACCTCCTGAAGCTCCCTTTTGACATTCTCTAAGCCACCAATATCATCCCAGGAAACATTTGGAACCTCCACAACCTGCCAAGAGCAACAACTCATGTCATGGTTCTTGTAAAAAATTGCTCCATGAAAAGGTTAAATAATTATAACAGGATATTCTCATTAAGATTTTGATAGGAACCTTGATATTCAATTGCTGAAAATGGAATAATCCCACTTACAAGAACCGTGCAGGTCCTCACACTAACAGAGAAATAAGGAAAACACTCAACAGGAAGCAGAAAAATACAAGGATAGAGAATACAAGAACAGAAACAGAAAATGCAGAGCTTCGAGGGTCTGCAAACCTCCCAGCCAAAAGTCCCAATTCCCGTACTCAATTTCTCCCCCTCCAATCAGAACCATTCGATCTTTTTAAGCATCCCATAGTACAATCACCCATTCTCATGTGCAATCAGCAGTCTGCCCATCCCCCTGCTCTGTCACCTCTCCATTCTGCCCATCCCCCTGCAGGTACCATTCACTGTGCAGTAGGTGCAGATGTGCAGTAGGTGCAGCAGGTCCATTTCTGCCCATCCCCTTACAGGTACCATTCACTATGCAGTAGGTGCAGATTGTGCAGTAGGTCCATTTCTGCCCACCCCCCTGCTGTCACCCCTTCATTCCCTTTTTTCCCAGTACACCTTAGCTGGGACTATGTCTATCACCTTCCCATTACCCCATTCTGTCCCTTAGCCCAACCTGCCACATCAGCAGGTTGTTACAATGCAAAACCACCCATGCTCCACCTTTCCCACATGCCCACTCACGTCCCCATTTCTCTGTGGCCATTTCCTTCTTTTCCCCCATGGTACACCTTAGTTCTAGAACAGTATCTATCAGATTTGTAATTGAAATAACTATATGAGCTCTCTCAAACACTTGGAAATTGGAGCGATGAAGCACTAATGATAAATAAATAAAAACTTTACATTTGTATAACTAGTGCTCCTTTTCTTTTAAAGCTTACACAACCCCAAAAGATTATCAAGCTTAGAAACTTTGTGGTTAAGAATAGAGAAGCCAAACTCACTGTTTCACGCAAGGCAGATGGATTTGAAGAACTTAAAGCAGTTTGGAAGTGTTCATTGGTAACTGCCATGGAATTCAACACCTCAGCATCGATTGTTTCATCTTCTAAGTCAATCACATCCATTTTCTCCCGAATACACTGTAGTGCAGCCTCTGTGCAAAGAGCAGCAAGATCTGCACCGACATAACCATGGGTATCTCTAGCAACTCTTTCAAGATCAACCTAAAACACAAAATAAATTGGAATCGCAAAGTGCAAAATATATTACCATCATAGAGAAAAATGCTAAGTTATGGGTAGACAGTGGATAGAATCTCACATTGTCTGAAAGTTTCATATTCTTTGTATGAATTCTAAGAACCTCCAACCTTCCAACTTCATCCGGTACACCAATGTCAATCTCCCGATCAAATCTTCCAAACCTTCTCAAAGCAGGATCAATACTATTGGGCCTATTGGTGGCTCCAATAACAATAACGTGTGATCGGGCCTTGAGACCATCCATTAGAGTCAAAAGTTGTGATACAATACGCCTCTCCACTTCACCATGCGTCTTTTCTCTCTTTGGAGCAATTGAATCTAATTCATCAATAAAAATGATAGAAGGTGCATTCTTTTCAGCTTCCTCAAATGCCTTCCTCAGATTGCTTTCACTTTCACCAGCCAACTTCGACATTATTTCTGGTCCATTGATTAAAAAGAAGAATGCACCTGTCTCATTAGCTACTGCTCTTGCAATAAGAGTCTTCCCGGAACCAGGTGGTCCATAAATCAAGATTCCTTTTGGGGGCTTAACACCAATTGATTTGAAGAGCTGTGGGTGCCTAAGAGGAAGCTCTACTAGCTCACGAATTTGAGCCATTTGCTTCCTAACACCACCTACATCATCATAGCCAACTTCATTTAATCTCTCTTCATCCTCACGTTTGATGGGTTCTCCCTCACAGAAGATTTCAGTGTCTGGTGCCACAACACAGTATTCACCAGGATCTGTCTCTATTACCTTGAATTCAACGCTTCGCATCCCACCCCTAACAAGGAACAGGTCACCTTTCCTCAAAGGCCGGTAAGACTCCAGAAAGTAAGCTGTGGAACCAAAAATATCAGTCAGATGACTCAGATTCATTAGAAAGGCAGTAAGGAGACGCGATGCTATTGAACAGAAGACTTACGCTTTAGATATGCATCAAACAAGTTGCCAGTTACACCCTCAATTGTATCATCAATTGGAAGGATGTGAACTCGCTTCCCATACTTCACATCTGGACATTGATGGACAGAGACAACATCTCCAAGTCGTACTCTAAGATTTGCCCGAACAACTTTATTCATCCTTATTTTTAGTTCGTCACATTGTTCATCAGCAAGAACAATGCAAACTGTGTCCTTTCGCTTCTTTCCCTATGTCACCAAGAATATTCTTAGAATTACATTCAGCACGCATTAGTATAAACATATAAAATGCCGGAGTAGGTACCTTAATCAGAACAGTGTCCCCTCGGAAAAACTGAAGCTTTTCCATAGTAGCAGGGTGCAAAGTAACCACAGAATTATCATCATTAATTGCTTCATCAACAATAAGGCGGTTAGGAGACTTCTTGCGTTCTAATATTGCTGTGGAATAATCCTTCTTATTACTTTTCCTACACCAAACATACACATTGTCAACAATATAGCAATGCCCACCATTATCACTTGACTTGAACAATCCAAATGTAGTTTTAAACCACATCAACACTATTATCAGAATAATAAATTACAATTCCCCGGCAGTCTCTACTATATTTATGTGCATAATTGCATGCTTATAATAATGACATGGAAAAGTGGTTCAGCAATCATTCACCAGCAGGAAAATATCATTCATGTGCTAGAATTAAAATAATCCGACTATCGCATATACTTCCAATGAATTTTGTTTACAAATTCCAAACCCTCATTTAAAACTATAATCCTTGTCCAGAACTATTCAGCACCAAGAAGGAACATACTTTTTGCTCTGAATTTTCATTTTTTCTTCCAGTAGCACCAAAATATTTGTAACGAAGCATAGCAGCTGGCAAAAAAATGGCAGATTAACGAGACACAAATAAGACCATTCAGCTACAAAGTAATCTACTATCTATTCCTGGTAGCAATAAAAACAAAAATAAAAATCCACCAGATATTCCAAATTTCCAATTTCAGGTTCCCCAATATAAAATTAGAAAGTAGACTACTAACTGGGAATCTGACTCTAGAAACTTTCTTGTTGGCATGCTGCTAGACCAAATAAATTGTTTACTTTCAACCATCGACTCGATGAGGAGTCTATTTCCATTGTTTTCAGTCAGAAATGAAATTACGTGCTATAGTTAACTTTATCTTCTTCGGCCTTTGAAACCCTAGGAAGAGTGTCATTATTACTAGTTCACTACTTACTAGGATGCCATTAACAAATAACAATGAAGAATACATAACTACACCCCAGTATCATCTTCGCAAAAACAAAGGTTAATAATTGGAGTTTGCAGAACCAAACAAAAAAAAAAAGAGTAAGAGAGGGAGAGAGAAACGCACGGGTCCGAAGAGGACTGGCCCTTTTCATGGTCAGATGAAGTTGGATCCGCCATGGCTTTCTCAGAGCTTTTGCTTCATCGTTCTTTCTGTACAAGCGGGGTTTGTAATGGTATGTATGTAGTCTAGGCTCAGCTCACACTCTCTTATGAATGGTAGCTTAGCTTAGCTTCGCGGGACATAAATGGAAAGGAAAAAACAAAGAGAGGTACTTTGGAGTTTTCCGACGTGATGTCAAGTCCAATGAGCAGTGTCCTAGTGTCCATGAAAATAATTGCGAGCAGCCACGCACCAGCTTAGAGCCTCGCTCGGTGTTGCTACGCTTTCTCTGTCGCAATTCCTCGTGGAACGCTTTCGTACTACCACCGCGCACTGCACTCTCACTCTGTCATTCCTCTGAAAACGACGCTATTAATTCTTTTCTCTCGAAAAGTAGTTACTTTTTGAGGAGCTTCTTCGTGGGCCATGGATCTTATTGGGTTGGCCTCGCTCTGGTTTAAGCCCAGTGGAACTAGCCCGGCCCAGTAGTTGATGTTATCGTACTTCGTCTTCCTTGTCCAGCAGTTCCCGCAAGAGTAAAAGAGGTTCCGGAAGTGTTGAATGAACCGCAGAACCAGAACCAGGTTGTGAATTGTGAATGATACGGCATGGGTATCAACATAGGGGGACAAGTAGAGAAGGTGAATGGGAAGGAATTGAGTTACAGTGAATTTGTGCAGAGGTATTTGGAAAAGAACCAGCCCGTGGTGCTCACGGGACTAATGGACGACCCTTGGAGTTGGAGGGCTTGCAAAGACTGGGTCACCCGTGATGGGAAACCCAATTATCAATTTTTCTCCACGAATTGTGGAGGTTCTAATGTTCAGGTATCCATCTATTTTTCCTTTCTCTACTATCTCAAACTTGTTGTTCTTGTGATACAGCCATGGATATATAAGGACATTAGAGCTTCAAAATGAACAACTTGGGATATGTTGAATAGTTAACATTGGCTTGGAAGCAGTGGTTTTTATTTGTTCTCTGGATTCTGAAATTTCATACTTTTATTGTTTGTTTTGAAATTTGGTTTGTTAGATATATAATAGATTAGTAATTATGTCTGGTTGTACTCAAACTTTAAAAGAATTTGATTCCTTTAATTTGTTAAAAAAAATAAATAAATACCTACAAGCTCATATAATTTCTCACACGAAGGTTGCAGATTGTGGCACTAGAGAATTCACAGATCAGAAAAGAAAGGGGATGTTGGTCTCTGATTTTATAGGACGTTGCCGTGACGTTGAGGGTTCTGCAGTTCAGTGTAATAATGAAAATCATACAAGTAATGGTCGGTCCGTACCTTATTTGAAGGATTGGCATTTTGTAAAGGTATGCGTGTTAGTTTAAGCTTCCTCTGTCATCCTTCCCTTTTCATGTTCTCCTTTGATAGCGCCTAAGCTATCTTTTCTAAGTGTAAGTAATCCTTTAATGGTCAGTTTGGGGTCCCTTAAAAATGGGGGTGAAAATTTTCGTGATGAGCTTTACTTGAAAAAGAAAAACCCATCTCTGAATTTTGCACTCCCATTTTTAAAGGGATACCAAATTGACTCTAAAAGTAAAGGTTTTATCTTGTCACCGTTCAAAGATGTCATTATTCATGTCGTCAATCCGAATGATGCATGAATTAGGAAGCAGTGATGGTATATGTTGTGGATTACAAAAATGGACTATTTATCATTTCCAGTCACTTTTGGTGCTTGCTCATGGCTTCTGTGCAAATCAATCAGTATTGATACTGTTGCTTTGCTTGAATTGTAACTGTAATAGAATTTTAGGCGTTCCTTTTGCTATTTGTTGCTAGTGCAAACTCCCCATGTAATCAAGTTTTGGCTTCTCTATATAAACACACACCATTAGCAAAAGCAAATGGAAGCTGATAAATTTCTAGGACTATTGGTCCTTTCGAAGTAGAGAATCCTCTTGTTACACTAGAGCTATTTTGTGTTGTATTCTTGTTAGTTCAGATTAAATTTTGCTTATTTTCTCAATCTGGCAGGAGTATCCGGAATATGTAGCATACATCACTCCAATGTTCTTTTGTGATGATTGGCTCAACCTGTATCTTGACAACTTCAGAATGCATACAGATTCTGACACATACCAACAAAATAAGGAAATATGTTGCTCTGACTATCGTTTTGTTTATATGGGGCTGAAAGGTTTGATTATCGGTGTAACATATTCTTCTAATAGCAGTGAATTTCAGATGATTCTGTACTTGCTTTTAACAGAGAGATGAAAAACCCACCAGTAACGCTTAGCTTTCAATTCTTCTGACAGGATCTTGGACTCCTCTTCATGCTGATGTTTTCAGGTCCTATAGCTGGTCATCAAATGTCTGTGGAAAGAAGAGATGGCTTTTTCTAGCTCCTTCCCAGTGTCATCTTGTATTTGACAGGCATGAATGAATTTCTTTTGCCAAATAGAATTTAGTGACATTGTTTCCAAATAAGCAGTTGGGCATCGCAGTCAAATGACAACTCTATTGAAATTTATCATTACTTTTTCCAAATTAACTATCCACTACTCTTTGCCATTGAACAACTCCTTTATCAAACTTTCTATTCTTGGAAGGTGATATTCCCTAATTTCCCTCACACGTCCCTATATCCACCACCTTTTTTTTTATCGTACTATGCACAAAGAATATATGCTAGAAAGTTTTTGTTGGAAGATGATATTTCCCTATACATCCCATTTTCTTTCTTTGTTTTGGTTCTTTCTCTCCAAAAAGAATCCTCCTCTAATTTTTTTTTGTTGCCGGGGGGGGGGGGGTGGGGAGGGTTAGGAGTACTCTGATGTATTGTCTTTTTGTTTAATTGTCAGAACTAAGTCATTTTCAACTTTCATTCAGGCCTTTGAAAAGCTGTGTATATAATATCTTTGATGAAGTATCTGACTCAAAATTTCCTGGTTTTAAAAAGGTAAATTTCTAGTTTCCGTTTTGTCATAAATCTTCCTGATTCCAATATTCTTCTGATTTGGTTGGTTTGTATACACATGCAGGCTATCTGGTTAGAATGCACACAAGAAGCAGGTGAAATTATATTTGTTCCCAGCGGATGGTATCATCAAGTTCATAATTTGGTATGTTCTGGTGCCTCTGTGGATTGCTTTTATATTCCCTCTTGCTTTTGAAAGGCTGTCCTACAGTCCCTTTAAAGTTGGATTTTTTCAATATTACCAATAACGTAACAATTTTATTTTGGTAACACTTATATTTCCGTTTGTTTTGGTCCCAGAAAAAAAGTTTTGGATTGTGCAGACTGCAAGAAGCCTCACTTGCTGTGGAACTTGTGTTTGATTTATTCCTTCACAGTTAAAACTGATGTTCTCAAGGAAGCTAAAATGTTTCTGCTCTTTGTTTTGAGCACTGTCTCACAACTTATAAAAGAATGTTGAGGTAGAAAACCAGGGGAACTAGTAATGAAAAATGATGTGCTTTCCTGGAGTTTGCTGTTAGGATCTCTGGCATACAGGGATTACTCCCCTTTGAATCTTTAAAAAGATAATGTCTAGTTGATTGATTGGATTAGATGGTATAAGCAAGACACAATTAGGATAGAAATTGATATAAAATTTGAAAACATGGACTTGCAGAACATTTAAATTTTCAGTCTATGACAGCTTTATAGTCAGATGATTCTGTCCAGGATAATTGATATGACCTGATCAGTTGGTGGTATATCTCTTTTGCTTTCAGGAGGATACTATATCTATAAACCACAACTGGTTCAATGCCTATAACCTTTCATGGGTGGTAAATTCAGCAATGCAATCAAGTACATATTTGCGAGTCAAGTTTAAGGATAAATATAATTGAACTAAGTTTATATCATAATTTTTCATACTATGACAGTGGAATTTACTTTTAAGTGACTACAATGAGGCCAAGGAATACATAGAAGACATCAAGGATATATGTGATGATTTTGAAGGTCTCTGCCAGCGCAATCTTGCTGTAAACACAGGTGCAGTATTTATACTGGCCGATTGCTTTTACCTACCAGATGTCATGAAATTTTAATATGCTGTTGGTGCAACCTAATGTGGATATCTTAAACTAAAGATCTAACTTAATAACAATGTAATCGTTGGTCATCCTAGATTGACTCATTCATGATTAAAGGATTTTCTGATGATCAGTTATGAACATAGATCTTAATTACATATTTTTAATATTCATGCTTACTGGAGGAATTGACTAAACCACATAACTTATGTAGAAAGTATAATACAAATTACATTTGCATAGCATACTATACCAGATGGAGGATGCTTTTACTGGTTTACATTAGTCAAACTGATTTAACTTTTAAAACAGGGATGAATTTTTATGACTTCTTTACTTTCATAATATGCTTCACCTTGGCCAACTTAGTCTTGCTTTGCTATATAAATGGAAGATATGGAAGTCCCAGTGGAAGTTCATCAACGGTAGCTCAGCATTTATCTTTGAATCTTGGATCTATAAGGAAGATTGCGTCAGAGATGAAACAGGTGCATGCTCTGGAAGGAAATCATGATTGCTTTGTGGACATAATCAAAATATTGAATGATCCTAGGTTTCTCAAATTGTGCACGGGCTTGGGAAGAACATATGTGATGATACATGAGCAACCTTATATGTTCTCTGATTTTGAGAGCGCTCCAGTGGGTGATTTGATGGATCTCAGTGTTTTGAAATCATACACTTCTTCTCAGGTCTACACACCTGAAGATCTCATTAAATTTATAGACAATGCTGTTGCAGAATTGGGTGACTGTTTCGAAGAGTCATCTCTACTACATGTTGCTTGAATGCCCTCTTGGAATTCATGTTTGAAAACTGATTGCACTTGAAGTTGGGACCAGCTATTGCATTCTTACAATTTTCAACTCTGCCACCTGGGTATTATGAGACAAGAATGTTACAATCGATTCGGCACTTGTCCTCGTCTAAGCAGCTTTATTCATCACTCCTGTCTCTTTTTGAACTCTCCTTGCTTTTCTTCCATCTGGCCGTTCAGAAACCATACCTCTTTGCTATCAACCTTCCAAGTTTCTGTATCTTTGAGGTTGGCACTTCATTGTCTTCGTATTTATCTTAATATACATAATGATTGAGTTATGTCTGACCAAAAATTATTCAGCGGCAGATGATACCGCACTGTTGCAGGTGCAATAGTGAAAGGAATTTGGTTAGTGTAATCCTAGAAACCTGGGGATAACAGGTATGATGGGGAATCAGAATGGTCAATGGTGACTGTCTTGGCTAGTTCTCCTTCCGACAACACGGTTTCGAAGCTGGGCCTCCATCGTAGTTGTGTGAAGGAGGTCCACTTACCTTTAGCTAGAAACCGTGGTGGTTGGGGGTACCCACCTAGTGTTTTTTTTTTTTTTTTAATTGTATTTTAACTATGTATATGATTCTGTACCTGAAGTAGTAGGGTAAATCATCTATTAAATTATATTATATTGTTGTTTTAGTTAACCAAGGGACTTTTATTACTTGAAGGAGCATACACTTCTCTTATCTCATCAACTACCTACTCTAACGGAAGGAATGGAAATGAGGCAATAAACATGTCCATGTTTACTCATTTTCATTCACATCTCTCAAGTTTAACATGCATCAAACTTATATTGATTGAATGGATAATATCCATATTCCTTCATTTAATTGCTATTAACTAATTTACAATATCTTGTTAGTACTATCATGGAACAAAAGGGCAGCAGAATCGGGAATATAACATTGAATTTGCGAAGAAGCTAATTATCCCAACTGCACTGAATATGGCAGTGGACTGCCACTATTGAAAACCCACAAATTTGAATATAGTGTACTAGGCTACTAGTTGGCTTTTGTTGGAACATGCACTCCTTCCCTAGTAAGGAATTAGAAAGTAGCTTTTGCTTGTCATTGCTGCATCTGTTTACGTCCCACAAGAAAGTTCCCCTTTCTTACTTTATATGCCTAATCATCTTTTCGTAAGACTTTCCAGTTTGAGTTTGCATTATCCCCAATGCCCAATTAAAAGTATTCTTCCATCACCTTGGGTACCCTTTTATGATATGTTTCTGGACTCTTGGTTAGACCACCAGTGTTCGGATTTTATAGTTCAGTGTTCTTTATTCTTTAATCAATAAGTGGTAGAGGTCGCTTTTGTGAGACATATAGAAGCAATGTGTTAAAGCTGGATTGAACACCGAGTCAGTAAGACATTCAGTTTATGTTCAATCGGTTAGACCGGATGGTAAGATTGGATGATGTCACACACACACACACACAACAAACACAATTAAATTAATGAAATATCAACAATATTTTTTTATAAGTTATTAAATTATAACACATATCACTAATAATTAAATACATAATAAAATTTTAGTCTTATAATCAAAAAATACTAATTATAATATAATAATAATTAGTTTACAAAAAGTTTAATAATATTTTGATTAAAAGGGGATACGGTTTGCGATCCAACTGATTCTATCGGCCGGTCTAGTCTAATTTTGACATCATTGCATAAAAATGTCAATCCCTTGGCTCTTGGGGTAATAACATGAGTCAATTGCTCTCTTTTTTGTCTGGTTTGGGATGATCAAAGAATAGTAAATGATGCAGTTATGACATTGACTCTTAGCTTTTTCTAGGACTCTTGGCTTGAGTTTTTTTTTCTTCTTTTTTTTGCGGTCTTTGTGGAACTAGATATTGTTTAAGTTCTAGTACTTTTGATGTCACTGAACCCAAATTCAAACAAGACAATTTCTTTATTATAAATTTTAGTATTTTCCCAATATGCTAGTAGTATGTAAGCATTTCTCTTGATGTTTACTCGTTGGAAAGCACAAGCTAGGTGGGGAAAACGATTGTAGCAATTAATTGTTCTTGGGCTCACTGTATTAATATAATTTTGTATTTTCCTTTCCGGTGCAACATTTAATCGCGGACTGCGATACTTTTCTTTTTTTTACTTCGCACTTTTCGTCGTTTTTAGGGCCACATTTTGGAAATAATGAATACAGCATAGAAGGTTCAATGGCCAAGTCCAAGTCATTGAGATTTGTTTATAGCATGCTTGTTTGTTGTCCCCACATGCAAAGCCACATACGAAGGATGTATTAGCAGTAAAATATATAATTTGCGTTGGGTTTTGTTTAGGAAGAATGGAAAATAAGGTTCCATCTATGCAAGGGTTGATGCATACCAACTTACCAAGTTTATTGGTCAAAATCAACTTCATCATTCGCAATGTCTGAGATCTCTTTGAATTTCAATAGGGAAAGAAATAGGAAGGAACACCCGATTCACTGTTATTGACAACATATTTGTCATAGATACATCATCCAGAAAAAGGCAAACTAACTGTTAGTGAAAAATAAATTTCTTTAGGACAAAAAATATATATGTAACACCAAAGCATGTGAAACTTTTAATGAAAGCAAAATCCCTAAAGAAAAGAGCTATATAATAGAGAAGTTAGGTGCCATTTTCTTCATGGGCACCTGACATTCCTTCCAGGACCTCCATAATAAAAGTAAGTTCCCCAAACGTTGTTGGTCCCCTGCCTTATGTCATAGCAATTGGAATGATCCGCCAACTGGTGGATATTTGTGAGAGGAAGCAAGTTATTGTCCCAGTCAACAACCTGCAAGTTTCTAAAATACGCTGCTTTTCCGAATCCTTCTTCTGCAAAATGGCCACTGCCCATTTGAGTGCCTGTGTGGTAACCCCTCGAGCCAGTGTTCACAATTTCTCCTCCAAATTGCACCATGCTCGCATGACTTCTCAAGTGGCTAAACATGTTTCCGGGCCAGTACCCAACCAGTAGCCCCGACCCGTACTCCAGCCACCAATGTCCATGCTTTGGATCCTACACAGATAGAGTTTCGTCGTGGTGCGTTAGGATCACTGAAAGCAAAGGGGAATGCACTTTGTAACTTGTGTCTAACCCTCATTCATGTGTTGGCATAGTTGCAAACACGATGAGTTTTCCCCATCTTGGTTAATTGTAACCCATTGTCTTATGCTAAACTGCTTTTTACCATTATTAATATATTATTATTGGATAAAAGTAGAAGAAAAGAAGCAGCATGGGCAAGTCTTTTTTTTTTTTTTTGCTTTTAGTTCTCGAGAAGCCAGTTACAGCTAAACCAGAACAAAAGCAAAGCGTGAACAATTGCTTTAATAAAGGAAATGAAAAGACATAGATAAAGTCGACCCCATGAAGGTCACTAACGGAATCTTCCATTTTAATAACAATAACATCTATAGAAAAATTCAAAAGGGCAAAAAGAAGCAAAGTAGACCAACTATTGCTTCACTAAAATTCAATATTTTTAGTACCTAATTGGATGGTGCCTGTTTAACTTTTATGTCAAAGGAAGCTAGCTATGAAATGTAGCAAATAACAGTTTGAAAAGCTAAACAGTTCAAATAACAAACTACCTTCCAAACCATCAAGCCAATATCAAATTGTCTGCTGCCATAGGCGGATCTTGGGGAGATTGCTGCCCCTATTGCTATCCTGTTGTTAGTTTGGATAAAGCCTGAACAGAGTAAGTTGTAGCACCCAGTTGCTTGATATGCATCTGTCTGTTAAATAGCAGATACCTGTGAGATGCAGAAGAAAGGGGGGAATGGAAACAGAGGAAGGAAAAAGTGGCATTCAAATATTCAATACTTACTGTCCAATACGTGAAGAACCTAGGATAGTTGTCCCCATATAGTTCTGGGCTCACCTGTAGGAAGATATGCTCATTAGCTAGATGCTCTAGAAAAGGAGAAAGAGGAATGCATTCCTAGAAAATTCTTTAACATAGTCTCATAATTAATATTTCAAAAAGAAACAACGGGAATAATATGAATATGAACTAGAAATTTTGCAAACTGGGATAATTTAGGCAAGCATGGACATGCCTGCCAACCAGCTTCTATGGTGTTCAGATCATGACCAAACGAGCCAGCAATAACCCATATTTGTGACAAGCTGAATTCGTACTGATCGGTTACGCTGGGTGCCCAGACGTTTATGCTTGCCTTTGCTCCATAATATTGATCTCCATTTACAAAAACAACTGCATGCTGCAATAAGATGGGTGTCAAATTCTCAATAAACAGATATGCATGAATGAGAATTGATTTTGTCTAAAGTGAGCTTAAGCCTCTTTTTTTTTTGGAGTGCCTGCTGGAAAATTATAAATGTCTGGCATGCAACAGAGATACAAGAAGAGCCTCCTCATCTAAGTCATGATTTTGATATTACTTTTGGAGGCAAACTTTTACAAGTGGTGTCCCTTCACTGTTTCACTGTTTGTTGTTTTGAACTCATGTTGGACTGTTGATAAATACGGAAAAGCAGGATTGTTCTTTTCCTTCTGGCAAGGAAAAGCGGGAAATGAAAGAAGGCTATTGATGAAACTGGAAACAGAATGGACAAAAGAATGAGAGCGGTAATTTCCTCTTGAATGAATGCATTATGAGAAAGACAGCAGGAAAAGCACTGACCTCATGACCACTGCCAGTTGAGTCTCTCCGTACAGGTCTTGGTTTTCTGCCAAATCTTCGGATAGAACTTGCTCTTAGAATATCTTCCTCTGTTGTTCTTCTGATGGGGACAGTTCCTTCTGGGCATGCTTCACCAGAATCAGTCCACAGCTGAAAGCTCTCTGCTACCGTTTCTCCATTGGTGTAGTAGCCCTTGGGCCTCCCTGATGGATCCTGTAAACCTTAAGCCTCTTACTCTTTCTGTCTTTCAAATAAAATTCAATCCCTAAAATAAAACCTTTTAGTCCTTTGTTCAGACTAAAAGATATCTAGCTTCACAATGGCTCAACAATTCTGTGGATATCTAAAATTCAAAGCAAAGTCCTTTTGCCATGAGTTCATGAAAAATTACCAGTGGTCTCTGCCCTCTAAGCTCAGGATGATCAAAAGCTGGCTGCTGATGAGATAAAACACAATCTATCAAATCCCCATCTGGGCTCTGCAACAAAAAAAAAAAAAGCCCAGATGAACACTAAATCACGAGAAGAAAAACACAGTGTCACTGTCACAGCTTCTGAAGCAGAGGACAATGCCTTAATTGTCTTGACAGCAGGCTTGTTGACCTTCCTCAGATGAGCTCTGATTCTCCTCAACTTGAGCAACTCTGCACCTGCTCTGAAAGTCTGGTTAACCGGTGCGGGGTGACCCGAATCCGAGACAATGGGGTGAGAGTGAGACAACACTGGGCTAATTGAAGTAACAAGCAGCAGCAAAGCAACAAAAGCAGGTAGCATGGGTGGAGTATTTTGGGAAGTAGCAGCAGCCAATTTCAGAGAATGATTTTGTGCACTTGTTTGTTCTGGGGCAACATGATTTGCTTGTGTGCATTGGTGTTGTCTTCTTGTGTGTGGTGGTGAGCTGCAGAAAATGGTTCGTTCCTATGTTTTGTCCAGGAAACTAAATATCCCTTCATGTCCATACAGAACAGCAGGACTACCAACAAGAACCCAAAGTTTGTTGACTGCCTTAACGTTTTCGAATTATAAACAACTCCCCCCACTGGTCCTGACACATGACTTGAGACAGAGAGTAAGAGAGAGAGAGAGAGAGAGAGAGAGAGATAGAGAATCTAGTGGTGTTAATTTTATGCTCCCACTCCCACGCCATGAAAATTCAGGCACCAGCACATAAAATAGACCCCCGAGAGCGGGGTTGTTGCACTTCCCAAGTTTTTGTTTTTCTCTTTCAACTCGTGTTTTGCACAATGCACACTTTGATTATAGAATTAAAAAACATTATTTAGAGTCCTAGGATTTATATATTTTTAAATATAATATATAAATAAATTAAAATGTATACTAATATTATTCTAAATAAACTTTATAAAAAAATGAGTTTAATTTTCATTAATATGAAAGTGGATTGAAATTAAATTCAAAAAAATTCATTAATAAAATAATTTTTTATTTTAAAACTTCAAATGCACAAAGACAAAGGCCTTGTGATAGATTTCTTAGAACATACTTAGTACGCATATGACATCAAAATGAGAATAGAGATAGATTAGAATATAATAATCATTAAAATGATGCTTCTTAACTAGTTTTACGAAATCAAGACTTATAATGTGGTTATCATTGTGTATTGCTTCTGTTGTACTAAAAAAATCTTTCTCTTTATAAAATAGAGGCAAAAATGATACTATTAAAATTACAAATAAACCTCTCTGTTCAAAAAAATTTTAAACTCAGTTTGATCTAATCGATTTGCATCATATACATTTATTTCGCCAACAATCGATTAAAAATAAATAAGATAATATATAATATATATTACACGTAAATTTAATAAATATATATTAACATAAAAATAAAAAATCTTAAACCATAACTTCATCATTTTCTAGAATTTTCACAGGTTAAAACTCAACTTGATCAAAGAAGATTATGTTCCCTAATGGTTAAAAAGATGTGGTAACATTGATTATTCAACTTCGAATAGGATATGCACTTAAGATTGTTTGAAGAGAGATGTAATCTCAGTTAATAAAGATGTTGATCCAAAAATACTCTTGCTATATTTTATAAAAAAAAAAAAACTTCATCAAGCTCAATTTGTTGAATTTCTTTGTCACTCAGTATTGTATACAGTTTGCATCATGTTTAATATGCAAAAATAAAAAAAATGATTTCATTCCCATACTTATTCAACATATCAACTGTGATGTTACACTGCATAACTTCAACTTGATCTGGGTTTTCTTTTTCATTATATACATATATATAGATATATATATTCTCACAAAATGTAACTTTACTTAAAATTATGAAAATAAAATATACTCCAACAAAATTTTTGAAGATTCAATTTACTTACCACTAACAAATAGCAATCGGAATCATCATTTTGTCCTGTCATCCAATTCCAGACTTGCGGAATGCTGTCTGGCTCTGGCCTGGGCGATATCAGCTTTTACTTTTCTCTGCTCTCGTTATTAAATTTCAACGGATACAGCCCAAGAAAATTGACATAATGGAGCTAACCCCCACTGCTACATACACAGCAAAGCAAGAAAATTTGTTATGGGCCATGCCTAATAATTATATCCAATCGGCCATCATGATGAAAACAACAACACTCGCAAATTCTTGTTGGTCTGATTCTTTAACACCGTGCATATGGATATAATCCGGTTGATTATCAAAAGGATTGATGCAATTTTCCTATGGTGGGCTCTAGGAGCTTGTTTAGATAACATGTTGGCTATGATTGCAACCGAACAAGTAAATCTTAATTATAAAAAAGATGTTGTTTTAATGATGAATAGAGATTGAACCTAAAACTTTCATTTATTACTCTATGAAAATAACCTCATCTTTTAGACATATTATGAATGTGGTATAACTTTTTCTTTTCTTGCTCTATTTGCTCTAGCATACACCAAAAGGATGCATGTAATTTTGGGCTAAACCCCATTGAAATCGTTTATAGTTTTTTCTTTTTTTGACATGTACATCGTTTATAATTATCACAGCAAAAAAAAAAAATAGTTAATTTCAAATCCTTAGTATAAGCTATTCACTTTACAATGAGCCAGAGATTGAGTTTTTGTAAGTGAATGTTTGAGTGAACCTTTATATCATGCAAGTGAGCTTTTAGTAGTTCAAAGAAGTTTTTGTCTACTTTTTGTTTTATTTATTTTAATATTTATATTATTTTTTAAACATAATTTTAATTTAAAAATTCATTTGTCTCAAAATATTTATTTCTTATTTTTACTTTAAATATAATTTTTTAAATTAATTTATTAAATTTATAAAATTAAATTCATAAAATTTAATTCCAACCTACCCTTTGCGCGTCAGGAGCATCAAGGGATGTTAACGGATGGTCAAACGAGTCAATGGCCTTTTTGTGCCGACAATTTGTCAAAGCGAACAGAAAACAGCGGTCCTGTTAGTGGTAACTTGAAAATAACTCCTCTGCCATACTATGTAAGGAAGGGAAGAAAATTTTTTTAGAGTATTACTCTTTTTTTTTCATTTCATTTTGACTATATGAAAATTTTTAATTTATTTTACACAATTAATTAAATGTTAAAATCTTGTCTTAAAAAATATATACAAACATTTTTTTTAAACAAAAGGGTTGTTACGAGTTTTTAAAATAAAGAAATTATATAATCAGACAAATTTCTAAAGAAGTGAAAATAATTACAAGTTCAACTTTCAAAAAAAAAATTGCTTTGATCTTATAAAAGAAAAGTAACAATCAAAAGTGTTAAATGAAAAGAATGATTTATGAGCCTAAGAGGGCAGCATGTTACCATTTAACGTTTTGATTTATTAAACAATTACCATACTTTGTAGTATATAATTAACTCTGCAAAAGGGTTTAGAAAGATGATATTCCCATCTAGCATAGCAACCTAGTAAAATCCTCTTGGCCTGTGAGTTGGCGACAAACGTAGTTTGTGTGCTTGTGAAGCACAAAAGTATGGGCCCGTGCACTGGTTATCTTTTTTTAGGGTTGTGACAGGGCAATGGTGATGCTTCCGATTTACAGTTCCCTTTTGCTTGCTCTTCTTTATTTCTCTCTTCTTTTCACAAACACCCACTCATTCTCTCACCAACCTTGGACAGAAAATAGTTGTGTTACAGTCAGATAAAACCTACCATATCAAAGAGTTTATTAAGTTTTTTAAGTGAAACCATGCCCTTTCAAAAAGTAAGACTCTGTAAACAGATTCCCCCAAGACCTTGACAAGAAGGAGTTATTAAAATTCAAATGTATTTGAATTGCATTCTCAGATAATGAGAGTGAGAATGAGAGTTTTTGTATGCTTTAGCCTTAAAAATTTTTTATATTTCATTTTATTTGATTTATTTTCTTTCCAACACACTCAACATATACTAAGATATATAGAATCAGCTCACTTGATTTTGCTAAAAGGCTGCCACAGCTGAGCATGCTTTTAAAGGAATCAGCATTGATGAGCAATTTAAATTAGATGGGGAAGATAAACACACATATAGCTAGAAATCAGAAGTGGGGCTGGTATTCATGACAATGGGAACTGGACTCTTAAAAGTGGTGACTTTGCTTTGATTGTTCACATTACAGTTGTTCTTGTTTTTCTCAAAAATCGCCCAAACCTATTGATTTACATTTAATGCAATATTGATGCTGCAGATTTAATGAATCATCAACCCATATACGAAGCAAACAAAGAAACATGTAATTTACTTGTAATTGAATTTTAGTAGCCAAAAAAATTAAGAAAGACTTCCAATTGGATTTTTCTTTATTTCCTTAAAACACAAGTCCTGGAACTAAAACTTTTGACACCTAAATAAATAATAGAAACGAATTCTTAAAGTGATAACTGTTCATATATATAGATCATAAACTTCAAGAGTACCAAAAACTATGTTGAAGCATGCGGCAATTATAGGAAGGGAATGAGTATAGCCTCTTACGAAAGTGTGTGCCTGAAGAACAGAATTCATACAGGTAGGGCCACTAAGCCCTTAGTGGGTTGAAGATGAAGCTGGGGATGTGGAAGCCATGTGATGTTATGCCTTGGCATATAATTTTTAAAAAGCTGAAAATTCTTGGACCTATTTTGAGTGGCACCAGAATATGAATATGAACTTTTGAAGCTTGGTAGAATTAAGCAATATTTGTAGGGAGGCACATGGGCACAAACACTGGCTTAAAACGAGTAGCTACCATTGGTTTCTTGCGGATTATTTATTCACTCTTTAATGTTTTGGAGGAATACGTAATGTTTACACAAACTCTAATTTCTTAGACCTACTCAAGTGCCAATAGCACTAGACAAGGCCTTTTGCCACCACATTTGACCATTTAAGAGCGACAGGTAATGATGCCTTGAAGAGAAAAGATTTGAGGGCTACTAAAAGTATATTTTAAAGCTTGCGATGAAAACAGCAAGTAGAGTTTCAATTGTTGTCTTTTTAACTGACTTATTATGAAGTTGAAACAGGTATTTTGTGAATTATTAGCAAGCATGGACAAAGAGAATAAGTAAATATAAAATATCTTCAACTTGTGGACCAGAAATCAGTCAGAGACAACTTTCTATTCAATTTTTTAATTTTTTATCATCAAAAGAAGAGATAACTTACTATATTAGTTTTTCTTTTGTTAGTGATCGCTTACCATATTAGTTTAATCCCACCATGTATGTCAAATTCGGTACCAACAAGTCAGGCACCCTATAAAATTTCAATCCATATGGAAGATTAGCCAAAAAAAAAAAAACACCCCACAATGATGTAAAACGAATAAAAGTGGACAGCAAAAATTTCTGCCTCAACCTTGCCATTTCGGCAAAGGAACATTCAGAGGGATCGGGAAGTGAAAATTCTCCATCTTTTTCGTTAAATAAACAATTGTAGACGAAGGACTGTAATATAATTGCTCTCGAAAATCAATTACAAATAACACAGAGTTGTTAGATTAACTGAAAGAGTAATGCTACAAAATTAAAAAAATATAATTAAAAAGAATAAATAAGAGTTATTAGATAAAATTAAATAATAATTATCTATATATATCTAAGAGTAAAATAATATATCAAATTATTCTGTTCAAAAATTTTAGTAAAAAAATTATAATTATATATTTCTTAACTTTATCATGTGACTTTTATGAGTCATTGGAAGTAATACTCTGAACATTTAGTATTAACTAGTTCCAGACAGGTTGGCTGGCTTTGCTTCACATAATTTTGTCAGACCTCCAAATGGTTGTTGTCAAAGTATTATATTTTCTTGATTTCTTTCATGTATATTCGTTTAGATAAATTTTAGTTTGATCTTTATCTTAAAGTTAACTTTTTTTAAGTTCTTGTTGGTTCATAAATTTTTATCTTTTAACGTGACTTTTGTATTTTCTTTAAAACAAAGGTAAAAAATAAAAAATAGAGGTAATATGGTGACTTAACTGGTGTTCATGCCCGTGCAAGGAATTTGTTAGTTGTGACTGTTAATAAGGGTGTCAATTTGGACTGCTTGCTACGGGCTAGGCTACATTCAAATCGGGTTGGAGTGAATTTGTCTGGGGCTAATCTATTACAGACAAAGTATGTATAAATTTTACTATTACGTGAATAGGGGCAACTAGCCAAACAGCCCACTAGTCCAATTAATTTGGACCAATCATGTGGGTTATAAGGTCGGGCTGGCTTGATTCAGGCTATGTTTGTTTGGTTGAACCAAGCCTACCTGAAGTCCAAAAAGAAGAAGCTAATTGGGGCCGACCCATTTTGATATTCCAATTTATGAAGCTATAAAAAACAAAAAACTGCGATCTATGGTTCTAAACCTGTTTCTGTTTGTATTTTATTTTCTTCAACCAAAAAATATATATATCGGTGAAATTTTAAAAGTAAAATTGATAAAAAAATTTATAAAATTTTTATTTTATCTATTTATATTATTATAAAAAAAATTATTTAATTTTAAATTTTTTAAAAAATTATTGATAATTAATTAAACGTAAGTAAAAAAATAACACTATAAATATTAATATTTTTTTAATAAATAATTTTTAAAATTATAATTATTTTTAAATATATAGAATTATTTTTTTACGTTATCTATATTATTATAATTATTTTTAAATATAAAGAATTATTTATTTATTTTTATATATACTATTATAATTTATTTTAAATATATTTTTTTTGATAAAATTAATTTTAATTATAATAAAATTATAATTAATTAATTTATAAAAGAATTATATAAATAAAATTATATAAATACAAATTAAAATACACGCTGATGCCTATAAAAAAAATAAAAGAAGTTCACGTGCTTTTAAGATGAATTTGCATTTGTTTTACTGAATTTTAACCGGCTTTTCGAAATATATTTTTGACATATGCCATTTAATATTATTTTCGTAAAATTACTAAAATGTCACACAATTTTTTTTTTTTGGTAAAATGTCACACAAATTTGTTTAAAAGCCTTATTTAGTGTAATTACTAATTTCTTAAGAGGTCCTATATGAATACAAAATTTCTGAAGGGGCCAACTCGACTGGTTCGTACGTCCCCGAAGTACTTTCAGCTCTCTCTCCCTCTCTCTCTCTCTCTTTGTTACCCTTTCTTCCTCTCCAATCCGAAACCCACCACTCAAACCCGTCACCTTCGACTCCGACAGATCTCCTTCTTCGACCCTCCCTCGCGATCTTCCACAAGATTCTTGCAAGCTTCTCCTCTCTTATTCTGTTTCTCTCCACACAGCTTTTTCTGCAATTGGTTCTCTAGGGTTTCTACGAACCTCTTATCACTCTTCTCTTCTCAGGCAAGATATTTCCCACTTCTATCTGCTATGCTTTTGTTTCCACTTTGAACTACTATTCATTCTTGATTGATTCCCGAGAAAACGAGGGGGAAAAACATGTATTGCAAGGGGTAGGAGGAGGAATAGAACTGGCGTTTTGGCAACTGTGACTGTTACAGGATTTTAATATGCCTCTGCTTGTTCTATTGTTCGAGATAATACCGATCTAGTGTATAATCTGTTTTATTTTATCTCACAATAACCTGAGGAAAATTTACTTACGCAACTATCCTTCCCTTGTATTTTTCCCGGAAGAATTTTATCTAAATGCCTCACTATTGTCGATTATTATGCCTGTAAACTTCATTTGGACCCTAGTTTTCCACTTTGAAGATGTTTGCATGTGTAATTGTTGGGTTGATTGTGCCGATGAAAATGTTGTTAAAGCGCATTCTTGTGGACTCTGTTTTTGGATCCATTTCCTGTAAATGGTGGCAGGTTTGTCTGCAGATGCAAGTGGGGAAGAGTTTGGTGCAAAGATCATTACTATCATGATTGGTACTGGTGGAATTGAATATAAACGTTTCTGGAATGTGTTATTTGGTAAACTTGGTACAGCATATGGTTGTGACTTGTGACAGTATGTCAGGAAGCTGGTATAACAAACAAAACATAATGATCGTGACTGGAAAAAGGAGACTTTTATATAAGTTGACTCATTGCGAGAAGTTCAGGCCCTTTTCTTTAGTGACTTGAAAATTGTTTCATAGAATTAACTGCATTGGCAGAAAAAGATGATTAGAAATAGAAAGCCTTAGTAGAACATGACTACATGAGTTGAATGAGAAAAAATAAATATTTAAAGAAAAAATGTATAAATTCACCTTAAACTCTATCTCGTTTTGAAATTGCTACCATGAACTTTTGGATCTAGGTGAGAGGTCCCTGAACTTTTGAAACATGCAAACAAATCCTTTCGTCCATTAACAAAATGAAGACCGTTTATCACATGACTTGCATTTGTTAATTAATATATGTGACGTCTCTCATTTGTTCACATTTCTATAAAGTTCAAATTTTCCTCTTTTTAATTTAATTTCTATTTTAAAAAATAAGAAAATATCAAATAATTAAAATTAAATTAAAAATAGAAAAACTTTTAAATTTTTTAGAAAAATAAATGTGGATGAATAAGAAATGTCTCATGTATTTAAAAATTAACTCGTGCGAGTCACGTGATAAATGGTTTCCATTTAGTTAATAGATATAAGGATCTATTTACAAGTTTTGAAATGTTTAATGACATCTCACTCGAATTTGAAAGTTTGTGGTGACTACTTCAAAATGGGGCAAAGTTTAAAGAGTGCCAATGCATTTTTGTCCTAAATATTATTTCATATTAGCCAATAATTTGGTGTACTGAGAACAATGAACTGTGTGTCATGCTTGGCATCTTAGGTTTGATGGCTCAATTATTCAGAAGAATTGTGAGATGTGGTGATGAATAGACAAAATAGTGAAAGACAGGCACAATTTTTCTTTTAGTTTGCTGTTGAAAATTAGTGTGGAAAATTTTGTAGGCTCACCGTGGCAATTACAAGAAATGTGTGTAGTGAGAATGGTGTTTTGGATGAGTGGCAGCATAAAATTAGAGCTGTAAATTGTGACTAAGGGATAAGAACTTTGACATGACGATAATGGCTTGGGATGTTGAAAATTTGCTGCCACAAGCCAACCTTATTTAAAGAGATTGTTATATATAACTCTTGAATGTTCCATTAAAAGTTAAGAGAGTTTCTTGATAATAATGTTATAATTGCAAATCTATTCTTAAAATGTGAACCTACATGAATTTATTGCAACATATCATATTAATGGAATTGTCCTTCTCTATGTCTTATTAGGCTTTTCAATTGGCTTGAATGACAGTGCGGCGGCGCCCAGGCTATGACTTCAAGCATGTTGAGTGGGGAGCGAAGGTACATTTGGATTTGTGTGCTTTGGAAGCCACTAGGAGTGGGCTAGTGGTGAGGGCTTTGAGTAGTTTGCTGGAGGGCCTGTTTTGGTTGTATTCAAAAACAAAAGTTGTGCTTTGTTATGCAAATCATATAGTGATATGTCAATGTAGAAAACCAACTTATTTTGCTGTCAATATGGTGCTAATGCTAACCAATTGTCTCCTCTAATGAGTTGGTTTCAAGTTTTAATCCGCCCTCCATGTGTGCATGAATATATTTTTTATTAATTAATTGACTGAAAGGAAATTGTGATTAATGATGATGATACTGTTGCAGGTGGACCTCTTCCAGAAGAGGGGGTATGACTGTTTTAGGGAAAGTTGCAGTTCCAAAACCTATCAACTTACCCAGTCAGAGGTACTTGACTTCTGGTTGGACTTATCTTTTCACTTAACTAGTGTGGTTGGTTTACCATCTGAAAATTTTCATTTTCCTTTGTATTAAGGTTAGAAAATCATGGCCTGGACCCAAATGTGGAGATCGTTCCCAAGTGAGTAAATATTCTATTGATCTGAGTGATATGACGTTTTCTTCTGCCTTTGTTCTTCTAGTTCTAGAATGTTGATATTTGATGATTGTGTTGTCTTTATTTATTTTGATTAGGGGTACCCTCAGCTGGGGCAGTAGATCATCCTCTTCTGCATCAAATGCATGGGGGTCTTCTTCTCTGTCTCCAAATACCGATGGTAGTAGTAGTTCCCCCAGCCGCCTCAGTGCCCGTCCATCATCTGGTGGAAGTGGCACGCGGCCGTCAACTGCTGGTAGTGATAGGGCTCTTGAGCATACTACTAATGCTTGGGGGTCAAATTCTCGACCTTCATCAGCATCTGGGACACTGACATCAAATCAGACTTCGCTGACATCATTGCGTCCTTGCAGTGC
Source organism: Castanospermum australe (assembly GCA_019955255.1). Classification (NCBI taxonomy): domain Eukaryota; kingdom Viridiplantae; phylum Streptophyta; class Magnoliopsida; order Fabales; family Fabaceae; genus Castanospermum; species Castanospermum australe. The sequence goes on from NSJW01000652.1 coordinate 182,054, forward strand.
AGAAACAAGACCTGGTAGCTCACAGTTGTCTCGATTTGCTGAACACACAACTGAAAATTCTGTGGGTTGGAGTGCTGCTAGGACTACAGAGAAACTGGTTGGCTTCTGTTATTTTTTGTGCTTAAAACTGTTGAATACTACTACTAGTTATTTCTGAAGATATTTTTGCTGTAATTGTTTCTAGCTTAATAGGCTGATTCAACCAGTGTTGAAGATGTCGTCTTGACAACAATTGAGATGGGAATTTGTTTTACTGTAGTCAATAACTTTCCATTCATTACCTTCTATCATTCTTTGTTTTGGGGATGGTTCACATCTTGTCACTGAGCAAAGTTTTTGGGCTAATTAACATATTTGTAGCTATGATTTGGTATGTGACTGTGTTTGTGGTAGGGGCTATTATCTTGTTATATGAGTAACTGAATAAGTTTTGTGGTGTAGAACTTCCAAACATCTTGCAATACATTGTTTTTAGGGATGTTTAAAGGTTGATGTTTCATCCTTGTTTTTGCATAGTCCCACTATTCTCACCCTACCTGCTCATGGCTGCCTCTGTTTTATTTATTGGTAGCACTGCTATTGATAGTAGTCTTTTTATTATTATTGTTTGTTTACAAATGCAGGGAGTTACACAACCGAAGAATGATGAATTTTCTCTGAGCTCTGGAGATTTTCCAACTCTTGGTTCTGAAAAGGACAAGTCTGTATTGAATCTTGAGTTGCAAGGTAGGCCTATTCTATATAACTATCACGTTGATTACTTTTTAAATTGATAACTATTTTTTCTTGAAAATAGTGCTGCATTCTGTGGTCATAGTTGTATCTTTAAATATATTTCTCAATTAGGAGTGGGTGCTGTCACTGCAATGGTTTTGACTGAAGTTCTCAGGTTTCTTGTTTATGTTTATTGACATAAATTATTCTCCCCCGTCCCCCCCCCCCTTTTTTAATTTTTCCCCCTTGAACACTAGAAGCTGTTATGGTTTACTCCACCCAGATAGTTGAAGGTTTTAATAGCAATATAGTTTATGGGATGCAGTCTTGTCTTTAAAGTTTAAAATTGAGATGCCTGTATACATTCTCAGGGCAGTACTGTAAGCCTAATATTGGAAATGGATTGGAAGGGATTTACTTATATTTTATGAAGAGATTTTTATTATTTTTGGTTTCCACTTATGGCTGCATGGATTTTAAAATGAAAGAAAATGGCTGCAGTTTTATTTATTAACGGATGAATATTTGTACTGCAATATAGTATTGGTATCTGAAACAGAGTGATCTCAGAGATGTTAATTGCTAGTTGTTTAGAAATCATTGCATAAAAGTTGTATTAAAAAGAAGATATATTATCGGGCATATTATTAGGTTCTTCAATGAGATGTAAATTGTTAGTTGTTTGGATAAATTTTTTATTAACCTTTGGCAGACCAAAGTTCTCAAGCTCGTCCTGGCTCATCTTCTGGCCTTGGGAAAGAGAAAAATGAGACCTCAGTTGTTGGTTTGTCTACATGCTCTTGCTTCTACGTTTATGTATTGCTTCAATTTTGGTTCTGCCTATTTCTGCTGATATGCTTTTGCATTCTCATTTATAGTGTTGTGTGTTGCTAATTACAGACGATGTTCCTGTGAACACAAATGTGAAGAGTGGCACAGTAAATTCTTGGACAAGAGATTATCAGGCATACAGCGAGGACAGTGTGAGGCCTGGCATAGAGAAATGGCAAGGGAATCCCCAGCCTTACCCTAATCCTGGTATTCCTCCTCAGCACTTTGATGCTTGGCATGGTCCTCCGGTAAATAACCCTCAAGGTGGTATTTGGTTCAGAGGTCCTCCTAATGGTCCTCCATTTGGAAATCCTATGGCTCCAGGTGGCTTTTCAATTGAATCATTTCCATATTTTCGTCCACATATTCCGCCTACTGGTCTTGCCAACCCACCTCCAGTTCTGCCTTCTGGGACTGGACCAAGAGGGCACCATAAGAATGGAGATGTCTACAGGCCTCATATGCCTGATGCTTGCATTCGTCCAGGAATACCTATCAGACCTGGCTTTTATCCTGGGCCAATGGCCTATGAGGGATATTACAGTCGTCCAATGAGCTACTGCAACTCAAATGAACGAGATGTTCCTTTCATGGGAATGGCAGCTGGACCCTCTGTTTATAATAGGTACTCGAATCAAAATCCTCCGGAGCCTGGCTGTTCACAAGGTAGATCTGGTTCTGCTGGAAAGCCATTGGCCTCTGAGCTGGTGGAATCCAGCCATCCTCCTGGTACTGCTGGACCATACAGAGTTCTTCTTAAGCAACATGATGAGTGGGATGGAAAAAATGAACCAACAAACTGGGAGGACTCAGAGACAACCAATGCATCATATCTCGATGGGAGTGACCAACCACGAATGCCGGTCTGGGAGAATGAGCATGGATCCAATTACAGAAAGAACGAGGAGAAGGGTTTGAGGACAAGTGCTCATGGTGAAGACGCTTCTTCTCAGACTTTGGAAAATCGAGGTTCTAGTTCTTCTGTTATTAAGACCAAATCTTCTGAAAGTACAGGAAGCATTAAGAAATTTGATGATATTTTGGCAAGGAAATTGGATGGCGTTGCCTCTAATGTGCTAGAAATCCCCTCAAGGCCATCTGTCCCAAAAGATTCCAGTCTGATTCAGAAGATAGAGGGTTTAAATGCAAAAGCCAGGGATAATTCATCTGCTAAAAGTAAAGAGGAGCAAAGGAGTAAATTTCATGCTCGTAGTGCTCCAGTAAACCATGTGGAAATTGAAGTTGGTGCTGGTGTTGTGTTTCCTGAGAAAACCTGTGCCACTGACGTCATAAAGCCAACCTCTCATGAAGTGGGTGCTTCTGGTGGAGAAAATAATTTTGATTCCTTATCCTTCAGTGGAACAACCACCTCCAGGTTTGGCCATAACCTCTTGGTATTGACTGATGTAATTGTGTGTGGTTCATTTATCTTGGTGAAAGTATTGAAATGCTTATTCTCAGGCAAACTACTCATGGCTTGCAAGGTAGAGGCAATCATCGTAATAAGGGAAGACCCAATAATCAAGATGCTGATGGTTGGCGAAAGAAATCTGTGGTTGCAGATTCTTCAACTTCAACAGGTGAACAGTTGGAAGCATCTAATGTTCTTGTTGGTGAACATCGAATATCTGTTGATGCCTACAACAGGTCTGGGTCCTATAACCAAGCAAGGTGCGATGAAGAATCTATGCAGACCATGTCTGATCCAGCCTACAGCCATGCACAGGTAATGCAGACATAATTTCTATGCTTGCTACTTGCTAGAGTCTACATTTAACACTTGCACACTTTGAAACTCATCAGCGTGCTAAAATGAAAGAGTTAGCCAAGCTGCGGACTAAGCAACTGCAGGAGGAAGAGGAGGAGCAGACAAGAAAGCAGAAGGCTAAAGCTCTTGCAAAGTTGGATGAGTTAAACAGGTGTTCTCAAGCAGTGGAAGGGTCAACTCAGAAAGAGTATGCTACTTCTGCCCTGCAGAATAAGCAAGAGGAATTACAACCTTCTGAATCAGCAACTGTATCAGGCAAATCTGGAGCAGTCAATTTGGCTGTAACATGTAATGCCAAGGTTGTATGTCATATTAGTGATACCAGCATTAACAAAGTTGAAAAATCGCCTGCCTTGTCTAGTGAGCCACCTTTAGAGACACTAAAGAATGCTGGCAAAGAACCTGTTCTGAATCATAATCAATCAGTGACCTTGCACCAGGATGTTAATAGCACTGATGCCACTAGTGCTTTACAGGTTCACAACAATAATGCCTCAAACCAGAAACGAATGGGCTATAAACAAAAGCAGATTCCTTTAGAGAAAACCTTGAATGAAAAGGTTGTTTCTACCACCTCAACTGCCCCAGAAGTTGAGAGTGACAGTGTGGTCGATGTTACTGTATCTTCTGGCATTGTTACAAATGAAGTTGGTTCAGGTTGTGGCTCAGGCTTACCCATGAATTCAACAGCTATGGTTGAGTCTTCTGTGAACCAGAAAAAGAAAAATAACAGGAATGGAAAAAACAAACACAAAATTGAAGAGACTTCATCTTTGGCCTTGTTACCGTCAGCAATGCCAAAGGAAGCCATTCATTCCAATAGTTCTGTTGAAAGTGATAAGCCTAAGGCTTCTGACTTTAAGTTAGATCAAGGCTCACTGCAGCCAGCATCCTTGTCTAAAGATTCAAATCAGTATTCAGAGCAACACAGATCTTTAGCAAATGAAGAATCCCATGGTAGAATGAATAGCCAGTGGAAATCACAGCATTCTCGTAGGATGCCAAGACACATGCAAGCTACTAGACCAGCAGAAAAATCCCATGGGAGTGATTCTGTGATGTGGGCACCAGTTAAACCACAGAACAAGACAGAGATCCTGGATGAGTCAAGTGAGAAAAGTAAAATTGAGGTAGTTAATCCTGTAAAGAGTGATCAGCAGGTGCATAATTTAAAAAATAAGAGGGCAGAAATGGAGAGATATATTCCCAAGCCTGTTGCAAAAGAAATGGCTCAGCAAGGAAACATACAAGTGGCTTCATCAATTACTCAGGCTCCTACAGATGGGAGTGCTGGAAGAGTTGATTCTGGTTCTGAAGGCCCCCAGATCGCCCGAAATACTAAATCAGCTGTTGGAAAAGCAGGTTCTGGAATGGAGTCGAAAAATGGAGATGGCAGGCAGACTAAGCAGGAAAAATCACATGGATCATGGCGGCAACGGAGTCCAACAGAATCAACTAATGTGCATGATATGCAGGATGGACTGAACCATGATTTGAACACTGATCAAAATGTTCAGATACCAACGGAGCGTCAGCAAGCTCAGAAGTCTGAAACAAGCTCGGTGAAAGGGCAAACAAAGCATTTTTTTGACTCTAGTGAACCTGATGGTTCAATCAATCCAGACAATCATGATACAGCTGCTCTGGTTTCTGTTCCTGTTATCAAAGATCATACGGCAACAGGCAGAGGGAGGCGGGTTCCTTTCAAGGGACATAAGGGCATAGGGGTGAGCCATGATGTTGATCACAAGAAAAATGCTGGGGACACAGAGAAAATTGAAACAATGTTCTCATCCTCTGAGCATAGTCAACCAGATGTTGGTGCTGCTTTTAGGGGAAATCGTGGTGTTGGAAAAAGTTTGACGTCTCAGTGGCAACCCAAATATCATGCATCTAACAATCAGAGAGGAAACGGACCCAATGATCAAAATGTTGGTTCAGAGGTTGTTCGAGTTAACAAAAAGGATTCCATTCCTCGTGGTGGTGTATCACTTCCAGCAGGCCGAGACAAGGAGTCTAACACTCTTGTTGCCCAACCTCACCACGACCAATCAGTCTCTGAAAAGATCAAGGCTGGGGAAGCTCCAAATTTTGGGAATCAAGAGGCTAAAAGAGACAGAAGAAATGCTCCACCAAAAGGTTGTCACCACTCCCCAAATCAGGTAACTGTTAGCTCAAGTGAGCAGGCTCCAACAAGTATGGATCTTGGGCATGAACAACGCCCATCATCTGGGTTTCGCAAAAATGGAAGCCAAAATCGTTTTGGAAGAGGACATGAATCTCGAGGAGATTGGAAATCACCTTCGCAAGATAACAGACATTATAACCAACCTACAAACCGGGAAAGGCAAGGCCCAAACTTGCATTATGAGTACCACCCTACTGGCCCATATGATGACAGCAAATCGGATGAGTCTGAACGACTAAAAGATGGTAACCATGCTAGGGGAAGATTTAGGGAGAGAGGTCAAACTCACTCAAGACGAGGTGGGGGAAACTTTTATGGACGCTAGAGTGGTGGTTTTGATTGGATGTTGTTAATGAGTAGTGGAGAGACTCTAAGATGGTCTTTTATGTGTTCCATCAGAAGCCATACATTCATTAACTTCTGCTTTGGCCAGCCATGTTTTCAGGTATAAGTAGTCTAGGTTTCAGATACGTTTGAGTTTTGAATTGTAAATGTAGCCGCATCAATTATCTTCTGATGGTAGGTATGCATTGAGCAGGGATGGGAGCAATGAAGATGGTGCCCCCGTTTTTTTTGGGGCCTGGGGGTGAAAAGGTTTTATGGCCACTGCCCTATGTGGTTGATTGTCATTTTTCTAATGTATTGTTTGAAAATAGTAATTTTATGGCATTTTGTTCTTTAATGGAACCCTTGAAATGTTTCCACCAGCCTATTCCTAGGGGTCAAGGAGCACCACTAGACAGAATTTATGTTTTTTTTTTTTCCACATAACGCTTATTTGCTCTTATTTTTGCAGGAAAATGTGTGAAATGTGCCTAAGTCGTAGCGACATGCTACTTGAGCAAGAGAAGTATTAGAATTAAGCGAATGAGAGTAGTTCGGCAAAGAATTAAGCTAATGAATAAAGATTTTTTTTGGGGGGGGGGGTGGGGGTGTTGAAAAGCTGATGCGTTCCATATTTCTCAATTTATTTATTTATCTATTTATAATATATAAAGACTATGGCACAGGTTGCAGTGTTACTATGTTAGTATTTTCAATAATTAATCAATTGTCACATTAAGTCTTTATTTTTTCTTTTAGTCACTTCATTAAAATTGCGATTTTGGGGTCATTTCTTTTAATTCATTATCTTTTTTTTTTGTCCTGTCACTTTCCTAACTTTCTTGGAGCAATTAGTTTATTCTCTGTCTTTCTATTTCTTCATTTTCCTCGTTAGTTTCTTTCAACGCTTCTAAAGACTTTTGTTTATCTTTAATTCAATTAACCGAATGGTATTGCATTCTGCCTTCTCTTTTTCCCAAAAAACCTCATCCTTCATTTCAGTTGACTGGACCGTGCTCCATCGATCTGGGATAGTTCCCCATTCCGTGTCCCATTACTTTTTCTTTAAAAAAGAAAAAAGCTATAATAAAAAAAAAATGAAAAAAGTAACTTTTTTTTAAAATTTATCTAGACACTTGTATCAAAACTTATTTCTATTGAGTGTTACAAAGTTCGCTTAGTTGTCTAGGCTTCACACTTAAGAATATGGTATTGATTATGAAAAAATTTATGTTCTTATTTTTGCACTCTGTTTGCTATTGTTATTATTTAAAAATAGGTTTTTCATTAAATGGATGTGAAAAATATTTTTTTTAAATAGTGACCTGCAAGAAGTCTATATGTGTACGCTCCTAAGATATACTTGTCCAACTAACAAAATATGTCGTTTTCGAAAGGCCTTATATAGTCTTAAACAAGTTCTGTGGGCCTAATTTGTTAAATTTAATTTTACTATCAGTCTTCTTGGCTTTTCATCTAGCCCTTGTGATGTTGCTCTTTTCATCTGTAAGATTGATAAAGGAATTGTGTTATTGTTCATCTAAGTTGATAATATGATTCCTATAAGTGATAACACTATTGGTATTACTAATCTTAAACAGTCATTTAAGTCCTACCTTTGAAATGAAAGATATGTGATTTTTAAGTTATTTTTTGGACTTTGAAGTTCTTTCTTCTGGTGATGGACTTTTTCTCACAAGCTAAGTATACTTTCAATTTTATCTCTCAAGCTGGGCTTACAAATAGTAAAACAAAACCTCCACTTGAACTGAATGTTCGATTTACTCCTTTGGATGGTACTTTATTGGATAATGCTACTATGTAACATTAATTAGTGGAGAGCTTAATTTATCTTATTGTCACTCGCCCTGACATTTCCTATGTTGTTCATCTAGTCAGTCAGTTCATGTCAACATCGCGTTTCACCCATTATGCTGCAGTTCTCCGTATTATTTGGTATGTGAAAGGTACTTTGTTTCATGGTCTTTATTTTTCTATTAGCTCCCCTCTGAACCTCTAAACCTATTCAGATACTGACTAGGATGGGAACCCTATTGCTTGACATTCTACTATTGGTTATTGTATTATTTCTTGGTGACTCTTATTTCTTGGCATAGCAAGAAACAAATTATGATTGCTCACTCTAGCACTAAAGCAGAGTATTACTGAAACCACCTCTAAGGTCCTATGGCTTCATTAGCAACTTGATCACCTAGACATCTCCTAAGCCTCTCCTATTGATCTCAATTGTGACAATTAAAGTACTATTCAAATTGGTCACAATGATGCTTTCTATGAACAGACCAAGTACATTAATTGTCACTTCATTTGTCAAACACATCACCCATGGTGCTCTTCATCTCATTTCTATTGGCTTCCTCGACCAACATGCCGATTTGTTAATCAAACCTCATCAATTTAGGCGTTATCGTACCTAGATGACCAAACTCAAGTTAGTTTCTTCTACACCTATTTGAGTTTGAAGGGGACTGTTGAACATAACAACAGGTATTGTGATTGTACACAATTATTGATATTGTGATTGTAACATAATCATAGGGATTGATTATCTATAATTTTAAGGATTTCTCATTGATGTAATATCCTTATTCTTGGCCATTCTTCTTGTATAATTAGTGGTACCTCTAAGGTTAATAAAAACATACTGAAATTTCATTTAGATACTTCAATAAGTGTTTATACAAAAATAAAATTTTGATAATTAATTAGTCAAAAATTATTATAAAGATAACTTGTGCCTAAATTACTTTTAACTTTCGCAAAAATTTATTTTCATAAATTATAAAAAAAGGACTTATTTATATGGTCAAATCTATGATACATTGTATAATTATAGTGTATGAATGTACTATAATATCATCACAATCAATTTTTGGTGGATAGATATGAACCATCTTAGGGAGAGTTTATAAGGTATTCTTATTGGAAGCGGAGCAAAGAGATATGCTTTTAGCCGTGAATTCATTCTGTGTCAATCAATGCACTACTATTTTTTTAATTTGCTTTTATCTTAAAAATAAAAATAGGACAAAATACTAAAATAATCACAGCATCTATACTTACAAAAAACAATATGTTACATTGTATTTATATACTATAATATTAAATTTCAATTTCTAACTTATAAAAATAAATTCATAACAAATAAAATAAAAATAAAAATAAAAAACCCAAAATATCTTTATATGAATTTTAAAATATATTTTAATAAATTCATCTAAACATACCGACATATTTCATAGTTACTTATTACAATAAATAAACAAACTAAAAATAAACTCATCCGTCAGGGAAGAACAAAGAGAAGCGGCAGCCAGGTGTGTGACCATATATTGCTTCCGCTATCGTCTTGTTCGTCCATCGTGTTAGCCTGTTAGGTTAGGGTTTGCAGATTTACAATTTTGCAATTTGCAATTTGCTTTCATTCCTTCACGCTCTCCTGCGGCTGCACATGGCAGCTCCAAATAATTGCGTCCTTTCAATCAATAATCGACTATATCCTCGCAATTCCTCCTTACTTTTCATTTCGCCAACTCGCGAAATCGATAGATAGGTATCGACAGTGTCGTTGGATACGGTATGGTGTTTTGTTCCTCGGACATATTCTCATAATTTGGCTATCATAGAAGAGTGCGAGATCTTAGTGGTCCTTGTCCTCTGTTATCTCTTTGCCTGTTCTTGTAAGTCAGCTTCGCATTCTTGGGTATTCTGGTTTTTGTTCTTTAAAATTCACTTTCAATGCCGTGACAATGAATCACTTAGATAAAAGCATTCAACCCCCGAAGTTGAAATGTTGTACTGTCCAAATTCTGTTCAAGATGGCCTCCGAGTTCTCTGTATTGTTTGTGTTATTTGTTGCATCTGTTTTCACGTTTACTTGTTTCTTTAACTCCATTGCTTGGTGCTTGTTGAATAGGTCCTATTGAGAAGATAGTTTGGTGGATAAGGATAAAGACATTAAATGGCTTTAGCAGCCCATCAACCACAGGTACTTAGATAAGATATTTACATCTTCTTTGGCCATAAATCCTCTCATTGTATTGTATTTACTATTTAGTGACCATCAAGTTTTATGCCTACTATGGATAAAATCAGGCTAGCAGTCAAAATGTCAAATAATGGGCTAATAGTAATAGCAATGTCAAATGAAGTGGTATTTCATCATCAAAGGGTGCTGGAGAATCTTGCATGATTACTTGCCAATTAAATGGTTAAGATAACTTTTCATTGCAGTATGATGCTGTCAAAGTTTATTTTCAATGCAATTTGTATATTCAGTAGAGTAGTGTTACTGTCCCAGTTATGTTTTCTGGTGGCAAGGATTGAATTGTTACATCAAATTTAATAATTGGAGCATCAGAGTTTCAACCTTTATTTATGAAATATCCTGAAGATTGAAATTTTATTGAGGGCTGAGGCTATATACATCTCTCTCTCTCTCTCTCTCAAAGTCTTGCATGATCTTAAGTTTAATAAGCCACTTTTTTTTTTTTACTGGGTGTTCTGTAGTTGCAATAAGATTTTGATTTTGCATTCAGGAATTTTGATGTTCAGATTTTAAATGCATGGTTATATCCGTATATGAATTATGAACTTCGTAGATAATTTGTTTTCTTGTCTCCAGGGTTTGTGTGTGACATTTTCCTCGAGGCGTTTGTCATGGAGCAAAAGGCTGAAGTTGAAGCAGTGTTTAACAAAACATCAGATGATTGGAAGAACTGATTGGCAGTTCCTTTTAAAGCGGAATATTTGTTTAAGGTGGAGATATGTTTGTGTCCTTCTGGTGGAAATTAAATATGGTTTGTGTCTGGTCACTTTAATATTCTTAAAAGGGTAAAATGTAAAGACACCCTTTCAACTTTGGATGAGTTGCATGTACACCCCTTCAACAAATAAAAGTGGCAATTAGATACTTAAACTATATAATTAGTAGCAATTAAGTTTTCATCCAATATTTCATTAAATTTAACTGATGATCTTATCATCTATGATATGCAGATAATTTATTAATATATTTTTTACTTCTATTTCTACAATATCTCGTTAAAATGATAATAGAATCAAACTTTATACTAATTCAAGATGAATAATTCTTTTATTTTATGAGTTTATTTTTTTTAAAAAGTAAAAAAGTATATTAATTGATCACCTACATATCAGGTGTATTGAATTATCAGTTAAATTTAACAAAACATTGGATAAAAAATTTAATTGCTACAAGTTGTATAGTTTAAGTGTCTAATTGTTACTTTTTTTTGTTGAATGGATCTATATGCAACTCACCCAAAGTTGAAGGGATGTGTGAGCATTTTACTCTTCTTAGAACAATTTATCATAATGATGGAAGTGTCTTACAATATCTGAGGGGGACCTATGATAACTGATAAGAGTTACCATGATCAAACTGCAATGCAACTCTAAGGAGCCTTCTTGAAATAATATTAAAACACTTACACGTCTTGACTCTTGATGAATCAATTATATTTATATTATTTCTGAAAAAATGAATTTGCCATCCTCAAATAGTTTTCTTCTGCTTGTAGAAGGGGAGGTTCATATTATGTAAGGAAAATACTTTTTGGGGAGATAAAAACAAAATTGTGCATGTAAATGTTACTTCACCAAATGTTTGACGGAGTGCTCGTTTGTCTTTAATTATTTTTTGCAGTTGCATGTCCTTGGGATTGTTTTACATGCATAAACTGAATGCACATGGCCCTTTATTTATGCTTCGTGTAAAGGGTTTTCTTGTTTTCAGTGTAGGGTCTCCTTGCATTTGTGGATCCAAGCTGAAACCTTTAAGGATTTCATGCTTCAAAGGCAGCGCTCAACATGATGGTTCAGGAACCAGAGCCGATGGATTGAAGGTGCCTAAGACCTCTGTAAGACTAGAAGAGAGTGGAGAAGCCAAATCAGAATCTCCAAAGGCCCACAATGTTCCACTCTCTTATCCCTCTGAAGCAAATGAGAACCTTGCAACATCACCTGCTATTCATAAGCTTTTCAAAAAATGGCTAACAATGTTGCGCACACAACCATCAAGTCAAGAAGTAGAGGAAATTTTGGGAGAACCACTTCCGGGGGTTTTACCGGAAACACCACAAGGGACTCAAAGTAAGGAAAGAGGCAAGGTTTTGAAGGTGGCCTGGTCCCATTTTCTGGCCCTGGATGTAACAATAAAGATTCCTTTATTAATATTGTAAGTATGGCAGTTTTTTTCCTCCTGTGGCTCTAATTTGGGTTGATCCTTTGCATCAATATCTCTGAGATATTAAATAGACATAAGGTCAAGAACCTGCTGTTTGTTGGAAAGTAGTATACTTGAAAACTTCAATTATATTTTTTAAACAAACTAACCAAGTGACATTTCCTCCCTTAAGATACTAGAGAGTACGTAACTAGCTTTTGTGGTACTGTTCAGCTTTTCTTGCCTTCTAAATAATGTTAACAGCATTGATTGCATAATAATGCTTTATGCTTTTATTAGTCTTCTAATTGTATCTTTTATCTGCAGTGCTCCTTTCTACTTGGCAGTTAATGTAATATATGGTGCTGATGTTTCGAAGGAGTTAACTCCTTTGTGGGTTTTGGGGCCACTCATTGTGGCTCTCTACATCATGATAATCCGGTGCCTGTGTGCACTCTATGTCTTCAGCTTCAAGCAGACTGTCAAGTACTTAAGAATTTACCCTCTTACTGCATTTTGGCCTACAGCTACATTTTTCACGGCAAGCTCAAAGAAGATATCACAGCTCATCTTTTGCAGCCTATATTGAGCATAAAAAATAGAGATTATAAACAGGTAACAAGAAGAAAGTTGAAAGAATTGGAAGAATGGATAGTGGAGAAGTATCTTGATTTTGTAGAATCAATATGGCCTTATTATTGTCGGACAATCAGATTTTTGAAGAGGGCTAATCTTATTTAGATTTGAAAGTATTCTTGAGGGTAGTCTTCGGAAAGGTTAAAGGGGGTTGAAAGGAGATGGTCTTCTGATATTGTGTTGAAATTTTCATATGAAAGCTGGCCAATCCCACTTTTTGCTGGGGTCTTGGTGTTTTGTGCAAGTTAATGGAGGAAGTTTCTGGTTTCTGTCAACTTGAAAACGTTAGTTTCTTCTTAGGTTAGGTTGTATGTTTTTCGTCATCGAATTGCTGCTTATGTTACGAGGTTGTATATTTGATTGATTCCTTTCTGCAATTGATCATTTGGCATGGATTCTGTCCCCACTCTCCCACTATTAAGGGTATCGGTATTCTGGTACAGTGGTACTCTAGATATTAATAAATATTTGATAATTACTCAGGTATTGATACCCAAACAAATATTTTAATAATTTATTAATTTAACAGAGACCGACATTCTAGTCATCTTCTAAATTACGCCAACTAAAAGGTCTTCAATTGAACTCATCCTTAATTTCAACGGTGTTTGAATAACTGGCCGGTAGTATAGATTGCAAATTCTCGTCACTGAAAATTGTTAGGATGAACTTGTCACACAATTCTTCTTGTAAGTTTGAGTAATTCCTAATTCAATAAGCTTGAAATATGTATACTTGAAGAAAATTAAAGAATTTTTATTTTTATTTCAAACCCAATAAGAAATCATTGCAATGATTTGAACTTACCGCATCTAATGATTGAAAATGATGTCTATTATATATGTATGTATTAAATTAAAGAAAAACGTTAAATAATTAAGATTAATTTGATAAAATAAGAATATTTTTATTACTTTGTCTTATTCAACAATCAACTTCTGGCAAGATTTTTGTAGCAATACTCTTAATTTAAAACTCCTTGACCATATATTATGTGGAAAACTCAGACAGCATTTTAATTTGTTTTCCCTACTAACACAATTCACATATTTCATGGCAAACTAGTCATTCTCAATTCGGTCGAGGGTACAACAAGAAGATTGTAAACCGCGCCTCAGTGTCAGACTCAGACCCCCAACGAACGCCTGAGCCTCTCCGTTCCAAGTTCGCCCCCTTCACCACCGGTTCCGTCCCAACCCCAAATAACGAAATTCACACAAAGGGTATCATCAATATAAATATTTCCCTTATCAAATCAAATGGTTGTGTGTGTTTTGAAATCCTTATGGTGTGGTCGAGAGATTCGAGCCTGAGCTACTAGCTTTTGACGCTGTTCTTGCTTCAGATATGGCTACTCAATCTCAAATCGGTTCCTCATTTTCTTGTTTAGCGGCTTCTCTCTCTTCTCCTTTCCAGCGCAGGAGAAATGCCCAGGTACTTACGTCTAACTCCTGCTTGCTTGCTCAGAAATTATGAGAAAAAACAAACGATGTATTGTTTCTTGAACTTTGTGTGTTATCATTTATTCATTCTTGTCAAGTTTCTTTTCTTCGCAAATTTTCTCACCCTCTTTGTTCGTTTTAAGTTAAAAGATGAAAAAGAAAAGGAAGAAAAAAAAAAGAATAATGAGGCATGTAAAATTGTAATGCAAGAACATAGAGGACACCTGAATATGTTTCGCTGGTGCTCGGTTATGAAGCTTTTCTCACAACTATAGCTTTTCTTATGTATGAAGAGGGCAGGGGGCTGAGAGAAGAAGAAACATATAATGTTCTTGCTCTTCTTTGACAACGGTCTGTTAAATTGTTGATAGAAAATACTAGGTATATACATGGACTGACTAAAAATGACCTCACTAGATTCTTTTGTTGATGCTGAGTTTTTCATGAGGTATTGTCCGTTTGGATAGGATAGGGTCACTGCTGAATTTTGCTTCATCGGTAGGGCTTGCAGAAAAATTGGAGCTCTGAAAATAAAATTATTGGAAGGGCAGAAAACTGACTTCATTCAATGCATTGTTTAGTAAAAGTGACTTGGTGTTTTATTTATCTGTTTTATCTGAGCTCTGGTCATATAAAGAAGGCATGTAAAGAAAAATCTTCATATTCTACTCACCCTTTGGCATTGTGAAAGATTGATGCTAAAATCTTCATTCTTCAGCATCATTTTAGCCGCAATCAATTTTATTCAAACAATTACAACAGCTGTATATCTCAATGGTTGCATTGGGAAGAAGAAAGAAAGAAAACTAAGAAGAAACAATTGGATATACATTTGATAATTTGATCTTTTCCTGAATTAGTCTTTTAAGAAGATAAATTCACATCATGGTCTCAATAAAATGTATGAAGGATGTAGGAAATAAGTAACCTGGTCTTTTGTTATTCTTTATTCCTCCAATTGTCCTATAGTTAACGAAATGCTGATAAGATTAAAATATTTTTTAAGTTATCAATAACCAATGGTGCGATGCTTGGTAAGCATTTGAAAAGAATTGAGTTGAATTTGTGGTGGCATGCTTTCCTGGACAAAGATCTGTGATGTATTATTAGCTGTAAGGTGGTTATGGGAGGTAGAACAAAGTGGTCTCGATTTGGTTTGGACTGCAAGTTCAGTAGTTAGTTAAAAATCATAGCTAATGCCTATCTTGGTAATTGGTTTGACGAGTTTGCAAGCAGTGATAGGTTTGGAAGAATACTCAATTTCAGTCTTCTCTGTCTGTCTATCTCTCTCTCACTTTTCCTTCCAAGTTTTGTTATGGTGGTTGATGGTTTCAGGCTTAGGTTAGATACGATAGTTTTCCTTTCATTAATTAGATCAATGGATAATGTTCAATAAGAATGTCAAATGAAACATTTTGGGAATTCATGTTTAATCACTTGCTCAAAGACTTGAATCCCATGGGTGCTAAAATTTATTGCTACTACATTATTCGTGGATTTTATCATTTTTATGCAATATTATCAATCAATTAATTTTCACATATAAATAATATGTTCTATAGAATGTATATGTAATTTTTTTCTGCAATATTATCAATTAATTACTCTTTCACTTACGTGATTTCTTTTCATTTAATATTCAGTTGAGCTTATCACAAGGGTTGTTTGTCATCAAGCAAAATGGTGCTCAGCTGCAAATATACACTAAAGGTAGCTTGCTTTTATGTTGGGTGATCTGTGAAATTCTACATTCTGCCTTAAGCAAGTTTGATGTGATTGGTTTGAAGTGTATTTCTTGAATAAATCTGGTAGCTGTAGAAATTTGGAAATATTTTATATGCACTCCTCTGGATATGTCCTCTGTTAACATTCTTTTGTTTTTGCATTTGTCTCACGGTTAGACAAATCATGGCAGTTTATACATGGAATGTCAAAGTTAAAAGGAAGGTTCCAGAAACAGCAAAATACTCCTTTTGTTGTCTCCGAGGATCAGTCACGATACATTGAGCTTGAAACAGATGCTTTACTGTCAGAAAACCATGATACTAATTCTGAAGACATCTCTCCTTCTAGCAACTCGTCTTTTCATTTATCAGGGAGTGAGGGAAAACCGGGTTTGATCTCATTTTATAACCATCCATATAGAAGAGAGAGTGAGGTCCATTTATCAAATTCAGAGAGGAGTCAAAACAGCATATTGTGGTTTATGGGCCCTGCAGTCCTTGTTGCTTCTTTCGTTTTTCCCTCACTCTATTTGCGTAGGATACTTTCTGTCATTTTTGAGGACTCTTTGTTAACAGGTGAGTAACTTTTCTTTAGAAGAAAGACTCTCTGTTGTGTTTGTTCTTTGTATTTTGTGATATATTGCTTTATCTGCAATCTGCATAACTTACTATTTTTCTGAAGTGTGTTTGCATTTTAATGTGGTTCATAGTAACATCTCCTTGAAAAGATGGGCTATCTGATGAAAAAAACTGGGGATGAAAAGGGTTAATTAGTTGTATTTGGTACTGTTAGTAAGGGATAATCCTAGGGCAAACATTCTGGATGTTCAGAACTCGGATATGATGCTCATTCGGGGACTTGGAATTATTTATTTCTTGACAAGACGGTTGGCAACAATCATTGGATGATTGGACAGAAATGGAGACTTGAAGCATACTGAAAGCATAATGGATGATAAATTGTGTAACTTCAATATCAATAATCAACAAAACATTTACAAAAATTGAAATTGATTTGGAAATTCAAAATGTTTGTGGACTGGAAGGGAAAAAGAGAGTTTGTAGTTAGTGTAATTCTTGCGAATTACATGCTAAAATGTTGGCAGCTTTGAGGTGATCTATCCTCAAAATCTGTAGAATGTTCAATCGCTTGCTTATAAAATCTTGTTTTTTATTATCATTTCTTTCTTCTTATCTCTGAATTTTTCTTCTCTGAACTCCAAACACTGAACTTCCTTCATTCTTCATCTCCAGATTTCCTCATATTGTTCTTCACAGAAGCATTTTTCTATTGTGGTGTTGCGGTATTTCTACTACTGCTAGACCATTTAAGGGGATCCATACAACTGGATGCTGCTGCAAACAACAGTGATACTCTGACCCCTCAATTGGGACAACGAATCTCTTCTGTTGCTACCCTGGTGCTTAGTCTTATGATTCCTATGGTCACTATGGGTTTGGTCTGGCCATGGACTGGCCCTGCAGCTTCTGCAACTCTTGCTCCATACCTGGTCGGTATAGTTGTCCAATTTGCATTTGAGCAGTATGCAAGATATTCGAAGTCACCTTCAAGGTCTGCTATTCCATTTATCTTTCAAGTAAGGGCAATCCAATCCCATCTTGATTAACTTCCTGGACTTTGTCTTCCTGGTAAAAAGAGTGAAATAAATCTATCCACCTGCCTTTCTCTTTATAGGGTATTACCTAAAAAATTAACATTTTGATTATCTGGGTCATATAAATTGTTGACTTTTAATTTAGCTTAGTTCTCTCTCTTATTGGCATGAATCAACTAAAATATTTCGAAGATTCTTATGGTCACCTTTCTCAATTGATGATTTATATTAACCAAGTAATAAATTCTGTTATTAACAGGTGTATAGACTGCACCAACTAAATAGAGCAGCACAACTGGTGACAGCTTTGTCATTTACAGCTAAAGGAGCTGAGATGACCTCTCACAACTTGGCTATACACAGGTCTCTGGGTACCATTTTAAATGTCCTACAATTCCTCGGTGTGATTTGCATTTGGTCCCTGTCGAGCTTCCTCATGAGATTTATACCTTCTGCTTCCTCAACTATGCAGTGAAGTAAAGACTTTCATGTAAAGTTTGTTAACAGTTTCATCTCACGGGTCAAACCACACCCCAGTTCATCTTCGTTCAGAATATCTGTAGATATACCTGGGTTAATTTTTTGTGTGGTATTAACTAGTAAATTGAATTGAGCACTAATCCTCTGACTCGTCTAAGTTACAAATGGTGGTTGCAAGAATTTGTAAATGAGGACTTTACATACAGAAAAAGCAAATAAAGGAATATTTGATATAGTTCTACTTCTGCATATCTGTTAGAACCCGTTATCGTTTGTATATGTAACTCACTTGTCTTACCTTGGGTGTGTATTTTGTATAAAGTTCTCGTGTTCGTTTATGATATGTTTGGATTGGAAAAAAATAAAAAAGAAGAAAAGGGAAGATTTATTTTAAAATTTTTAAGTTTAAGATGTTTAAATTAAAATATGCTTTTCCCTTCAGTTTCCCTTTCTTTTCTTTTCCTCTATTTTCATCAATCCATAAAAAAATGTTATTTGCAGAAAAGAATAGATAATGGCAATTTCATATAATAGAGCAGTGTGAATTTGACCTGATATAGAGATAAATTTAATGATGTAGAATTTTTTTTTTTGGTGGCTTGTATAATGAATAAATACGAATTGTCCCTCACCATGCTAAATAAAAGAAACAAACTAAGGAACATTAACGGAAATTACTTTAGGGGATACGAATTTTATATGTTCATACATTCCTTGTTAAGTAAGGCGTGTTGGGTTTGGTTCATCTTGATGATCATTAGTATCAAAATAGTGATTGCCCATTATAAATTTATAATAGCTAAAATGTCAAATTAATAGCTATAGCAACTCCTCACAAATTCTAATCGATAAAACCAGAGTTGTGAAGTTGGGTTTGGCCTGTTGGGTTGTTTCATTGCATTATGTATTTGAGGTGAATTGGATTCACACTATTTTTTTTTAAAACCTGCTGAAACAGCTTGTTCGTGCCGCAACGGTGCCAATCGCGAAATTAGGATACTAGGCGTGGATGCACGACGAATGGAGCAGATCTTGCCATTCATGATGGTTACATAAGTTTTGTAAATTATTATTGTCTGCTTAAATTAAATTTTTTTAAAAATAATAATAAATTATAAAATTAATATAATTATTATTAAAAAATAAAAAAAATATCTTATTCACATAATACTTAAGAATTTTTTAACCTATCAAAGCTTTAGGGCTGTAAAAACTCCCTTAATAAACTTGTGCAGTAAAACGATGCTTGCCTCACATGGGTGCGACTCTACGAAACATGAGGACTCTAAAAGATCTATGCGGAGAGTATTAATTGAATATCTCAATGCCTTATTTGATTAATTTTATCCCTAAACATATGTTTGGCATATGGGGAGTAAATTATCGGATGAATTTTGTAAATGATAATTTACCCACATTTTTTACCCGGGCCTATACCAAACTGAAAGCAAACCAAAGTCAACACGTTATTAAAGAATCAAAACGTATCATGAACATAAAGTGAATGCTGAAGCAATTTAGAAGACACGTTCACTTTATTTGTAAAAAGATTTTTATACTACATCAAATCAATCCCAATCATTTAATTTCATGGTCTTGAATCAACATTGTATAAATTTACTAAGTCTATTCAAATTCTATTTTGTAAATTTAATTTTGGATACATTTGATTTCACGAAGTTGATTTTAGTTAAGAATAAATTTGAGTTAAGTTATTTATATTTAAAAAAAAGTTATGTTTAATGTAAAAGTTTTTAAGAATTTAATTGTGATTTACTTTCGATGTAAAATTTTTTTATACTGTCATTTAATCACATGTTAACTGATATTTGACTTTTTAAGTTGTTGTTATTTTAATCAAGGTTTTTAAATAATTTAGCAATTTATGATTAGATAATAATGTAAATCTTTATATACTGATGATAGATCAAAATTTAACTTTTTTAAGAATTTAATTATGATTCATTGTCAGTGTAAATTTATTTTATACTATCATCATATCACATGTTATTTGGTATTTAGCTTTTTAGGTGGTTGTTATTTTAATCAAACTTTTTTAATGATTTGATAATTCATGATTAGATGATAGTATGAATCTTTATACACAGACAGTGGATCAAAATTAAATTTTTTTAAGAATTTAATTGTGATCTATTGTCAGTGTAAAATTTTTTTACATTATCATCTAATTATATATTATCTGATGTTTGGCTTTTTAGTTTAAAATATTTACTTATGATCAAATTAACTTTTAAAGCCATAATTATATTTGAGAAATGATATTAACACTAAAACAAATAAAATAAAAAATAAGAAAAAATTCATTTAAACTACTAAAATCCTATTTGAATAGTGTAAACTTGCACTCAAACATGCAATAATTATTTCGTTACAAGAAGTAAAAATTTCTAGGAACGTCATACCAAATAATTAAGTGTTCAAAATGGAAATACTATTTCCTCTACCAAACCACAGTACTGATGAGTTATCTTTTATCGACTTTTGGTGTTCATTTACTTATACTAGAACACATATAATAACTTGCAACAAACATAAATAAAAACACTAACCCAAGAGGTCCGCAAATGGTCGGCATATAATTTTGAAATTACATTATATTTCATTTACAATGGTATATTCATACTCAGTCCACCGCACAATCTTGTTCTTTTCTGTTATTTTAAGAAAACGATTTGTTCTTGTACCTGATGCTGGTTTTAATAACAATTTCTATAGTCCTCAATTATGTACCTCCTCCCTTGACTTCATCTCTTGCAATGTTATAAAAATTTACACTGTAGAAACTTGTTCCTTTTTGTATGAGTTTCCAGGGTAGTTTAATCTTCCAGTCACTATGCCTTTCAATTCAAGTGGAAATTAGACTTCAACTCGGATTAGGTAGGAATTAAAAAGAAAGACTAGAAGCTGATTGGGCCATACGTACTTGAAGACTGTCAAACAATAAAAATTCTTTGTAGCAAGGCAATTATTGAAGGCCCTTCTTGATCTATGGAGTTTTGTTTCTTGTGTTCACAGTGGATAAATATACAAGGGGATGTCAACTTGATGACTGACGAGGTAGTTGACAACTCAAATCGATTTCCTTTTAAAGCATGAATGATATCAAGTATTTAGATGCATGCAGCAATGTAGACACCAAAACTTTCGTAGTGACCACATAGTGGTTTGGAGCAGAGAGGAGTGAATAAAAGCATTTACGTGAACATCTTGAAAAAGATCGAGGTGATAGCAAGCACTCGGGAGAGGACCCCAAAAAGAGAAAGGCACTGGGTTACTAGCGGTCCACGTTGGTAAGTACTTAATACTATGTTTTCTTGTCTAGGGCTAGGAATGGGACATGGACAAACCCTACTGGACATTCACCCATATGGGTTGTTTGTTCTTGAATATTCCTGAGAAACTGAGCAAAATCAAAGTGGAGGGTATAATGATAGCACTGAAAGCTAAGTAATGAACTGAATATGAAAGATAATGATATGGGTACCTTGTCTTCATGTGTTTGGGCTTACATATATCAGGAATCTTGGTAATAAACTGATACAATATTTTCTTCCCCTTCCCACCTCCCTCAATTTTATTGGACCTAAGTAGGCTGATGCAACATATTTTGAATGCAATACACCAAACCCACATGGTTTTGGCTCTATTCTGAACTTCTAACATGAAAATTGAAGCTGGTCTCTGCACATGGATTGACCAAAGCTGGTGTGGTTGTTTTCTTCTCATATTTAACATGGAATTAGGTGGTTTAGGTTGAGAAAAAAACAGATGACTGAATCAGCTTGATCGCAGAACAGAAATGCATATTGTAGAAGATAACGCTGGGGGCACTTAAAGATTGTAATGTGCTTCACCCGTGGATAAAGGAAATAAAACTGGAAAAATTAAGGGAAAAAGAAAAGGAGAGAGAAGTAAAGCTAAATGTAAAAGTTATGCTCATTCATTTTTCCCATCTGTCATTATGAATACTCAATCACTTTCTCAGATATCATTATGTATGCTTGAAAAATGAAATTTTAAGGCGTTTGCCTTTTCTTTGATGAGATAACTCGAAGCATCTTCTCACGCCAAGCAGACAGTAATGCCCTCGTGCTTGCATCTCATGCTTGAAGATCATGGTGGAAAATCTAGTGTTCCGATGGCATAATGGATTTATACCTATTTAGTTGACAAATTATTGAAGTCGAATTGACCAGAACTCTTGTAAAGTCCAATCATACATAAGTTTCTTTTTTTTCCCTGTAATATGGCGACTTCTAACAACACTTCTTTGAATATACTATGAATTTGTACCGCAGCCATATGAAGAAAATTTAAGATCAATAAAAGGGTATAGAAAGTGTTCACTTGTGTCACCTTTATTAATCTTTTTTGCACGAGTGGATCTCTTTCCTAGCTTCTTGTTCTATAATTCTTTGAACAAAACCCTTCACATTACCCTTCTCCATATAGTTCCCCATTAGTTATACAAGCTACAAAAGAATCCTAAAATATTCCATTTGTTGCCTAGAGTAGAAAGAGTAAAAAGCACCCTTAAGATACATTGTAGGTTGAAGTTCTTCATTTACCATATTCTACATGCTATATCAGCACGATTGTCAACTCTCTTTTCAAACAGAGCAGGCAGAGCTGCTTCACTGGAACTATTTAAAGTCGGATCTTACATCCCTCCTAGCACTTGAATCTGTGTCATTGTTCATTATTATTCCGTCCTTCATTTCCTATTCTTTTCTCACTACTTTCATTTGATACTCTGCAAAAATTGAGCCTTTCTTAATTGTTCTTCTATATTCCTTTTATATGGAATTGGCCTCTCAGAGCATATCCTTTGAACCATCTCATCTGGTGTCTGATTCTTTATCATGAAACTCATAATGGTCAGATATTCTGCATTGGGTTCCATTTGGATGTGCCATTTCTTTCTGTTACTGGCCATACTGGATACTGCTTTTGTTGCAACTCTGGGCGATAATGCAACAGATTCCTACTGGCTTCTCAGAATTAAATCAGAACTGGTTGATCCGTTAGGAGCCCTGAGCAACTGGTCTCCAACAACTCATATCTGCGGCTGGAAGGGACTAACTTGTGCAGTTGATCGGACCCATATTGTAGGCATGAATCTGTCTGGTTCAGGAATATCAGGTTCCATCGCAGTTGAGTTCAGTCACCTGATTTCTCTTCAAACACTTGATTTGTCATCAAATTCCCTTACTGGCCCCATCCCTTCTGAGCTTGGACAGCTTCAAAACCTAAGAATACTGCAACTGTACTCAAATTATCTCTC
Organism: Castanospermum australe; assembly: GCA_019955255.1. Classification (NCBI taxonomy): domain Eukaryota; kingdom Viridiplantae; phylum Streptophyta; class Magnoliopsida; order Fabales; family Fabaceae; genus Castanospermum; species Castanospermum australe. The sequence continues at coordinate 205,290 of NSJW01000652.1, forward strand.
TGGTAACATTCCTTCAGAGATAGGAAATTTGAAGAAGTTGCAAGTTCTTAGAATGGGAGATAACACGTTGACAGGTGAAATCACACCTAGTATTTGCAACTTGAGCGAGTTGACAGTGTTGGGTCTAGCCCGCTGCCTCTTAAATGGAAGCATACCTGGTGAGATTGGTAACTTGAAGCATCTAATATCTCTTGATTTACAAATGAACAGTCTTGGTGGCCTCATACCCGAAGAGATTCAAGGCTGTGAAGAGCTCCAAAATTTTGCAGCATCAAACAACATGCTTGAAGGAGACATTCCCTCCTCTATGGGGTCTCTTAAATCATTGAAAATTCTGAATCTGGCCAATAACAGTCTATCTGGATCAATTCCTACAGCCTTGAGTCGTCTCTCCAACTTGACATACCTGAATTTGCTTGGAAACAAACTAAGTGGGGCGATTCCTTCCGAGCTTAATAGTTTGAGTCAGCTGCAGAAGCTCGACTTATCCAAAAACCACCTTTCTGGATCACTAACGCTCCTTAACATCGAATTACATAGTCTTGAAACTCTGGTTCTGTCTGATAATTCTTTGACAGGTAGTATTCCAAGTAACTTCTGCCTCAAGGGTTCAAAACTTCAGCAACTGTTCTTGGCTCGGAATAAGCTTTCTGGAAGATTTCCCTTGGAGCTACTCAACTGTTCCTCAGTCCAACAGCTGGACCTTTCTGATAATAGCTTTGAAGGAGAGCTTCCATCCAGCCTGGACAAACTACAGAACCTCACAGATCTTGTATTCAACAACAACAGCTTCACTGGATCTCTACCTCCTGGTATTGGAAATATTAGTAGCTTGAAGAGTCTTTTCTCGTTTGGCAACTTTTTTGTTGGAAAAATCCCTGTGGAGATTGGAAGGCTTCAGAGATTGAACGCCATTTACCTCTATGATAACCAGATGTCTGGACCTATACCAAGAGAGTTAACAAACTGCACAAGCTTAAGGGAAATTGACTTCTTTGGAAACCATTTTACAGGGCCCATTCCAGAGACTATAGGTAAGCTCAAGGACTTAACTGTTCTCCATTTAAGGCAGAATGACTTGTCGGGTCCAATCCCGCCAAGCATGGGATACTGTAAAAGGCTTCAGTTATTGGCATTAGCAGATAACAAGTTGTCGGGTTCCATACCACCCACATTCAGTCACCTTTCAGAACTCAGTACCATTACCCTTTACAACAACTCCTTTGAAGGACCTCTCCCTGATTCACTCTCTCTTCTCAAAAACCTCAAAATCATAAATTTTTCCCACAACAAGTTCAGTGGAAGTATCTTTCCTTTCACTGGTTCAAATTCTCTGACTGTTTTGGACTTGACTAACAACAGCTTCTCAGGCCCCATCGCTTCTATTCTAGCCAAGTCCAGACATCTCATCCGTATTCGACTTGCACACAATTATTTCACAGGAAGTATTCCTTCTGAATTTGGCCAGCTTACTGAGCTCAACTTTCTTGATTTATCATATAACAATTTAACAGGAGTTGTGCCACATCAACTCTCAAACTGTAAGAAAATTGAACACCTTCTGCTGAATAATAACAGATTGACTGGAGAAATGCTTCCATGGTTGGGAAGTTTACAAGAACTTGGTGAGCTAGATCTCTCATTCAATAACTTCCATGGAAGGGTAACTGCTGAGCTTGGTGACTGCTCAAAATTACTTAAGCTTTCTCTCCATTACAACAATCTCTCAGGTGAAATCCCTGAAGAGATTGGAAACCTTACTTCTCTCAATGTCTTGAATTTGCAAAGGAATAATTTCTCTGGCCTCATTCCTTCAACAATTCTGCAATGCCAGAAGCTGTATGAGCTCAGGCTCTCAGAAAACTTCTTGACAGGTACTATACCAGTTGAGCTAGGACGGCTCACTGAGTTGCAAGTCATATTGGACTTGAGTAGAAACCTCTTTTCCGGTGAGATTCCATCATCTCTAGGAAATCTCATGAAGCTAGAAAGACTCAGTCTTTCTTTCAATCAACTTCAGGGAGAAGTTCCTCCTTCACTTGGTAAACTTACCAGCCTGCACGTGCTGAATCTCTCAAATAACCATCTTCAAGGCCAGATTCCTTCAACCTTTTCAGTGTTCCCAATAAGCTCCTTCCTGAATAATGACCGCTTGTGCGGCCCACCATTAGCATCGTGCTTAGAATCCAAGGGGCGGGAGCAGATGCAGCTGTCAAACACTGAAGTGGCAGCAATAATAGTGGCCATTGTCTTTACTTCCTCAGTGATATGCTTAGTAATGCTCTACATCATGTTGAGAATCTGGTGCAACTGGAGAAAGGTAGCTATTTCAAGTGCAGAAGGTGGTGCAGTTGAACAGAAGAGAGAGGAGACCAGATGGGAACGTGGTGATCAGAAGACAAGGAATGGAGAGTACTGGAATATGAATTCTTTTGGGTTGATTCCTTCACCAGATAAGCAGCGATCAGTACCAACTTGCATTTGTAATCTCAAACTGGATGCAGAAGCCATGGAAAATACCTTGGTCTAAGAAGACGTGTGCGTGTATATTCCATTCTCGTATAGCTTTCTCTTTTCATTAGACAGATGTTGTTTAAGTCTCTAATTAAAGGGTGTCAATCAGGCTCAAATTTTGTGCCTTTTGAGTTCAATGACCTCTGCTATTAGCCAAATTCAAATTTATAATCCAATAAAGTCTAATTTGTATATATTCTGATGGAAGTGTTTAGTGAGACTAAATGTGACTAAATAGAAAATCAAATGCATGTACATTTGAACATATATATATATATATATATATATATTTCACAAACTAATGAATTATTTATGTAAAAGTTCAAGTTCAGTTCATTTAACAAATAAGTCCAAATTTTTAATTTAAGTTTAACTAATTAATTCGTGAACTTTGCTCATTGAATTGTTAATGAAGTAATGAACCAAGCTTTGAGTAGTTTGTAAGTTGGCTTGGCTCAGTTCCAGCCGTACTTTATCCTCTTTTATAGTTAATAGAGTATATCTGAGTACGTAACATTATTCTTTGCAAAGAAAAATGTTATATAATAAAAAAATTTAAAATTTTTTGACAGAATAATTTAATATAATTACTGTTAGATAAGTAATTAATCTTTACTATTTTTATTTCATCAAATAATTACTCTTAAATTTAATTAAATTTTGTCAACAATTCTGACAGTTTCTTTTAAGTAGGAGTATTCGCAAGTTGAGTTGGTTGGGTTTGGGATATTTTTATACCCAACTTATTTATCATAGCAGAAGGTTAGTTTGGAGAATTTTTTTCTAAAATCCAAACCAACCTAACCTATACATGAGTAAGTTGAGTTAGGTTAAACTTGTAGGTCCGACATACATTAAATAAAAAATTTCACCTATTAAAATAAATATCAAAATTAATATAAAATCAAAAATTTATTATACATTATAATAAATAACTTAACAAATTTTAATAAAAGATAATATACAAAGTCTCAAATAAACTAAAAGTCAAATATAATAAGTCACAAGTTATTAAAATAACATAATAAATTTTAATTTTAAACATAATAAGTACTAATACAAGTTTCAAAAGTTAAATACAATAAGTCACATAAGATCTGAAAGAGGAGGAAAGAATAAATTTTTAGTTTAGTATGTTGAATATAAAAAAAAATTAATTTTTTATTCAAAAAATAAAAGATAAGTTGAGTTTGATTGAATGAATTGAAATTTTTCTAACCTGTAACGCAACCCATCATTATCAAATTAAAAATTTTTAAACTCAACCTAACTTACGAATTCTATCCAACTCATCAATTATAGGTTAAATTAGATCGAAACTCACAAATTTACTAATTGATCTAACCTAATAAACACCCCTATTTCTACCTGCGTAATACTGCTCACTTGCAAAATGCCTTTCTTGGCTCTTGCACATCCTTCACCCGCTTCCAGGCCCAGTGGACTTAAACTCAGTTACTAAAACAAATCAAGGGCATTTTTTAATGGCAGAAATCAGTTTTTTTCTTCCCAACATTTTTTAATGTATACATAAGGCTTGCAATTTGGTATGGAGAAGAAAAAAGAATATAAGTACAGGCTATGACTGTAAACATCACTACTTCACACTATTGATCATTTTCGTGGGAATGCACGAGTTTTATTCTTATAATATTAGGTATTTAAAAGTTATAAAAATCAATAGACTGGATGATATTATTTACATCATTATATATATCAATAAATAGAGTACTAATATATATATTTTTAAAAAAAAGATTGCTAAAATTTAATTTAAAGGAAATTTATTTACATTTATTTTTTTTAGAATGGTCATGTTAATATTTTTAAATATTTTTAAAGAGCATATAGATTATTTATTTAATATTTTCAGATAAAATTAATTAAAATATTAATTTATTATTTTGTGTTCGGTGTATTTAAGGATCCTTATTTATTGAATCCAATTTAGATTAGATTAATATTTATCATACCTATCATGAAATTATGAGAGCTAAAAATGTTAACTTAAAATTTGAATTATCTAAATTAAATTAGTATTCATTGTATTTATCTTTAAATTATGAAGGTACAAAAATACTAATTTGAATTTTAAACTATTTAAATAATCTGAATTTAAATTAATTTTACTATATGTATAAATTCAATTGTTTTTTTTTTTGTTTTTTATAACTTTCTTAACTTTACCTCTATCAAGCATATCTAAAAGCATGAAATTGAATGAAGAGTATGTATGACACTTTAGTCCAATTGTTATCGGTTTTATTTTTTTTCGACTGTTGTTTTTCAATTCTTTTTCTTCACTTACATACATTAGGGTTTTATGTAGGACTAGTGCATAGTGACTTCTGTATTGATTAGGCCCAGGAGGGATCTTATCTTTAAGACAGGCCATAAAACTAAAATGGGCTTACGTTTCGTTCAGACCAACAATAATTCAAATAAAAAGACCAAATAAGTTTTACCAAAAAAGGAAAGACCAAATAAGTTCTTCACCGAAAAAACAAAAATAAAAAACTAAGTGTGTGTTTAGATTATATTTTATAAATTTATTTTAAATAAATTTAATTTTGTGAATTTAATTTTAATAAGAAATAAATTTAAAATAAAGTGATTTACGTTTAAAAATTTTTATTTTTATTTTTTTGGTCAATGTTTAGAAAATTTTATTTAAAAATTAATTTTAACAAAATATATAAATTTTTATTTTACTTGTGCAAAATATATATTACTTGGATAGTATTCATCAAAATCATTTTTGAATTTATAATTATCAAAAAAGATATAAGTTAAAGTATAATGAAAAAAAAATAAAAATAAAAATTACAACAAAGAAATATCAAAATTGAAAATATCAAAATTAACAAAGTTTTATTTTTATCAAAATCTTAGTTTGAAGTAACAATCAAGATTAGAGGAATAAAAAATAATTATGTCTAATAATTATCAAACATAATAACACAAATTAGGAGACAAGTTTTACACCACAAACGGACTTGTGGGTTGGCTTAAAACCATGCCACCAACTAACATTATTACCCACGAGGCACAAGCCGACTTGTGGCCCCTCCTCTAGGCTGGATTCTAAGTTTTGCAAAACCCAAAATTAGGTTTACTAATTAGCGCAGGGATATTTATAGATAAATACAAGTGTTTTAAGCCTAGTGCTCTTCTCATTACAATCGAATATTCATTTTATCCCTTTTCTGGGTCATTGTCAAATGTCAAAACCTGCTGCTTTTACTTAATAAGGAAAACTACATTTCCAACTTCCAACTACCCCCTGTTGTATGTAATTTTTCCCTTCAACGTCAAACTAAGGGGCTAGTTTGGGTAGAAGTTTCCATACATATGAAAGCCCAATGAAGAGAGTTTGGTGGAATTGAAGAAAAAGGGAGGAAAAAAAAATGTATGCTTGCGATTTCAAAGAGGTTTATGCAAACTTGAGAAAAACCACATGAACCTCTTTATTAGAAGCAGCTTAAAGCACACAAGCAGTGCTTCAAGACTCAGTCGATCTGTGCAAAATTTGGCCGCCATGCCCACCATGTGTCGCATGCGGATGGAAGTATTTTGCACAAGAAAAAGAAAAGAAAATGAAGAAGAAGAAAGGAGAGAACAATAACAGAAATGGAAAATATACTCTTTTAACACATATAAAGTTGATCATATTTAGAAGAAATGTCACTTAATTTGTTGAAGCCCTTCAACAGCAAGAAAAAACAAAAGCGTGTGCAGAAACCAAAACATCATATAAGGAAGACATAAGTGAAGAAACTCAGATCTACAAATAGAAAAGGGAAGCAGAAGATGATAAAAGAATGAGGGATTTTATAGAGGCTGCAAGGAATCAAAGGTCTTTCTAGGGCAGAGCTTGAGTGCTACACAACTTGATAGATAGGGCTGTACGGGCAACGGGCAGGGAGGTGTCCAGAGCGGGGTGAGCTGCCCGCAAAATAAAAGAAACATATATATAAATACGCAAGTTGCCAAGTTGGGTGAGATCGATAATATATATAGATATAGAGCAATGTGTATTTTACCTTGTCTTACGTATTTCTTACGACAAGAATACATGTAACTTGTCGATGCACTCTAGGTTTCACCTTTTACTCGCAGCATGTCGTCTAGTTTTTTTTTTTTATCTAATTATCAATATCTGAAAAATTACTGTACTTCGACTATTAATTTGGTTTGAGTTTGGTAGACTATTTATGTAAGATAAAATTCTTTCAGTAAATTTTTTTTTTTTTATAAAGCACAAACTCAAAGCTTTATTTAAGAATAACAAACTTCTCATTACTTGAACCAATCATTCATTGGTGTGGAAGTCTAGGTTTTATTTCTATAATATATATATATATATATATATATATATCTGTGTTGTATATGGAAAGGATTTTCATATATTACAATAGTTTTCATTTTCTATTACTGAGAATAATTACTTTTTTAAGTAACTTATTCTTACTTTATGAAAAATATAGCACTTCTCATTATAGTTCTTTTATTTTAATTTGGTGTAATTATATTTGTAGCTTTTAAAAATAATAATTATTTTAATTGAATTTTTATTATTTTCAATCAAGTATAAAAGACTCGAAATTGCCAAATTTTACATTAGTATTTGTTTTGGAGGCAGAGGCGGAGGGTTGTGTAGTCCCCCCAAATTTTTGGTAATAAAATTTTTTTACATGTAAATTTTTTTTTGAAAAATATATAAATTCTTTAAGTTAGCCCCCAAACTAAGTATTGTTTTCATTTGACCCTCTCAAAGAAAATTCTCTAACTCTGCCCCTGTTTGGAAGCGTGATAGTTTTGCGTGATTTTAATTCAACTGAAATATACAAAGTTTAAAAATTAAATTGGAACTATTAATTTTCCAAAAATACATCTAATAAAAGTTGGGTATTTTTATGGACTCAAATTGTAATTTGTTCTATTTTTTTCAATTAAAATTGTTGCATAATTTGTTTTTGTACATTTTCATAGTAGTATCAAATTCAACTAAAAAATAAAAACTCTGCTAATTAACTGCAGTTTTTTAGCCACTGGTTTGTAATGTTGGTTTATGTAATTTTCATGTCATGTAATTGAATACTAATCTTTTAGTATTAGTTTTTTTTGCTTATTTGAATCAATTACTTTAGGCTTTGACAAATATTATGATGGTACGTCCTTTTGATAACAACTAATTAATATATAACTCAATTTCAGATCTTGTTTTGTAACTTGTTTGTAAATGTGTCTGTTCGTTGAAAATACGAGATCTATACTAAGTGGAAAAAAAAATGTCTAAATTATGCTTTAGTTTGGTTGTCAAAGTTGGGATGACAACAAAAATAAACACAGCATTCAAAAAATTTGAAAAGAAATAGCATTTAAAAATTTCCAAAAAAAAAAAACGGCGGCAGTTGAACAATTGTTGCAAAACAACGGATAAAAAATCTGAAAAATAGGCAATGGCAGTTGCGAAACACTTATTGAATCTAGCAGCGATAACAAAACTGCCACCATATTTATCCCAAAATTAAATATTTTCTTTTAAAACTGCCACCAATACTTGTATAATCACCGTGAGACATTTTATTGCAGCGGTAACCGCTGCCAATAAAGTTTTGACGGCGGTTATTTCATCTGTTTGTCAAAACTACCGTGACACTATTTAACAACATTTTTGTTTATAACGTTTTGGCAACCGCTGTTATATATGTTAGAAGCGGCGCGAAACATCAATTACAAATGATGTTAATAACAATTTTTTTTTATAGTGCTTAAAGTATTTACAATGTATGAAAGGATCAAATTACAATTAAATAAAACATATATTTAGTACTTAATTGAAAAAATTAGGATTCAGAGGCCTAGTCTTTCAAGGACTGACTGAGATATTTAATGTTGTCTGTTTCTCATTTTAGATTTTATGTATAAATTGATTTAAGATATTTATCGTAAACTCTTGTCTCTGACTCTCTTTTAAGTTACGAACAGAATATATAAAGAGAACACTCTCACTGTTACAAGGAGAGTAATATTTAAACTAATTTTTTTTCTTTATTCTTTACCTACTTTTATTTTCTTTTTCTTTTTGAATGGTTAAATGAGAACCATTCATTTCATTACTAATTACTAATATAAAAATGACTTACCACCTCATATTATACTTATTTTAATGAAGTTTTCATTTTAATTAATATAATTATTATTTTTAACTCCTTTGCCAACGAAGAACTATTAGTGTGTAATCAATGAATGGCACACACTAAATCTCACCAAATACATAAGTTACTTTCATAGGTATATAAAGATATGATAGCTAGTTCTGGTTTTAATTAGTGATGTGATTGCCAATGAACAACGGCCACGAGGGACTAATGTTTGGAGCCTAAAGAGCTTTTTCGGATGAGAAATTCTTATGGTAATTCTATTAGTAGTATAAATTTTGTATTTGATATTTGCATTTGAACGTGTCTTTTAATATGTTAGTTTAGATGTATTATTTTAACTTAACACTTTATATGCTGTGTATGTATGTGTTTTTGAAATATCAGTACGTGAAATATTTTTAACAATTTAAAAGTTGTGATTTGATTAAATTTAAGAATTAAATATATTTCAAAAGTTTTTAAATAATTGTTTTAATATTTTGTGGGCTGGTCTTAGGCCAACCCACATTGATAGTTCTAGTTGAGTCCAAGATTAAATGATTCTGTTAATCTTTCTTTAATTTAAACTTTAAAGTGCCTGATGATGTGGTTTTAGGTTTGAGTTTAATGGCACGCTGCTCCTCCTCGTCCTTCCTCTTCTCATAAAAAAAAAATAAAAAATAAAAAAATAAATGTGCTAATCTTTTGTTATATAATTAAATAACATTTTTTTTATATACAGAAATACATCCCTTCACTTTCACAATAAATACTTTAAAGTTTAAAAAGTAAAATTAGCAATAAATGAATACTTATGTTCCTTCCTCCTACCTCTTAGTAGATTGATGTTGATGCCTCGAGATCGATTGGAAGAACCAGCTCAACAAGATAACACGAGGATAAAGATAGATGATACCTACAAAGCACTCCAATGCTAAAGTCAGTGTTTGAATGATATAGAAGAGAGATACTAAAAATAAACATATCTAAAGATGTGTCCCTTGGTAGTTTATATAGTAAGTATCATTAAGGTGATGTCATGATTTTGGGATACTTATGAGATCATAATCTTAGGCGAAGATCGTTTTATACTAACATCTCGTGCATATATCGTGGTGATCATAAGGTATTTTTAATTTTAGTCGTTCTTAATTTTAACACGTTTTCTATGTGATGGGCTCGGCCCATGATATTTAACGGTAGGCTCAGTCCACTAGCTCCTTTGCTCGGAAGCGTAAGTTGATCTACTTATTTGTGGTTGAGCTTAGTCCATAGTTTCCTTAATTGTAGATTCAACCCCATAATATTTAAAAGTAGGCTTGGTCCAGCTTGACAATTCAGTTAAGGTACTAGTATTAAAAAAAAATATATGAGTACTGAAGTAACCCCTTTCTCTTCATATATCATTTGATTTATTTGTCAATCTATGTAGTATTATGTCCAAATTACTCTATATAAATTTACATAAAATCTAATTATTTTGCCTACAGTTGTATAACTTAGATTAGGATTGAACTAATTAAGGAGTTCGGTCACCGGTTTGTTGACTTGACTGTCATTTAGGTGGTTTGACATATAAAAATTGGTCAAATGAGAAAAAAAAAATTAAAAACCTATTATCAACAAAGAAACAAAATATTATAACTCATAGTTGATAAAGTATAACTCAATACAAAAATGGAAAAATTGTATTTACACTCTCTAAACTTCGTCTCATTTTGAATAGTTACCATAAATTTTCAAATTTGTTTGAGATGCCTTCAACTTTTCGAAACTTACAATCGGACTCTTTCATCTATCAACTGAATGAAAATTATTCATTATATAACTTTCATGTGTTGATTAATACATATAATATCTTTCATTTGTCTAATCATTTAAAAAAATATTTTTATTTTTAATTTAATTTCTATTTCAAAAATAAAAATATCAAGTAATTAAAAATTAAATAAATTAAAAAGATAAATATTTTATTTTTAAAAAAAATAATCTGAAAAAATAAAAGACATTGTCAGTATTCATAAGCAATTTTTATTTAATTGACGGACGAGAAAGCCTATTTGTAAGTTTTTTAAAAATTTTAAAAACTTCTCATTTAGATTCACAAATTTATAATAGTTACTTCAAAATGATAGAAAAACTTAGGATGTCTATGCATTCTTGGTTATAAATTTTTAAAAAGTATAACACTAAAACCCAATGAAAACGACAAATCTTAATAACAAACTTAAATTACACTGGTTTTATTGGCCACACTACCAATCTTGTTGAGTTTTAGGCTATCCATCTTGGTCGTAAGCTTGCTTGGGATGAAGGTCACCGCTTCATTATATGAGTCAGATTCTCTTGAGGCGTTAAGGCTCATTTCGGGTGCGACTCCACAGTTTGATCCCTATACTTGTTTCATCTTTATGATCGAGAAGCTTCTAAACTTGGACTAGGAAGCTCACCTTATTCATAACCTTCGAGAAGGCAATGGCTGTGCCAACTTCTTAGCCAACGATGGTACCTCCTATAATGAACCTTCTCGTCTTGGGTCCTAGTAGGATGAGTCTGATTCTTGCCAATGCCATGGCATAGTGTTAATATATTAGGAGTTAGTTTAGTTCTTTTTGCTGATGTACCACATAGTTCTTGATTCACATTAAAAATAACACAAAGTTTAAAATGAAACATATGACTGAATAAAAAATTCTTTATATTAGATTTTAATTCAACAATTGTTTTTTGAGAGAAAAAGGTTAAGGGAGAGGAAAAGTTACTCCATTTTAAAGCCAGAATATACTATAAGTCTCAATAAAATACTTATAAATTACCTGCAAAAAAATATTGCTAATAGTAAAAATCAAACCTAAGTTTTATAAGAGAAATGCTGTCACAAAAATTTAAGCCATATAATATATCGCTAATGGTTATTCGTATAATATTTTTCTTAATAAATTTTAGCCACATTCACCATCATTTAGTGTTTTTTTAGGGGGCTTTACCACAACCTTAACTATAACAGAACAGAAAAGAAATCAACTCCCTCTAACCTCCCATTAAATCATATAAAAAATAAAGAAAATATTCAGTTATCCTCTATACCCATTTTATTTCACTCTAAACAAGTTAAATTTTAAATTTTTTATTGTAAATTTATACTACCATCTAATTAAATATTATTATATCATTAAAAAAAAATTCATCCTCACATGAAACTGTTATCAGTCTAATGGTGTAAAAACAACTACACCTGCGGATCAAAATTAAATTCATAATTTAAATTATTATAACATTTTAAGAGTTCACAATGTTGAAAATAAATTCATTCTCAAAAGAAAAAAAGAAATCCTTTTTTTTACTTGGAGGGACTCGTAAGAAGGTTCAAATATATCCTCTTTCATCTAGTTTTATACTAGATTTGGCTAATTTTGAACACCCCTATAACATTTAAGACCACACGAAAAAAAATCAAGTCAAGAAAACAACCCAAAGGGACAAATAAGCAATGCTTAATTGCTTATAGCATAAGGTACATTTTTTATATTTACAGAAGGCAGATAGGTGTGGCTCACTTCCATCTACTTACAATATGCCTTTTTTTTTTTTGGTATTCTACTTACAAAATGCCTGAAAACCTTCGAGCGAAAACTCAACCAGGCATACAAAGATGGCCCGATCTCACAGACCTTGTTATCCTTTTTCCTCCAAAAATTGGTGAGCCGTAGACTGCGTTAAGCTATACATACAGCATCACTTCTACAAACGAATTGAAGACAGACTGCAAGAGGGACAGCTACACTACTACTCCTCTTTCACGTCTAGGGACTGTAATTCAGCCCAAAGCCGATTATACTCACGCTCAGCTTCTTGTATTTTACTTCTAAGCTGCGTCACCTGTACAATCATAACCATTTCTCTTAAATGGGTTCCAAAGGCCAAACAAAATTTGTTCACTCTCTGCAGTTACTTCAGAGTATCTAAATATAACAAACTTCAACAAAGGTAACTAAGAACTTTAACGATACAAACTTAAACCATACAATTTCCTAATCAAGCTTTTTGTTACTTTTTTTCTTTCTTTTTTTTTTTTTTTGGGAGGGAGAGAGGGGGCAAGATAAATGCACTATTAGGTTGTGCTTTTAAATTGTCTGAACCCAACCAGATAGTTCAACCGTGAACGGGCCATCTATCCGGTTAAGGTTCAGCCCCATAATAGAATTCATGGTCAGACTAATTCAAACCAATTAAAACCGGACGAAACCAATAGAATTGGCCTGTTGAATCAATCGATCATTAATTTTTTTTTAAATATTTTATCACATTTTATAAGTATTTTCATAGATTTTACGTAGTTATATGTAAATTATTTTATGACACTATCCGGTTCAACCAACCGGTTTAAACTGCCAAACCAGTTGAAATTGAACTGGATACCGCATAAAACTTTTTTTATACAGCATCCAATAATCCCAGCACTCAATAATTCTCCAAATGCAACTCGACCAACAGTACAAAGTTAAAAACTGTTCACTGTGAATTAGGCAACTGGAACATACAAAGCAATGAACAATTATGATTTCATATGAATTACCTTGAGATTAAGTTCTTCCATTGCTTTTTCAAATTCCAAATATCTGCAGGGGAAAAAAAAGAGGACAGATAAGGTCTATACTCAATAGTGCTGCCATGTGATAATTCAGAATTGGTGGCAAGAGCTAAGCTTGTCAGATGTAGCCAAAGTCAAAATGAGAAAGCGAGAGCAATAAAAATGGCATGTAGTTTGTGCTTGCCAGCAAGAGTTGACCAAGATTGAAGCCAATCCAACTGCACAACAGCATTCCATGCAATCAAGTATCGTCAGAGTGACAGTAATTAGAAATATACTCACTTCGCATGTAGTTTCTTGTTTTCTTGCATCAAGTTTACAGTCTCTTGGTCTACCATCTGGTTTGCAGGAGTTGCAATGGTCTACATAAATAAGGGTGAAGTAGGCATTAAAAAAAAATTAAAATACTTTACACTGATTTACAGTGACAGAATATGAAGGTCAAGGCAATCAAGCAAATCAATGAAGCTGATAAATGAGTCGTTACTCTAGAATGTTACTTTAAGCAATAAAAATAATAATTTTTCTCTCCATCAACTAATGACAGCAACAAGCAAGCAATCAAGATACAAAAATGGACAAGCTAATGGGTATCAATATTGGAAAAAAAATATTACTAGAAAACTAAGACCATTGTTTGAGTTGTAACATCAATTTACACTATCTCTTTGCAATGCAGATCAAGAAGTAAAATAATTTAGAATACATTCTAATAGCACTGGTTCAGAGATTTAACAAGGAAAATTTGGTAGTTTATTCTTCCTCACTGTACTGCTGTCAACGGGACTGCAGAACAGAAGGACTCAGAAATTCTTACAAGAAGAAATACAATCAAATCAAAGGTCTCCAGGACATTCGAGAGGAGGTCCAGGGCTCTCCCAATTCCACTCCTATACAAAGTCTCTTTTTTCTTCCCTCTCGGTTAACTTGTCCCTTATATACAAGTACCCCCCAAAAAACTATAACCGGTCATTACGATTAATTCTAAGTTGACCCAGTCAACTATTACAATATTAATATTCTACTCCCTTCTTTTGTTCCTAACATACACCCTCTTAATTAGAGGGTGGCTATCAATACTCCCCCCCAAAGCTTTCACCTTGTCCTCAAGGTGAAAATTAAGAAAATGCTTCTGAATAGAAGACAAAAATTCCCAAGAGTTCTCACAATCTGGAAGATCCTTCCACTGGATGAGAACTTCAGCAGCGCCCTCAGCATTGTATCGGAGTTGAAGGACTTGAGCTGGCTGGACCTGCAACTCCAAATCCTCGGACAGCATTGGAGGTAAAGGATGAGGTTCAAGAGGAACAGCAACAGCTTTCTTGAGTAACGAGACATGGAAGACAGGATGTATCCTGCTGTCAGCTGGAAGCTGTAGCCAATAGGCAACCTCCCCAATCTTGTGGGAAATTTGGTAAGGACCATAAAATCGAGGACTCAACTTCTCATTAATCTTTTCAGCAAGAGATTTGAGTCGATAGGGCTGCAATTTTAAGTAAACCCATTCCCCAACTTGGAAAACAACTTCCCTCCTATGTTTGTTGGCCTGAACTTTCATTCGATTCTGGGCTTTCTCCAAATTTTCCTTCAATTCAGCCAACATAGCATCTCTCTCTTTAGTCAACTCGTTTACTTCCTCAACATTTGAAGGAAAAGTGCTCCCTCTAAACAACAAGGGAGGGTCCCTGCCATAGAGAGCCTTGAATGGAGTAAGTTTTTGTAGAACTATTGTAATTGGTATTATATACCAAAATTCTGCCCAGCTTAACCATCTTGGCCATTGTTTGGGCTTATCACCTGTAATACAACGAAGATAGGTTTCTAGGCACCGATTAACCACCTTCCGTTTGCCCATCGGACTGTGGATGATACGCAGAACTGAATTTTAGCTTTGTCTCCGCTTGCCTTAAACAGTTCAGTCCAAAAATGACTGAGAAAAATCTTATCTCTATCTGAAAACAATAGAGGCAGGAAACCCATGCAGCCGAACCACATCTTTGATGAAAACTTCAGCTACTTCCTTGGCTGTAAACGGATGAGGACAAGTGGTAGGAAATGGGCATATTTGGTAAGTCGGTCAACAATTACCATGATAGTATCTTTACCAAGAGCTTTAGGTAGTTCCCCCTATAAAATCCATGGATATGTCGGTCCAAGATTGCTGAGGGATGGGTAGTGGTTGAAGCAAACCAGCTGGAGACAAATTTTGATATTTGTTCCGCTGACACACATCACAAGCTGAAACAAATTGCTGTATATCCCACTTCATACCATCCCAAAAAAAAAGTCCAGCAACTCGTTTATAGGTTCTGAAAAATCTCAAGTGTCCACCCAAAGGAGATTTGTGCAACTCCGCCAAGATCATAGGTATACGTGTGGATTTCTTATACAACACCAGCCTACCCTTGTATAAAAGAGTGCCCCCTGCCAAATGATACCCCTTGTTGGACTCTGAATTTTGAATTAAATCCTGCACTATTAATTTTAGCCCCAGTTCAGATTGAATCTCCTCAGACCAGCTCTCCAAGTCATTGAGATGGACAGTAGAAAGGGCTGCAAACATCATCTTTCAAGAGAGTGCATCAACAACTCCATTATCTGCCCCAGGCTTGTATTTGATTTCGAAATCAAACCCCAACAATTTATAAGTCCACTTATATTGTTCTTCACTTATATTTAAGGCTACGATGGTCTGTATTAATAACAAAATGTCTGCCCATCAAATAATGTCTCCATTTCTGTACTGCCATAACTATTGCCATCAATTCCCTTTCATATACAGACTTCATTTGGGCTCTTTCGAACAAGCCCTGGCTGAGAAAAGCTACAGGTCTTCCTTCTTGTAGTAGTACTGCCCCGATTCCTTTACTAGAGGCATCAGTTTCTAAAACAAATTGCTTAGAAAAATCTGAAATAGCTAATACTGGCAAAGTAGTCATGGCTGTCCTCAAAACATCAAAAGCAGCCTGTGCTTCATGTCCCCAATGGAAATTTTCCTTCTTAAGCAATTGTGTGAGAGGTTTGGCTATTTTTCCATACTCTCTCACAACCCTCCGATAATATCCGGTAAGACCAAGTAATCCCCTAAACCTCTTAACATCTGTTGGTATCGGCCATTGCAACATGGCCTCAATTTTCTTTGGATCCGCCGCTACTTCTTCAGCTGAAATAACACGTCCCAAGTATTCAATTTGCGACTGTCCAAAGCTACACTTCTTCTTATTAACAAAGAGGTTGTGCTCCCGCAACAGCTGACATACAACCCTCAAATGACTAAGATGAGCCTCCATGTCCTTACTATAAACTAGGATGTCACCAAAAAAGACCAACACAAACCTCCTCAAGAAAGGTTTAAGCATCTCGTTCATCAAAGACTGAAAAGTTGAGGGTGCATTAGTTAATTCAAAGGGCATCACAAAAAACTCATAGTAGCCCCCATGTATGCAGAAAGCTGTTTTGTGAATGTCCTCCTCTCTCATTCTAATCTGATGGTATCCAGATTTAAGGTCCAGTTTAGGAAAAACAGCTGCCCTTCCTAACTCATCAAGCAATTCATCAATCACCGGAATTGAGAATTTGTCAGGTATTGTAATTTTGTTAAGTGCCCTATAATCCACACAAAACCTCCAACTTCCATCTTTTTTCTTGACTAAACTGATAGGGCTAGAGTAAGGACTAACACTTGGTCGAATGATCCCTACAGTAAGCATTTCATCCACCAACTTCTCAGTTTCAGCTTTTTGATAATAAGGGTACCTATATCGTCTAAGGTTAGGTATTGTGGCTCCTTCCTTCAACAAGATGGCGTGATCATGTCTCCTTGATGGAGGTAAACCTTGTGGCTCCTTAAACACATCCTTAAATTCATGCAAAACCTCCTCAATCTCCTCTTTAGTACTAGTGTTTGCTGCAGTTCTGCCAGTCATTGCCTTGTACTCTATATAAAAACCCTGCCTTCTTCATCCCTCAAAGCTTTGATCATGGATTTCATACATGCAGCAGACTTGGACAGCGCAGGTTCTCCTCTTATTGTGATCAGCTTTCCATCAACTCTGATTTTCAAAGTAAGTTCCTTAAATTTGGCCCTTATTTCTCCTAACCCTTCTAACCAGTCCATGCTCAACACCAAATCTGCCCCACCTAAGCCAAACAAAAAGAAATCCTGTTTTATTTCCATTCCTTGTAGCTGTAGCATCACCCCTTGACATGCCCCTTTGCATTTAACCTTGTGCCCATCTCCCACTTCCACAAAATAAGTAGGTGTATCAACTACTGTCAAATTTAATTCTGCCACCAAATCTCTTGATATAAAATTGTGAGAAGCCCCACAGTCCACTAACACCACCACCTTCTTCCCTTTCACCTCACCCCACAGTTTTAGGGACTTTTTAGAGGTCAACCCCATTATACTCTGAATTGAAAGTTGCAGAGCTTTGTCTTCTAACTCCACCTCCCCTTGACTTTTGGTTCCTTCCTCCTCTTCAAGATTTCCATCCCCTTCCTCCACCAGCATCACATGGTATTGCTTGAATTGCAAATATGGTCTGGGCCATATTTCTCATTGCATTCGGAAACAGAATCCCTTTTTAATCCTATCCTGCAGTTCGGCACAAGACAACCTCCTAGACCCTCCTCCTCTCTTGTTCCCTCCAGCATCCGTGGCTCTGTTTTCTGTTCCAGCTTTGTACGCTCCAATTGGTTTAGTGGAGGTAGAACCCACCACCGTTTCAGCCCTATTAGACCCCAAAAATGAGTTGGGCTTGGGCCCAAGGTCTACAGTAGTACTTTTGGATGATGGAAATCCTCTGAAATAGCCCCGTTTTCGAAATTCCTCCCGAGCTGCCCCCTGTTCCACTTTTGTTCAACACTTTATTCTTTTCATCGATT
The DNA here is from genome assembly GCA_019955255.1 of Castanospermum australe. Classification (NCBI taxonomy): domain Eukaryota; kingdom Viridiplantae; phylum Streptophyta; class Magnoliopsida; order Fabales; family Fabaceae; genus Castanospermum; species Castanospermum australe. The sequence goes on from NSJW01000652.1 coordinate 223,428, forward strand.
AGTTGGGCCATGTCCATCACTTCCGACAAGATACCGGTCGGATGCAACTTCAGTTCAGCGCAAATCTCTTCCCTTAGTCCGGTCAAGAAGATCCCGCGAAGAAACTCTGCGTCTGTGCTCCTCAGAGGACCCGCGTAAAGCTCAAACCCCCTCAAAACTCTTCAACCAACCCTTCTTGCTTCAACCCAAGCAAGATCTCATATGGGTTTTGTACCATAGACGGCTGAAACCTCCTAATCACTGCGTTTCGAAAAATTTCTCTCATTGCAATCGGTGTGCAAGATTCCCACCATTGGAACCAACTCAACCCACGGCCCTCCATGGCCACCATCATAGCTTGCAATTTCTCTTCTTCGGTCACACCCTTGACTTGAAAATAGCGCTCTACTCTATTTACCCAGCCATAGGCATCTTCCCCGGAAAACAGGAGCAATCTTGAGCTTGAGCCAACGGTCTTCTCATTCCCTCTATTCTTGGACCCTCTACTGATCTCCCCTCCATACTTTCATTTTCTTGGCTGTTTTTTGGAGCTCTCTGTGTTGGTTCATCGTGAAGCCCATGAGTCAAACGCAGGAGCTCTTCAAGAACATCTTCTGTTCTCTTCATCCTGGCTTCATGCAACTCTTTCCAGTTTCTTTCATCCTCCATTTGTTGCCTCCAATTTTCGAAACACCTCTCCAACGACTCTAACCGTGCCTCCATTCTTGTATTCACCATGAATTGCGCCCTGGATGGGAGCTCTGATACCAGTTAATAGCACTGGTTCAGAGATTTAACAAGGAAAATTTGGTAGTTTATTCTTCCTCACTGTACTGCTGTCAATGGGACTGCAGAACAGAAGGGCTGAGAGAAATTCTTACAAGAAGAAATACAATCAAAGGTCTCCAAGACATTCGAGAGGTCCAGGGCTCTCCCAATGCCACTCCAATACAAATTCTCTTTTTCTTCCCTCTCGGTTAACTTGTCCCTTATATACAAGTACCCCCCCCCCCCCACAAAAAAAACTATAACTGGTCATTACCAGTAATTCTAAGTTGACCCAGTCAACTATCACAATATTAATATTCTACTCCCTTCTTGTCTTCCTAACATACACCCTCTTAATTAGAGGGTGTAATTAGAGGGTGGCTATCACATTCATAGGAAAATATGCACGCAGATGATATGTATGAACAGGATAAACAAATTTCAACATAACATACAAGATGCCAATACAGACCTGTATATTCTGTCTGCAACCAACACCTGTTACATGCTCCTCCCTTGCATGCTTTTTCATCTTCTGCGTGTCTATCAATTCATGTGCCTTCCTCTTAGTATGAGATCCTGAATCACAATGAGGAAACATTAGTTCAATAAAATTGGTCAAGCTAGTGACACAAGATCTTGTTTCTCACATAAGCATTTACCTTGCTCAGATCTGCTTTGTGGGTCTGATGTGTGTTGTTCAGATTTTCCATATACAGCTTTTTTATTAACAACAGGCGAAGAACTTTTGTTCAGTGTGACTGGCTTTTCTAGAGCAAGCGGTTTCTGTAGAGATGAATGCAGTGGGGTAACTGGAGCTCCAGGCTTTCTCTTTTCCTGATACCCAATTAGTGTACAATAGCAATCCCTGCAAAAGTTTAACAAGAGTCCTGGAAATGTCAGATATTAAAATTCCTAAATGATTTTTTTAAATGTATTGCTTAGCATACAATAATTTAAAAAATTATGCAAGCTCCACCCCCCCCCCCCAAAAAAAAAAAAGGCAGCATTTGTGAGTAATATCCAGCAAACAAGAAAGGGTCAAACTCCACTGCATCATCTACTTTATTAAAGTTACCATACTGAATACTAAAATGCTTTAAAAGTGGAGAACATGCAACAGAAGAGAACAAGAAAGAGTAAAGAACACTAGCATCAACACTATACCAGTATTCCCATGTCATTTCCTTCAACCGCACTTCAAGCTTTTGAAACAGGGAAGTTCTCTCAAAATCTTGTTTATTATGAGTTGGCTCAATAAAATCGGCTTGCAGGATACCTGACACAAGATTAACATACTTAGGTACTCAGCCTCTACAGATCCAGTGTATCTCTAACATCAAACAGAACTTGTCATTGCACAGTAATGTGCAGTTGCTCACCAACTACTCCTCTACCCCTACTGTCTGAATAGCTCACAACCTGCCAAAATGGCTGGCAAATTGAAAAGGTAGCAATTATATTAGAGAGATCGAGGGAGAAAGAAGAAAAAAAGACATGCTACACAGTAAATCTATGCTAAAGCAACAGAAAAGAAACATAAAATATTTTAAAATGTTTAACTAATGGTGTAATTCTGCAATTTTTCTAGAAAAAGAAATTTATTCAAAAGAGAGGATAGAAAAAGACAACCATAAAGAAAAGGAATCCTCCAGAGCAGGAAAAACAAAGAACATAGTAAATTCTGCAATTGGACAATCTAGTAATTTCTATTTTTGATAGCAAGGTTGCCAATTTTCGAAAAAGATGGAGAAGAAAAGTCCCTTTTGCTTTATTTACAGAGTTATAATAAATTGACTTGAAAAAGCTAAAATATGTCAATCTGCATTAAAAATCTATCTACATCATATTAAAAATAGAAGTATAAATGCATGTTTGGGAATAGATTATTTTTCAGGAAAAAATCACTTTTTTTTTTCAAAAACTCTCCCAGTAAGATTTTGATCATAAGTTGTTTTGACCACAAAATAAACTAATCCAAACACACACTAAGTATCATGCCAATGTTCGCAAAAAAATAATATTTTTCACCTAAATTGATTGTGCCAACTTAATTTAAATTCTCCTGGCCAAGTACTCGATACATTGTATGAGCCCTCAGAATTTGGAGCAACATTCTTTTTATTTATAAAAAAGAAGAAATTTATAAGACGAAGACAAGAAAATTACAACTTCTTTCAATTAGTTTTAAAGCTTTTTATAGGAGCATGGAAGGCATAATTTTATGGGAATGTGCTTTGTACACTATTCTTTGGTGTATTTGGCTTGGAAGAAAAAAAACACATGGATTTTTACAGAGAAATATCTATCCTTTAATTTATTATGAAATAAGATTGTGTTCATGTGCTCTGCACATGGCTTCTTTACCGAAGTCTTCTTAACAAAAATATGCAGAGAGATAGAGAGCTCTTTTGTTTGAGTTGCTTTTCTTTCTTTTTATCATTTGCTTATGGATGATATCTTATCCTCCGCTTTCTGTGTAACCCTTTTCTTCTAAAAAATTTCTCTTAACAAAAAAAAATTGATACAATGAGTTCTCATTGCATTCATCTTCAAACAGCATATACTAAACCACTGCCACTCTATCACATAACCATTACCATCTACAAGCTTCTTTGCCTACTAAAAACCATCATTTTGAGATAACATACAAAAGTAAGGGCTTGTAGATTGGTGGCATGAGTTCTTATGTGGTCTACTTGTGGATGTTTCACTACAATAAAGAATCTAATTCCATTTCCTTTCCATGAAATTTGAGGACAAATCTATTGGTAAATTTCTCACGAACCTGCTGTGGTAACTGCTAATATTAAAATGCAACAGTGAAACTTCTATATTAGTAAAATTCAAGTAAACTTTATGCCGACATATACATAAAATTACTTATAACCATGTTAAAATGGCTATGTAACTAACTCCAGAGAGTTGGAAGGGATAACATTAAGTGCATGCTTGCCTGAAATGAGGGAAATTATACAGATGGATTTTTTTGGCAATATATTCCACAATTTGTGTGTATGCTTATGTCCAAGTACATGGCAAAAACTAGTTTCAAATACTATTTTGCCAGGGATGCATCTTGAAATATACTAATTAACTTACCCAGTGCAATATCAAATAGATGCATTTTGCCAAAATATGGAAATTGGGAAATTAATTTTGTATTATGCAATTATAACTTTTTAAGAACAATTCCATTCTCTTTCCATGCCTTAAAATAAATCTTATCTGACTGGCCTTAGCACCCACTTGTAAAAAAACAACAAATTTACTGATCTTATCTCAATGGTCATGAAGTTTCTTAACTCCCACTTAATTTTATTTCCTATCCCATGACCTATCATTCTATATTGAGCAAGGTAAATGGCAAGTGGCAACCATATGCAAGCTTGTTCCACTTCCCCCCCCCCCCCCCCCCAAAAAAAAAAAAACAAAGTAAAGGGATCTGCTTTATGCAAAACATAAAAACTTTACCCAGCCAAATCTTTCAATTTTCAACAGCATTAATCAATTACTCAATCATAACATTAAGTTGCCTCCAACAAAGCATATTACATTTTGGTTGACAATTACCAGTATCAGCCGATTTTTGTGATATACATTGAAACCATGGATATTGACTTGAGGAGCTTCCTTAAGAAATCCAATTGTTGTCACAATTGTTGCCTGCACAGTTAATAAAAAAAAAAAAATACTGAGCAAACTATAGCTAGCATTCATTCCTTGTTTCAACTCCTTAGCCCTTAAGATTTGAAACGCTAATTACTAATATCAACATAGTATCATGCATGCATATTCAGAACAAGATAACTTTTCCTCACAGTTAATATATGATTAAAAACCTTTCAAAAGTTAGACAACAACCTCTACAGATCCACCAGCTTGTGGTCTATACAAGATATATTCAGTATATTTAAGATCATCAGCAATGTTATGTGGCTTCACAACTTGCCCTCGCAATATAATTTGAAAACTTTCTGGTATCCGCAAGTACAATATGGACAAGTAAACCTGTGGAATATGAGAATATTAGACTCAAGAAAATTCAACCTTTGACACAGCCATTTAAGTATAATTTTTCTGAATCAAGCATACACGTAAAGAGTAATGAAATTGATTAGCAATGTGTTGCTCATTTACTGTCTTCCAGGCAGGAACTGTATCAATCTTCTTGATATCCCCAGCAATACAAATATCCTGCATCCAACATATCAGAAAAAGCCCCCTCATAAGCAATGAAAGCAAGATTTCAAAACAGACAGTACAACAAAAAAAAAAGGGACAACAAATAAAACAAAAAATATACAACCTCAGGATCCGTATCAAAGTCTAGCTCCAAATTCCCATCGTCATTGAACCATAAGTTGTAGATAATAACTTTAGTACCATGAGATCCAATGTCATCAAACTGCCAGAGAGTGAAGAATTTAAGAATATTAGAAGTGAATCAGAATCTTAGAAAGTATATGCTACAAATCTATCAAGATAACAATCACCATCCATTATAACAACTTAATATGTTACACTAATTACTTTACAAGGATTCATTTGGCCTCATTTCATATTCTTTAAATAGCCCCATCTTTGGCTAGTACAGAAGTAGATATCACCTCTCAGCAAATTGATAAGACTATCAGGTTAGCAAGAGATCAAATCCACTGAAAGAACTTGTAACTTGATTATATGGCCACTCCAGACCCTAAAAGTCTCATGGATGTCTATGAGAAGTCATCAGAGAGGTTACTACCATATTGACCGAAAAACTTCAGCCGTACTGATACAGGACACACTAGCTTAAAAAAAGGTCTAAATTTAAAGATCAAATTATCTCAATATTACGGGTTACTTTTGGTTATGGGGCTGACTATAATATTCCTTAGATATCACTAGGTCACTATTATTTAGGGTTATTAGCATTAGTAAGTTGTTACTTTCTGGTCTTGGGTTGTAATTGGGCTCAGGGTTATGTTAGTTAGGAGTTAATGGGTTTCATTTCAATGTCCAAGTTTTCCTTATGAGTTTAGTAGTAGTATAGTCTCAATTGTGAAAGGATTAATATTTTATCCTAATTCTTGTCAGACAAGTAATAGGAGGTTGTAAACTGTAATGCTTTCTTTCGAATAGATTATAATCAGTTTTATGAATTATGGCAGTTAATTTCTCTATTCTTGGTTATGTGATGCAATCAAACCCTAGGTGAGATGCTTAGGTTGCTTTTCTTCTGCTCTTCTACTACCCTATTTTCTTTAATTTTATCAACTGCCTAGATCAGATTTCTTTCGAAGACACCATTAAAATTTCACCCCACTAAAATCCTAGTTGATTGTTTCTTCAATTTTACCTAAAACCCACCTAATTCCAAGTCCTGATTTCGTAGGTACTGCTCACCACATCCAAAGACCACCAATTGATCCTGTTAAGACTGGATCAGTTCTCCAGGAATTTTGAAAGGAAAACAGATTGATTTCTCCTCTGCTACTCACTTTCCAGTAGGGAAACTGAATAGAGAGACGGAATCGTTACAATGTAGCTAGCAATAAGAGGAAAAATTACAAATACCCGAGTAACTTCGAGGATACTCGGCTCCCTCCCACTCAATCCTTACTCAGTTTCTGCCTATCCTCCCTCAGCACCTTTCCTATCTATTTAACAGCATCTTTCCCGCCTTTAGTCACACCTTTTCCCCCTTTACTTGGGTTCACGCGGGTGCTCCCTGTGTCACGCCTCCCTTGTGACTGTGAGCTCATGCTGACGCTCACTTTCCTGAGTCACGCCTCCCATGCACCTGTGAGCTCATGCAGACGCTCACCTCCCTGTGTTACATGGGCGTGAGTTAGTTAGTGACAGTTGCCGGATCTCCCGGCCTGTTGCCGGGTTCCAATCCCCTGCTCCTTCTGTATCTCTTCCTTACGTATACTCTCGGGTACGTATCAATACTCCCCTCCAGAAGTCTCACCTTGTCCTCAAGGTGGAAGTGGGGGAATTGCGTTTGGATGTGGGACATTAGTTCCCAGGAATTCTCGCAGGCTGGAAGATCTTGCCATTGGATGAGTAATTCGCGGTGTCCACTGGTATTGTAACGGACAGCCACGACCTCTGCTGGGGTGACCAACTCTAATTCCATGTCTTCAGAAAGGAAAGGAGGCAATGGTTGGGTTGTTTCAGCGGCGGCTATAGATTTCTTAAGTAAAGACACATGGAAAGTGGGGTGAATACGGCTCCCTTCAGGCAGTTTGAGAGTATACGCAGCTGAGCCTACTTTAGTTAGAACCTCGTAAGGACCATAGTACCGTGGGCTAAGCTTCTGATTGAGTCTCTGTGCTAGTGTCCGTAATTTGTAAGGTTGAATCTTGAGGAATACCAAATCCCCTGGCTGGTATGTTACTTCCCGCCTATGCTTATCTGCTTGTACCTTCATGCGGTTTTGGGCCTGGACAAGGTTATCTTTGAGGGTGGCCAACAACTGGTCTCTTTCGGCTAGAAGTTGATTAACTTCTTCTACTGCTGAAGGGCTAGTATGACCTTTTAGTAGCGCGGGAGGATCTTGTACCATATAAAGCTTTGAAGGGAGTCATTTTGGTAGAGCTGTGGTAATTGGAATTATACCAGAATTCTGCCCAACTGAGCCATTTAGGCCACTGTTTCGGTTTAGTGCCAGTGACGCACCGGAGGTAGGTTTCCAAGCATCTATTGACCACTTCAGTCTGGCCGTCCGACTGAGGGTGGTATGCTGTTGTAAATTTGAGTCTGGTGCCCATCTGCCTGAACAATTCAGTCCAAAACTGGCTGAGAAATAGCCTGTCCCTATCTGTCACAATGGACGAGGGAATCCCATGCAGCCGAACCACTTCTCTAATAAAAACTTCCGCTACCTCCTTAGCCGTGAATGGATGACAGAGAGAGCCAAAAAATGGGCATATTTGGTGAGTCTATCAACCACCACTAAAATCGTGTCCATCCCAAGTGCTTTTGGTAATCCCCCAATAAAGTCCATCGAGATATCGGTCCAAGTATGGGTCGGTATCGGTAGTGGGTGTAACAGCCCTGCCGGTGACAATGTTTGATATTTGTTCCTTTGGCATACTTCACATCCTGCCACATACCTTTGGATTTCCTTTTTCATTCCTTCCCAATACACCAAAGCTGAAATCCTTTTGAACGTCCTGAAGAACCCAGAATGCCCTCCTATTGCAGAGTCATGGAATTCCTTCAATATGAGGGGAATTGTGGTGGACGCCTTGGGTAGCACCAACCTATCTTTGTATAGTAACTGACTGCCTCTGATATGATAGCCAGGATGGGAGTCTGGCTGCTTCAACACCTCCTGCATTATTTTGTGGAGTTTGGGGTCGGCCAATACTTCGTCCACCAGGCTGTCCAACCCTTGACACTGGACAGTGGATATAGCCTCAAACTGCATTCTGCGTGACAAGGCGTCTGCGGCTTTGTTTTCGGTGCCTGGTTTGTAATGGATTTCAAAGTCAAAGCCGATTAATTTGGAAATCCACTTATGTTGATCCTCGCCCATTAACTTCTGATCGGTGAGGAACCTGAGGCTTTGTTGGTCAGTGTGGATAATAAAATGCCTGCCCATCAGGTAGTGACGCCACTTCTGGACCGCAAACACTATAGCCATCAGCTCCCTTTCATAAACTGATTTCTTCTGAGCCCTTTCGGACAGACCTTGACTGATATAAGCCAGAGGCCT
>NSJW01000653.1:0-122346 GCA_019955255.1 Castanospermum australe
ATTATTCCAATCTTAGTACATACCTATTTAATGAATGACTAAACCACCGAAGAAAGAACAGGGACAACCAAAAGCACCATCTGATATATGATGACGCTGTTGCTTTTGTAGTTAATGATATGTAATGGCCTAATGGACTTTCATTTTAGCCATTGGTTGGTGAGAAATTTAGTTGATGAATTTTCAACATCATCCTCATTTTCCAAATTAACAATATAAAGTGACGCGATTGTCAGTATTCATATATTCCAATGCGTTAAGGCACATGGGACACAGTCACCATGTAACCCAGCTAACACAAGTACAGACTAGCGACTACCACCCTATTTTTTTTATTACAATCTTTTTTTTTTAGTTTTATATATACACATAACATTTTTTTTTGTTTGGATGAGAAGAAAAACAATCATTCAATAAATTAAAATTTGAATGACTTTTTGCTCACATGATTGGACAGTAAATACAAATATAATTTATAAAACAAATTTTTGTAGTCATTCAGATGTTTTAGTAATTATAACTGAAAATAAAAACTTGAGCTCTTTTTTTAATGCCTTCATTTATATTGAGGACTTAATTGTATTAATACTGAGTCAAAACTGGAAATTCCAATATTCACAATTTATGAAGCAGCTATAATGAAATTTATGAAAAACATCGTTGTACATTAAGTTGTATAAAAATATTTAATAATTTTAAATCAATAAAAAAATTAAGTCGGATTCCATTTTTATTAAATAACATAAAAAATATTGTGAAAAATCTTTTCAAGTAAACGATAATATTATTTAAATATTAAAATTTTAACAATTTTTATATTTTAATTCTGCAAATAATAAATTGTTCCCTTTTTTATTAAAAAAGTTTAAAATGTAGTAGTCTTTAAGAAAAATTTAATATCACTTGAGCTAAGGTTTTCGGCACATAAATTATTTCATCTACCCAAAAGTTGAAAAGCATGTTTTGATGCGTAAATAAGATTACTAGTTTTTTTTTTCGTACAATACTAATATTTATTTAAATAGCTACTATTCTTCTTTTGGTGCGTAAATAGCTACTATTTATGATTATGAAAGATATACGTAATGTCTAATGAGTGTACTTTACAACCTTTAAAAAGATATTGACCCATTCCTCGCACACAAAAAAAAAAAAAAAAGCGATTGACCCATTCGGCTTGTGTGAGTACTCCGAACAATACGTTATTACGAATTGGCGAATGGATAAATAATTAATTAGTCAGTCATTTATATGTCTGAAAAGAAAAACGCAAGGAATATAGTTTGATTATTATTATTATTCATTTATTTATTAGATAATGGCCGAAAAGTTGATTCATGGGATATGATGGAATAATGAATAATTCTCACCCGTCCGATTTCCTGCCAGAGGGACTGGTTGAAGGAAGAGGCGGTGGTGATGACCTGGGGGAAGGCGGTGGCGCTGGGGAAGGAGCCGCTGAACTTGGTGCCGGGGCCCACGTTGGAGACGCCGTGGGGCGCCTCGTTCCACCAGTCGTAGCCCTGGATCCCCAGCCGCGGCACCGCGATGGCATTGTTCACCACCAGCCGTATCTTCTCCGGCAATGTGAGCCGCCCGATGAGGTCCTGCACCCTCACGTGGATCGGCACGTGCGTCCTGCAGAACTTGAACCCCCTCGTCAACCCGCTCTTGGGGTCGCATGCAAACGGAACCCTACCTTCCCCTTCCCCTAATAACAAGACCAGGGTGACGCTAATTGCCAACCCAAAGGCCAAGCTCTTATTGCTGTAGCAATAATAACCCATAGGAGGAGGAGTTTTTTTTTTTTTTTTTTTTCTTGAATGTGGCCTTTGAGAGTGAGTGAGTAGTGGTGATGGGTTGCTCGTGTTGGTGTGTATATATAGAGGGGAGTTGCGTCTTTTAAAGAGTTTGGTCGTGTTTGGGTAACGATGGGTGTAAGGAATAGCTTTCATGATTGGGTTTCCACGTCGATGAATTGAACGATGGATTAAAGCTTATAACGACTGTGAACTAAACCCCGATAGATATTACTCTAGAGAGAGAGAGAGAGAGAGAGAGAGAGAGAGAGAGAGAGAAAGAAAGAGAGAGAGTGAATGAGTCAGTGTAACACGTAGTTAGGCTCAGTGGGTGACTGGGTGGTGGCTGGGTTGGTCACTTGTGGACTCCATAGCTTGGTAGCTGCTAAATAAATCAATTAACTATATTATATGCCATAACGTAGGAAGATAATATATAAAGAAACTAACCAAAAAAAAAAAAAACAAGAGAATAAGGTTGTGTCAATTTTTAATCTTTTGAGAAGTGAATTAAAGTTATGGTCACGGACGAGAGAATCTCTCGCTTTCTTACTTGTACCGCGCGTGAAAGGCTTGGCTAGTTAACATCTGGATCCTCTGTTGTATTAGTTAAGTAATAAGAGAGAATTTTTTTAAAAAATAATAAATTTTAAATTATAATTAATAAATTTTATAATCTATCAAGATAAATTTTTACATAATAAATTTTATGTTTATTTCTCTTTTAACAAATAGTTATGAAACAAGAAAGGATCTAAATCAGGCTATATATTGCCTCTCTCGTGTGTTATGCATGTTTTACATATTCACAAGTTTACTATAGGACATGGACAAGGCTGCTGTTTTTGACTGCCAATCAAATTCGCGCTTGGCTCTCGAGAGATAAATTAATGAACCGTTCTATTGACAAAATGTTAGAAAGCTAAGGAAGTCAAAATATTTGACGGTTTCTGAAGGTTCTCCCCACCAAATACAGAGACTTATAATTCCAGTACTTGCAGACTGTTCAAAAGCCCCGTTGTTCTTTGTTGGGGGGGTGCTTACCAATGACCCATGAAAACACTTTTACCTCCGTGATGTTACTGGAACTGACTAAAGCAGTATCGAGAAAGATCAAATCCCGTGACTAGTCCGTTTGCAGAATATACGACTTTTTGTCTCTTTTTACGGCTGATTCTTCCTCCCTTGCAACTTCTCAACAATGCTACAGTTTTTCTTTTTTTCTTTTTTTTAACTTATATACATCAATTTTGAGTACACTTAAGAGATTTCTCACACTGTTCTTTTCTAAACTACATAATCACTAAACCTTTTTATATATATATATATGCATGTAAAAATTCTATGCCAACCTGTATGGAGCCCACATAATTTGAGAAAGTATAATCAAGATAGACATTATGTATATATGATTGGACAAGAGGGTCGAGATATGATATCCATTTAGGATATCTTTTCCAGCGAAATAAGAATAATTGTGAATAAAGAATATGTCCTCTAAATTTAATTAAAACGTACCAAATAGAAAAATTAATATCATTGACCAAAAAATTTAAAATATATATGATAGCCTACCTACTGTCTTTAGAGTATATGGCATGTGAGGTCCACAAGCAGGATTCCCACATGCTACCACTGTCTCAATACAATTAACAATTTAATCAAAGTGCCATACAGTTTCTTGTGCATAAAATTTTTTATCATCTATCTTGAAATTTTCATTAAAGTAATACGTATTGTCAAATTGGAAAATGAATTTAGTCATTCGTGCATGAATGTGGTAAAACAAACATCTTTTCGAGGAAAAAAAAAAAGTGAGGAGAAAAAGTGGCGAGCTTACGTAATGGTTTGGTCTGTGTTATTTCAGTAGATGTGGGATAAACGTTTTCAAGACCTAAGTAATTATTGAACATAAGCCATATATAGTTTGGTCGGTTCTTCATATCTTAATTATTTTGTGCCAATAATGTCTTATAAAAATAAAGTGCAAAAGGGAACAAAAATCGAAAATGATTGCTTCTGTGAACCATATAAAACATAACTGCCAAACCCTTCATGCTAGTGATGCCAAACCAAACTTATTGCAGTATATATTACAAAAAGATGATTCCGTTATTTGAACTCCATAAAAATTCATGGTATAGACCCCCCCCCCACCCCTTCGCTGTATCATTCTCGCTAATTTAAGAAAAAGAGCAGAAATGATCTTGTTTTTAATAATTAAAAAAAAAGGTGGGAGTGACAAAATTTGAATATTTTAGTTATCTTCTAACGCTACGTGAGCAATATAAATTGTTTCTTTTTTGCTCACAGTCATCATAATTGTTTCCATTATACCAAATCGTTTCTCTCCTTCAAATGGCACCCCCGTTGTTATCTTTATTTGCGCAATACTAGAGGATTTCACTAAAATGGCTGCACTGTTCTCTTCAGTTTCCAGTTAAGCGTAAAGCACTGATCATAAAGATTAGCAAGTAAATGAAGACAAAGTTGGAAAAAAAAATGAAAGGGCCACCAAAGGCTTTTTGTGGGCAAGCTTCAACTTGAAGCATAGCACAGGCAATTATGTTAAATTCCTTTTATAGTTGAAAAGTTGTTGTGGTTTATGTGCTTTTGGTTTGGGTACTCATCATGTTGCATCATCCTTCTTAAGTCCATCACCGATCTCTCACCGAACCAAAAAGGGAATAACAGACAATGAACAAATGGCCATAAATGCTACCAGGATTATGGGGAAAACTTAGTAACAGTATATCACCTTTTTTTTTTTGGTTTGGTTAATTTGTACGGTAAGGGATACCCATATTGGTGCATGCATTTTGAAAAATTAATTGATCAAAACAGGAAACATAATGCCTTAATCACTAAGCCAACTCTCACGAGTTTGTAAGTTTTTTTTTTTTTAATATTTTGACTGGATGAGTTTGGTATGTTAGAGCATTTTAATAAGTTCGATCTATATTATTATTATTATCATACCAGTAACATAGATATAGATTAATAAATAGAGAGAGATAAAGATGAAATGTCTATCTGTATGTGAACATTAAAGTAATTATGTGAACAACTCAAACTTTATGGTTTTGTATTTAACAACTCAAAATACTGTCATGAATATTTACCAAATAATTATACAATTTAATGCGGGTCATTCTAAAATTTTAAATACTTTTTCATATAAAATTGTAAGGTATTATTTAGCAGTCATTATTGATTATAGAATTTTTAGTTTAATATTATTCTTATCATTTTTTTGTGAATTAATCATAAAAATACGATTGATCGTTATTAAAATACCATTATAAAGTACCTATCAACGAATTACCAAAAAAAAATTAATAATAATAGTAATAATAATAAAGAAGTCCCTATCAACGAAATACAGAAAATAAATTATTTGTATAGAAAAACATGAGCTTCCAACAGCACTGGTGTATTTAAAATAAAATCTATCTCTACCAAAAAATAAAATAAAATCTATCAAATCTGCACGTCCTTTTAGTATTGTACACCCACTTTATTGGATTTTTGCATATATTGTGAAGATAATTTATAATTAGTAACTAAAGTTTTTATGTGTTACTAAAGATAACTATTGCACTATGTGAATTTTCAATCTTTTTAAGTATTATATTTCATTTTTATTTTTATTATCATACTGAAAATATGAGAATTATATTTCTGTAAAGCTCAAATTTTCATGTACTAATCAAGCTCTGAATTACCTGTGAATTTAAGAATTTGTATAATTAATGAATACCCAAACAACTAATGATTTTCCTGAAGAAACAAAGCACAAAATATCTGCAGTGTCTTTTCTTGTTTCCTTCTTGCAGCAAAACGTAAAACCTCATGTCATGGGCCACCTTGATAGGTTATGTCGGCGGGACCTTATTGTATAACAGAATGTACAGAGACTATATAACTGATTGATCAATTAGATGTTACCAACGGACACTGACAACTATATTATTATTCTGAATCTCTATTTCCATTTGAAAACCTTGAAGAAAACAGTTAATATTTAGTTAATTGTGTGTCTTTCACTCTTTCAATCATGTAACATAAAAATTAAGGACATGAGTCTCCGCAACCCCAAATTAATAAGATCTTTAGAACAAATTATAAAATGGATTGCAGTTTCAAAAACTCTATTTAAAAAATTAACAGTTTAAATGATAAGTAAATTTAAGTTAAGTAATTGAAAAAATCTTTTATAATGGTTTAAATCTTCCATAAAAATGCATTGTTAGAAAGAGCACTCTTTGTACTTTAAATGAGATTAGTTTCATATCCAAAAAATATAGGAATACCCGGATAAGGACTAAAAAATTATTTTAAAAAATATTTTGGGATGTTGTTCCTTACCTGAATTTTACTTGCTCCACGTGTTAATTTTTTTGTTCTTTACTAAATGCCTTTATTTTCGTGTCTATTTTGGGATGTTGTTCCTTACCTGAATTCTACTTGCTTCGCGTGTTATTTTTTTGGTGTTTACTAAATGCCTTTATTTTTCCGTGTCTCCAAAGGAATGAATTGGATAAAATTAAGTATTGCAGCAATGGCGAAGAAGGAAGCTTGATGAAGGAAATCAGTTTGCCATCATACTAAGCAATTTGAGATTCCAAACCTAAAAGCATTTCATCCCAAATTTTAAATTAGGAGTTGAGAAACATGGCACAAAGGGTTAAAAAAAAATGAGAAAGTAAATTGATCTAGAATTAATATATGTGAAAAGTAAATTTACACAAATACAATATATGGACTTATATAACCAACTAGAGTAACTAATCAACAATTAGGTATAATATTAGGAATCAATAAATTTGTATTTTAAATGAATAGTATCATATGATTCATTCACAATGCAAAAGTTTTTAATATTATTAACAAAATTAAAATCAAATTTATATATGTTATATACTTATGGACATCACCAACCTTGTAGTCTATTCGCTTTTGAGTATAACACGATCACTTTTATGCATGCTATTATGTTGGCTAAGCCAACGGTACACATCGTTTTGCAAAGGAGAGAAATTATTATATATTTGTAAAGTATAATTAAATGTATGTTTTAAAAATTATTTTTATTATTAATTTTAAATTATTGATATAAAATTTATATTAATTTTTTAAAATTAATTATAAATATATTTTTTAAAACATATGTTTATTATATTTTTAAAATATATAATAATTTTTTTATAAAAAAGCGAGAGAGAAAGAAAGAAAGCGAAAAGTGAGAGGAGATAGATTGTGGAGGTGGCAAGCCAGTGGGCCTGAACATACCCAACTGGATCATAAATAAAATGGACCCACAAATCCTATCCCTTGAGAGTTCTGTTTTTAACAAAGTTTTTTTCGGATGAGAACAAAACAACGGGGTATCTGCAAGAACGAAACCAACATTCAAACCCTAATCCCAATACACCCAACGCTCACAATAGATATTATGTGATAATCTATTAGCCCGGTCCTTCTGCTTCCACCACATAATCTCCATGAAAAATCCTGTAGGTCAAGCCCAAAACTAATACAAGCCTCTATAACTCCTATTCCTATTAACAAGTTTTAAAGGCAAAGAGACATCTTCGAGATGTGGGCATTCTGCCCAGCCAAATGCACCAATGAATAGCATACTGCACAATCCATAAAACTTTACCCTTTTCTTTTTACTAAACTTTCAACCATCAAAAACTTCTCAAAGCATGAGGGCACGCCCAAATGCTCACCAAGGATCCCAAAATTGTTCCATAGGACAGTAGCAGCCTTATAATCAAGAATAAGGTCTACTATTTTGAACTAGATTTGCATACAAGAAAGACAATGTAATGCCTCGAATCTAAATCCTATTGAGTACTTTGTCCAAACAAAGATTGATCTTAGAAGGAGCTTTGGACATCCAAATGGGTTGTCAAGTAGGAACCTTTGATGGTTAGGAGAGTGAATAAGAATTTAGAAAAGGATTTACAATACACACTAGAAGAATTCAAAGTCAAAATCTCTTATTTGGAAAAAGTTCCTTATAAAGATTGAATATTGCTCAGTTTAGTTTCACCTAGAATTAAGATATTACTAACAATTAAATGTGAGATAATTGATGCAACTTAGTGAATTGTTCTTTTGTCATGGCCATTTGATCACCTACAGGCTGAGTTGGAAAAAGGGGGCTCATAACAAAACACACTTTACACTTGTGCTCACAATTGCTCCCAAGGGATGAAAATTGCTAGAACAGACTAGTGAGAGGAATGAAGCATTGATCTATGTCTAATAAATCATTTCTCCCACAAATTAGAGACTTTTATCTATCTTTTCAACAAACTAACCTTTTGGACAATCTCCAAGTAGGGTTTTATATTAAGAATATATAATGTTGAATGTGTTTCTCAAGAAGAAAGTCGTGAATTTAAGAGTAATGTGTGTGTGTGTTGGTGCTTTTCAGAATCAGTTCCTTATTTGTCCTTATGTTTGTTCTACTTAGTTTCTTAATACATATTCAGCCTTTTTGGTGAATTTGGGTGTGCCCTAGGTTTTTGGACCAATTCTTGGTACTAGCTTTAGTGTTTTGGTAATAGTAAGAGGCTCATTTTTATGGCAACATGCAAAAGACTACTATTTGGTGCATTGGTTGAGCATAATGCTCGTATTTTTAATGAGGTTTCTTTGGCTTGGCAGCTGATTTGATATAAGATTAGGCAATTCGCTCTTTAGTATAAAGACATGGTTTTTGAAGGGGTTTCCCTAACAGATATGTAGAGGGAGTGGGCAGCTTTACTGCTTTGATGTTTTATCTTTTCTTTGTTGTTTTATTCCCCTCTTTTTTGTTATGGTTGTAATTTTCTTCTATCCGTCTTAATGAATTTTTTTCAAAAAAAAAAAAAAAGAAATCAGCTTAAAGGCCTGTCATTACTTGCTCTGTACTTCTTACACCCATAGAAATATTGCTCTGGTCTTCTTGCTTTTACTTGCCGCTGGACTGCCAACAATTGATTTTGAATATAAACGACAGTATGGCTTGAAAATACATAATTTCCTTCACACAATAGTTTGGATTATACTCTTCCATTTTCGAGCCACGTATTTCTGACAGAATCTTGTATTCTAGTAGAAGAAGACCACCCTTGATTTTTGAAAATTCCATAAATTGGAGTTTTAAAGTAGTAATGACTTGGATTATATATGCCCTCTACATTTTGTTGGTCAAGAAGATCTTCACTGAGGACAATTCTGGTTATCTTGTTATTTTATTGTTTTGAAACACTTGGTTGTCATCACAAACTAGCCATTATTGATGACATGCTAGCTTACTATTTATCCTACGTGAAAGATGAAACAGCAAGAATATAGAACACTGGTTTTGCATAATCTATTTCACTCATGCTAATAATTTTCTAGGTGCTCCCTTGGTGACACTACCACTAATGACGCATGCTATGAGAAAGCTCTGGAAGTTTCAAACAACAGGTCTGCTAGAGCTAAGGTACCCCTGTGTGTATATACATACATATATACATACATATATATATATGTGTGTGTGTGTGCGTGTGTGTGTGTGTGTCTTCTACTTATTTGCTTCTATCATATCACAACATTGTTAAACTAATATTACTTTCTTGATGGATGTGATTTTCCCTGATTGACAGCGTTCTCTGGCTCGCAGTGCATACAATAGAGGAGACTATGAGACATCCAAGATTTTGTGGTGTGTGTTGTATCCTGATGCATTTCACTTTTATCATCATTGTCATCGTCGTTATTATACTTGTAATTTTTGTTGTTTTCATTGTAATATTGTTATTTGGTTCGATATGTTAAATATAGTGAATTTTCCCTTCATTAATTTCAGGGAATCTGCAATGTCCTTGAACTCAATGTATCCAGATGGTTGGTTTGCACTTGGGGCTGCTGCGTTAAAGGTAAATTGTGTAATGTCCGCTATACTTACTATCTGTAATAAAGTAGACAATATCGTCTTGTAGGGGAAGTCTAAATACACATCATTAAAGTGGATATTGGTGCCATTGACAAATAGCAACATTCTGGTAGTATTAAGCCAACTTGCAGAATTGCACAGTTAGTTGCATGTGTGTTAATAGGAAAAGATTTATGTGAGGATAGATAATTTCAGGGAGTCACTTCTGCAATTGTTTAGTATCACCACTTGTGCAGCTGCGTGCAGTTGCGTATGCAACTAGATATATGTGACATCACCTGATTGGTTTGTCTCAACAGGCACCAATACCCATTTATGACAATGGGTAATGTAGACTTGTCCGACCTTGTTTTGGATATCTCATTTTTGTTTTGTGTGTGTATATATATATATATATATATGTATGTATGTATGTGTGTGTGTGTGTGTGTGTGTGTGTGTGTGTGGCATCACCTGATTGGTTTGTCCCAACAGGCACCGATACCCATTTTTGACAATGGGTAATATAGACTTGTCCAACCTTGTTTTGTATATCTCATTTTTGTTTTCTTAAGTACATCAAATTCTAAACATGAAAGTTTCACAGGCTCGGGATATTGAAAAGGCTCTGGATGGGTTTACTCGTGCTGTTCAACTTGATCCTGAAAATGGGGAAGCTTGGAATAACATTGCTTGCGTGTATGCGGTTCTAGCTTTCGTCTCTTATTTAAAAGTAGAAAACAACTTAGTTTATTTCAGCGTATAAACTATTTTTCCTGCTAAACAACACTCATCTACATATATGCAAAAGCAAAAGTATCTTTACATTTTGTTTTTGGGTCCATTGGAATTTGGGCTGCCCAATGATGAGAAAGTCCATCCCCTTCCCAAAAACTTCACCCCCATCCACTCCCAACTAGGTTTGAATTTGAGACCTCCAACTTGGAGTATTCGCTGCTTAACCATTAAGGTGTCTCTTTGGGGACTACAAAAGTGTCTTTTGACCTTGGTAGAGACTGGATCTAAATTGCCTTAACTTAAAAGAGTTTGACATTCGAATTACTTATTTTGCAAGTCCTTCTGTTTACCTCAGGATAACAATTGTGAGCCCAATAATGATTCTATATCACTTTATATGATTTGCAACTCTTTATATTCAGTCTTCATGGGTTATTACATTTTGGCTTCTAGCCTTAACTTATTATATGCATTTCTTACCATGCAGGCATATGATCAAGAAAAAGAGCAAGGAGGCCTTTATTGCATTTAAAGAAGCCTTGAAGTTCAAGTTTCGTTTTTCTCCCTTTTATGAAATTTCTTTCTGTCATAAATGTGGGCATATACTTGCATACTTATATGCACACGCGCACACTCACACAACACACAAAATTTGTATTGGTTGATAATGATTGCAAATTTGGGGTTGACATAATGACACTTTGTGACAGGCGAAACAGCTGGCAACTCTGGGAGAACTACAGCCATGTTGCTGTTGATGTTGGCAATATCAGTCAGGTGTCTGCTGTTTATTCTTTTTCTTCTTTTGTCAATTGAAACAAGTCTTAGTGTGTGTTTGGATTAGCTTTTACAAATTTGATTTTAGATGAACTTGATTTTGCAAACTTAAGTTTGGTCAAAAGTGAGTTTAAAGTGAAGTGATATATGTTTGGGAAACTTTATCCGAAAATTGATTTTGGCAAAATAAATGTTATTTGGATAGTGTTTATCAAAATCACTTCTGAATATATAATTATCAAAAAGGGTATGAGTTAATGGTGACAAAAAACAAAATAAAGGCTGTATGGAAGATATCAAAGTTAAAAATATCAAAGTTCCACAAATTGGCTTTTGCTACAAAGCAGAAGCAACAAATTGTTACTTCTACTCAAACCTTGGTTTGAGAAGGAAATCACGGTGAGGCTGAAGGAAAAGTGGTTTTTGCCGAACAAAAGGAAATGTCTTCAAACTTGATTTTGGGATGTTTGAACTGGCTTTTCAAGCTTCAAACGTGTTCCCAGACACACTATGATGATACATGAGTCTTCAATGTGACTTGAAGAAATAATATGAAGGATGAGATAACACCCTATAGATGTTTTCTGTGCAGTTTCGTTCTCTAGTTGCATGCTGTATGTCTTGTATGCCTTCATACTTAATGTTTCTTTCCACATGAGAACATCCTGCCAGATGATTATCCATGTAAAATACTTCTTTGGAGGAATTAGTTTGTTAAATAGTTTCTAGTTCTAATTTTTATTGGGTTGTTGAACAGTGATAGTTTCAGTTCTAAATTTTTTCAGTGTAATAGTAATATACAAAATTGACTTCATCAAGATAGTCATATAAACATGATATAATGTTGAAACTGATATATGAGGGAAAATAAAAAAATTTAAAGGCCTTCTTAGTTGAGCAATTATTGTTAAAATTTTAACACATAATAAAGGTGTTACTTTTGGTCATCAATTTTGATGAATTCTTTTAGGCACTGGAAGGTGTGCAGATGGTTTTGAACATGAGCAATAATAAAAGAGTAGATGCTGAATTATTGGAAAGAATCACGAGGGAGGTGGAAAAGCGGCTTTCAACAAGTCATTCTGTGTCTCCTGTGACAACTGATAATCAGAATAATACAGATAAATTCTGCATTGCTGATTCTGAATCAGAACTTGAAGAGCAAGGATCTGAAGTATCTATTGCAGAAAGATCACGTGAAACTGAGCAATTGATGTTGTTACTTGGAAAAGTTTTACAGCAGGTACTAAGTTCTATCAAGATTCTGTTTGTGTTATTTTTTCTCCATAATGAAATGATAATGAGTCGGACATCCCCCCTTTCCCCAGTGTTGTCTCTCTGCTTAATTTTAATTAGCATGTAACTCCATCAATGCGACTCAATAATATTTGCTCTGCAAATTACATAAAGTTTATCTCAAAGATATGTGGCTCGTGCAAGTTACAGATCCTCAGGTTAATATTTAATACTCTGATACAGATAGTTAAAAATGGGAGTGGATGTGGACCTGATATCTGGGGCTTATATGCCAGATGGCACAGAATTAATGGAGATCTTGTCATGTGTTCTGAAGCCCTCTTAAAGCAAGTTAGATCACTCCAGGTATGTCTCATAAGGTCCAGCACATCTTATATATCCTTTTTTATTAAAAAAGAATCTTATATATAACTTTTACTGCATCATACAGTGTTTCTTTCCTTTGTTTTTTGACATTTTATTTTAGGAAAATAACGTAATTATAAATAATGATAGTTGGGATTATTTGCTGATGAATAACAAGATTGAGTTAATATACACCCATGTGGTGTATCCAAGAGTCTGGGCATTTTTATCACCACAACCATACAAATTTGTAAAATAAGCATTACGTGCAGTCAGTAGTGTTTTTTGTTCGTCCATGATGTGTTTTCTTTAGAAAAGTGTTAGAGAAGATGAGAAAAGAATTAGGAATGCAAATGACTAGCACATTCCTGTTAGTCTCCCTGTCTTTATATTTATATGAAAAGATAAAGATAAGTACAAGGAAGATAGGCGCAACCCAATAACACAAAATAATAATAAATAATAGTCCAACCCTTATTCTCTAACACTCCAAGCTGGAGCATAGATGTTAATCATGCTCAGCTTGTTAAAATTAATCTGTTTATTTTTATTAGAGCCTTATGAGATATCCACGAGTGTTCACCAGTCCCACATGTCCAGTGACAACAAGCTCCTCTTGACTTTTCACGCAAAAAATGACTCAGCCTCAATATGCTTTGTTCTTCATGAAAATAGGATTAGAAGCAAGTGAATGGCAGAGCTTGATTATCACTCCACAATATCTACGATTGCACTTTTTAAATCCATCTCATTAAGAAGATGATGTATCCACACCAATTCACATGTAGCTTGGGCCATAGCACAATATTCTGATTCGGCATTATATCGAGAAACAACACTTTGCTTCTTACTCCTCCAGGAAACAAGATTTCCTCCAACAAGGATACATTAACCAGAAGTGGATCTTCTATCTATAGGGGATCCAGCCCAATCAGCATCAGAGAAACCTTCCACTGTAGTATGTCCCTGATCTCTATACCAAACACCACGACTTGGGACCTTTTTTAGATATCTCAGTATATGAAGAACAACCTCCCAATGTGTCCGGGGAGATGACATAAACTGCCTAACCAACACTGACAGAGAAAGCAATATCAAGACAGGTGACTGTGAGGTAGTTAAGCTTACCCACCAGTTTTCTGTATCATTCAGGATCTAAAGAATATCTTCATCATCTGCTAGAGTTTGACATTAGGACCATAGGGGTTTCTGCAGGCTTGGCTCCAAGCAAATCATTTCTTTAAGCAAATCAAGGGACATACTTTCTTTGGGTGAGAAAGATGCCCCTTCTTATTCCTCATCACGTCAATACCCAAGAAGTACTTTAATGTACCCAAATCCTATTTGAAACTGTGTTTGAAGGAAATATTTGAGTTTTCCTATCCCAACCTCGTCACTTTCAGAAATAATGATGTCATCCATATATACCACTAGAAAGATACAACTATCCTGAGAACGTTGGAAGAAGACCGAGTGATCAAAATTGCTTCTTTGAAGTCCAAATTGTAAAACAGCGACTTAAACCTTCCAAACCAAGCCCTTGGGGCTTGTTTAAGGCCATATAAAGATTTTTTCAATTGCCACACTTTATCACTCTTCCCCTGAGCAACAAACCCAGTGGTGCTCCATATACACCTCCTGTAAATCACTATGGAGAAAGATTCTGACATCCAGCTGATGCAAATGCCAATGGTGAGTAGCTGTAAGAGAGATAAACAACCGAATAGAGCAGTTTAGCTACTGGAGAAAGGTTTCAGATAATCAATATCAAACCTAACATAACCCTTAGCACCAGCGGGCTTTTAAACGAGCCACATAAACCATTAGGATTGACCTTCACAGTGTAACCATTTACCTGTTTAACCAGCAGGTTAGAGAAACCAAATCCCAAGTATGATTGTGTTCAAGAGCATGCATCTCATCCAACATAGCCATACGCCACCCCTCATGAGACAGGGCCTCAGTGACTGTGGTTGGAATAGTGAAAGAGTCAAGAGAAGCTACAAAAGACTTAGCATGTTAGATAAACCAGCATCAAGACAAGGGAAAAATAGGATGGTACAACTACGCTTACCTTTCCAAAGAGCAATCGGGAGATCAATGCTAGACTCAAAGGGAGTAGGATCCAAAGAAGAAGAAGGAGCCGTAGAAGGCAATAAATTTGGAGGCTCTGGAGCAGCAGGACTGGTCACAATAGATTATTGATTCCTCCGAACATAGTGGTGAGGGAAGAAGGGAACAGGAAGGGGACGAGGCCAAGAAGACACAGGAATAGAACCTGTAGAAGTTGAAGAAGAGACAAGAAAGTAATATACCAAAAAGTCATTGTCATCACTAGTAAGAGAAGGAGAAGGAGATGACTCTGAAGAGAAAGGAGTGGTCCAAAGAAGGTGACATCTGCAGAACAAGATAGCGACATAGATCAGGAGAATACATCCATACTCTTATTGACTACGAGAGTAGCCAAGAAAAATACACTTAAGAGAACAAGGGATCCAACTTAGAGACCTGAGGACGACATCTTGGACAAAAACAAGTGGCAACCAAAAATCTAGGAGGAAGCTAAAGGCTGAGAGGGAAAGAGAAGAGAATAGGAATTTGACCATCAAGGATAGAAGAAGAGAGACGATTAATCAAGTGACAGGCTGTAGAGACAGTATCAGCCTAAAAAGGTTGAGAAACTTTCATTTTGAAACAAAGTCACGGGCAACTTTAAGTAAGTGCTTGTTCTTTTTTTTCAACCACCCCATTTTGTTGTGGGGTGACAGCACAAGATGTCTCATGAATAATGCCATGGTCTTTCATAAATGACTTAAAAGAAGAAGAAAGATATTCTTTAGCATTATCACTTCTAAGAGTGCAGATAGTAACATTAAATTGGTTCGAACTCAAGCACAAAAGTTACGAAATATAGTAAATAATAAAATGATTTCTCATAAAATAAAGCCATGTAACACGAGAGTAATCATCAACAAAATAACAAAGTAACGAAATAGATTAGATTCAATGAATAAGGCCCCCTAATATCTGAAGAACAAGGAACAAAAAGGATTCAACCCGTTTATTGACTCTAGGAGGAAATTTCCTCGATGGTGTTTGGCAAACTGACACAACTCACAATTCAAAATAAAAGAAGCTTTAAAGTAGGACACAATTTCTTCAAAATCTTCAAAGGCGGATGGCCAAGACGACAATGAAGCTGAATGGAGAAATGAAGTGGAACAAGCAATCGATTGTGGCTCTTGAGTTGCAGACTCCAGAATATATAATCCATTAGATTCACGACTCCTACCAATCACCTTCTTCGTCCCAAGATCTTGAGACAAGCAATATTTAGGAAAGAAATGAACACTACAATTCATATAATTTATAATTTTGCTGACAAAAGATTAAAACAAAAGTGAGGTAAACATAAAACATAATTTAAAGGAAGAGAAAGCGAAGGATAAGCAGTGCCACCTCCTATGACGGGAGTAGAAGAACCATTAGCAAAGACACTAGTAATAAAGAAGAGGACTGAAAAAAGAAAGAATACCTGTGTTTACCAGTCAGTGGTCTGTTGCACCTGAATAATGACCCAGTTGCGAGAGAAGAAGTGAGACAAGCAGTGATTACCTGACTGAACAAGGGTACAGTAAAGAAGTGCCAATCCCTATGAGGCCAGAATCGATTATAAGCATCAAGTCAGCATCAGATAAGGTGATAGTTTTGAAGCCCTGTAACAGAGGAGCAAAGATAGGTGAAGGTAAGAGACCCTCTTGGGTGACTGCATGAGCTGGCGTTAAGATTGGGTGGGTTTTCCATTCAACTTCCAACAATTTTTCTTAATATGACCTTCCTCACCACAAAAATAGCAAAAAAATGGTGTACTATCACGATCACCATCGCGTCCATCAGTACGCCCACTAGTTCTGCCTCGACCACTATGTCTGCTACCTTACTTGCTCTACCTCCCCCTCTACTAACCAAAGCAACTGAAGATTCAGGAGAAGGTTCAGAGGGCAGCTCACGATGACACCGTAATAGACGACAATACACATTAACAAGTGTCACATGATCAGAACTAGTCAGAATCTGGTCGTGGGTAGCATTAAACTCGGGATGCAGGCCAGACAAAAAACTTACAACTGCTAATTGTTCTCGTTGTAGGTGCATCTGTTTAACATCTTCAGAAATAGGATGAAGGACATTTCCATTCTTCATAGGTCTGCTTAATTCAGTAAAGTATGCTTGGAGAGAATTCTACTTCTATGCCGGTCGGTGTAACTCCTGTGTCACCTAATAAATACGAGACAGATTGGCTTTCCAGAATAAATAAACTCCATATACTCCCACAATTCTTTCACAGTATTGCAATGAGAAACCACATGCTTGACAGAGGTCTCAAGGGTCTTGTTAATCATGCCAAACAACCGGTTATCCTCCCGCAACCACTTGTCTCTTGTAGCTCGAGACTTTAGAGGGTCATCTGCCAGATGATCTTCTTTCTCAATCCCTGTAAGAAACATCTTGATAGTTGTACGCCATTCGGCATAGTGTCTGCCATCAAACTTGTCATCAGTAATTCGAACAGAAGCAGAAATTACCTCAGGCATAACTGTAGGCTTTGTAGAAACCTCCAACTCATCAGAACTACTAGATCCGAAGTTGGAATGGTCGTCTGCCATCTCAAAAACCACAAATTCACTAAGAAATTGTCACCGTCGTCTCCAAGACACCAAACGACAATAACCTAAAACAACAAACCAAAACAAAAGACAAGCAAGGGGGCTGGACAACACAAAACTAGACCTGTTGAGCTTCAACCCAACCCACGAAAAGTGAAAACGTCACGAGGCTCGACTGAAATCCCTCAAAAATTCCCAAAAATCCCGTCAAAAACACCAACAGCCGCAAAAATCGCACTTTGACCGGCCAAAACAACAAGAAAACGGGAGAACTCCCTCAGACCTGCATCACCCTGGGTCACATCCCTCTGGTCGGCGTCGGCAACTCTGGCCACCAGAGAAGCCCCCACCACACTCCTAGCAGTGAATCAGCGCATCAGGCGCGAAGAACACACCCTAAACAGCCTTCAAAACCACAAAATCGTGCTCTACAGTGCACAAAAAAAAAAATTTGGAGCTTGGGAATGGGTAGATCGGCTCTTTCTAAACCAGGAAAGTAAGTTTTTTTTTTTTTTAAATTTCAATTATTTTTTTTGGGCAATGGAAGCTAGGATTAGGGTTTCTCTAACTAGCTCTAGATACCATGTTAGAGAAGATGAGAAGAGAATTATCAATAGGAATGACTAACACACTCTTGTTAGTTTTCCTGTCTCTATATTTATATGAAAAGATAAAGATAAGTACAAGAATGATAGGCCTAACCCAATAACACAAAATAATAATAAATAATAGTCCAACCCTTATTCTCTAACAAAAAGGTTCAACCACATTCAGCACTGGGACACATCAACGTTTTATCTTTTGCTTGTCAAGAGCAATGTGATCCTGGCCTTGTCATGTTAAATGACGAGTATCCTTTGGGCTCTTGATTTTTTACTTATTTCTAGCTCTCTGAAATTTTTTCTACATTTGTTGTCGGAATGATAGTTGTTCATAAGCCGGTTCATACTTCATAGGAATGATTTTCATTTTATTATTCCATGGTTGTATTGTCTTGCAGGGATCTGATACATGGAAAGACAGAGATCGTTTCAGAAAGTTTGCAAAAGCATCCTTGGAACTTTGCAAGATGTACATGGAAATTTCCTCATCTACTGGAAGTAGTAAAGAATTGTTTAGGGCGGAGATGCACCTGAAGAACATAATCAAACAGGCAAGATACTTATTCTGAAGTTTCTGATGTCAGGGGAAAAGAAATGAAGAAACAATATGTTTTTTGTTTCCTCTACTCCACTTACTGGTTTAAATCTACTTTGGCAGCATGCCTTGACCATCCTCTGAAGTTTTTATGATTTATTACTTGTAATGGCAGGCACAGAGCTTCTCTGATACAGAAGAGTTCAGGGGTCTTCAGGCTTGTCATGATGAAGTGAAAATCAAACTCCAATCAAAGCCTAGCTAAAATCTTGTTGGAGGAGGTATTATTCAATTTGTCATGATGAAGTACTAACGCCAAGGTTTGAACTGGTGTTGTCAGATTCCGATTGGAGTTCATACCACTGAACCTGCAGAGGGATATACTGATAACGGCTGTGCATGTAGCTGTTTTCTATCAACAGAGGACGTCAAAAGCTTGCTTTCAGAATCGTGAAGGTGGCAATAATGAATTTTTGACCGAAAGTAAAAAGAATGAGCATTGTGTATGGACTTATGTATGTTGCATATTTAACATTTTCTCAGGATTATATCACTTTGCATGGATCACCCACATGACTTGTATTTCATCTGGAGATTTTTGTTGTTTAATTTTTGAAGTCACAGCGATTTATGTATGACAATGGTTTTAGAATACATCATGAATATAGTGTAGGCATACACTATCTAATATTTACCGTTAATTCTTAATAACGACATGTGTACGGTTAGCATGATTGTAATTGAATAAATTAAAATTATTTTATATTTTTATCCTTTCATTTTATTTAATTATACTATTTTTCTAAAATAAGAATAAATCAAAATTAAAACCACTTTACTCAATATTAAGCAATTATCAATGAGAACTGTCATGTTTCCTTTTCCCTTTCCGCTGTCATCTTTCTCTTTTTCCACTTTGGTTCCCAAGTAAATTATAAGAAACGGTCATTGGAAGTTTATAATATGTTTAGTTTACTCTTTGTTGTTATTTTCAGTCGATGTGATTTTATTAATAATTACAAAAATTTTGAAAGTAGAATTCATATTTTCATCATTTTTTTTATAAAATTTTGAAAATAAAAAATAGAATTAAAACAAAGATGGCAATTTTGTAACTACAAATAAAAATATATCAACTAAAAATGAAAACAAAATACAAACCAAACGTACACTTATATTTTCATCCACAGATAATCCGTTTTTCTTCTGTCATTGTGTAGGTGTAGGACTGATTCGCCTGTATACTTTTATACTTTGTATAACCCAACTCAAGATACATGACTCTACCATAATATTAGATAGTGTACACATTGAGAATACAAAAAAAATTAATTTATTCAATTACAATCATCCTAACTGTACACATGTCCATATTTAAAATTAATGGTAAATATTAGATAGTGTATTTATACAATATAAATTCAGTGTATTACAGAAATGGCCTTGAGACATGACAGGTAAGTAGTATTTTTGGTGGAAGAGGAAATGAAAATTCTGAAATCAAATTCGGTAGATTTTGTTGCAGTAATATTAATTTATACGTTCGTGAATAGCCCAAGACAACGAAAATTTCAGAAGAGTTACGTTAGCATAATTGTAAACTAGTTATGGTAGTAGCATTTCTCTTTCTATATACAAAAGTGAAAACACCATATCTGATTAACAGGACCACCTGCCATATTGTGTGGGGGCAAAGGAAAAGCTTATAAACGAACAGCTGAATAACACTAAGGAAAAGAAAGACTGATTACATATGTGATTCACAATAACAAGACATCCCACAAGATCTGATTAAACTATATTGGAAATTCTATATATAAATATGGAAACTTGCCACCCAAATAGGTTAAGTACATATTTTCAGAGATCACTCTAGCTAATACGTTAAATAAGGGTAGAGGCTACCTAAAGACCTATCATAAAGGAACTTGCTTAATGTTACCCGAACAAGTCAAGAAAACAACCAATCAAAATAACTACTGAAGACCTACCTAAAGCATGACCGACTTTACTGTAGAAGGCCCGTCGAACATATCAACATGCTGCAGCTCATTAAGCAGGTGAGACTCAGATCCGCTTCTATTAACTTAATGGTTGGAAAAAGGTTCTCAGGATCAGATTGTTAATGCTATACAATATCTAAATCCTACCAATCTAAGAGTAACAAAGGAAAAACGGACGAGCGGGTGGTTATAATCCTATCCTAGGCTTGATACTTCAATGTGAAGCCTACTTCATTGCCAGCAAACCATAAACAGCATTTGATACCTCCAATAGCTGCTGCTCCATTTTATCCTTCCATTTGAACAACTCCGAAAACATCTCCTGCGAGAAAAGATTATATACAATGAACCTATTGAGCTAAAATAATAAAAATTTTAGGAGAAAAAAAAGAATTATATGCATTGCCTGTACACACTATCAACATCACCTGAAACAATATCAAAGAGTTGTCAAGGTCTGACTTTGAATTAACAGTTGTAGAAGAATCAGGGGTCACATTAGGTTGATCTTGTTTCGTGGGCACCAACTCCAGCAAATCACTATTATTTCGAGGGTAAAAAATGAGGATACTAGTACAAAAGCAACATTTTTTCCTTATTGGTTCTCTTTTATCCCCAGAAAGGGAGCAGGAAGAGGGTGGTTAAAGAAGTTGAGTTCACATGTATTACCTCTTCATGTTAGTCAGTTCTTCATTGAGTAGCTGAGGTGGTAAGGCTGAGTTGGGATCTTGAAGTACAACCTCTTGCGGAACATTAAGCAGCTCTGAACTCCCAAACCACGGTGCAAGTTCATCACCCTGAATATTGTCTAGGTTGGTGCCTTCTAGCCAATCTTTCCATCTTTCTGAAGGAGGACTCAAAGCGGTGCATTCCCTTGCTGCTTGCAAATCACTCAATTTATTTGTTATTTCCACAAGCTGTTGCTCAACATTAGTTTTCCAACTCACCAATTCACCATACTTGCCCTGTCAATATATAAAACTACATTAAGCTGGAGATCACATAAGTGGACAATTAAACAACTAAAAGAAACACATTCAACATAACATGAATCTGATTAAATTCTTAATGGGGGAAAAAGTGGTGGTAATATTCTGCTTATATACCTGCAAACCCTTCAAACAAGTCATGATTTCATTTAGGCGCAGCTCAGTCATAGCTTTACACTTCACAAATTCCTTGTGAGTCTCCTGCCAATAAAACTCAACACATAACATCATGAAGTGCTATAAGAGACAGCAAACCATTGAATTATTAAATTATTCAGCATTCACCTCCATCAGACGAATTTCATTTTTCTCTTGCTTCTTGGCAATGAGCTCCTGCATGTCTCTGCTATGCAAACGAAATCATTAAAGAAAATATAATAGCAACCATACAAAATTAATTTTGAAATTCAGTTTTCAAGTTCAATACTTCTTCATTTGGGCCATTTCTATTTGAAGCAGTTTCAGTTCACCAGAAGAATTAGTATTCTGAGAGGGGGCACTGCCAGCCCGAAATGTAGATGGCGGAATCCAGTAAGGGTCCTGCACCCCTGCCTCCTGACGGACCTTGTCCAAGGCAGCACTCTCCAACCAATACTCCATGATTCCATTTGTGTTGAACCATCGTCGGAACCGCTCAGTCCCTCCAGGTGCCACTTTACCATCAATGTGCTTCAACAAGTGGTCTAACAGCCCAGTATCACCAATGTGCTTACGGGCAGCCATTCTAAGTGCAGGTCGGGTTATTGGGTTTTCAAAAGTCGCACCTTCTGCCTTTAAGACCTCCCACATGCTTTGCTCAGCCAACTTATACCTACATTACACGGTTGCCTCAACTTAATATATGTTAGTAGCAAGGAAGAAAACAACAGAAAGAATATCACATATTCTTTACCTCTCAGCTGACCATCTGTCTCTACTTTCATGCTTCTTTGTCTTCAGCTTGCTACTACTTTGCCTCCCACATGATTCCTCTTTCATCTCTCTAAGCCGATTAAGGCTAAGGCGCTTCCTTTTCTTAAATTCTGGCATAAAGAAAGGTTCAGTTTTAATTACTTTTTCTTCTTCATCCTTTGATTCCTCTTCCTTAGGAATACCCGAAGGAAGTTGACTTCCATATCCCTCATGCTGATCAGTGAACATGACTTGTTGACGGACACCCCATTGTTCCATCCCTGTAGCGCTCAGTTAAACTCTCTCAAGTGCTCTGTCGGTCCCTCACAATTTCTGTACACTCCAGAAGCACATATGGATCTTGAGTACAGTCAGCTGCATTAACAATTAACAATAACCTAAAAGCTTGGTGAGTAATCCATTGGGTGACGAAAGTTCATTTAAATTGAATATTCCGCATGATATGAATCCAACATCCTGCAACATTGCATCATCATTTAAAAATTCAGATAAATCAAGAGTCGACCAAAATGCTTACAGCATGAGCTCGCTGTTTCATATTATATCCAATATTACACAGTAAGGCATAGATTGTGACAACAAAATTAGAATAGGGGCAACTATTCAGTAGGAAGGGAAAAGGTAATACAAGATTAGAATATTTAGGGAATGATTTAGAAAGAGTTGTTCCAAAAGGTCTCCCTGTTGAAATTCTTACATGCCATAGTAATGGTTTGGGTCATCAGAGCTCCCCAAGACACAATTGACCAAGCGAACTCAGCTTGCTATTGGTGGAAGTAACTAGGATCTAACATACACTGTACTGTACCACAAGATTATCAAATCATTTAGACTTCAGTCAAGTTTTATCAATTTGAGAAACAAAGATACAACCTTTTCTTCTCTTTTCTTTTATTTTTTTGGGGGGGGGGGGGAGATGAAAAAAACTTCTGACACAGATGCTTGGGGAATAATGTACTTTAAGTGCACGTGTTAGTGCTTGTGTGCATGTGTGTGTGTGTGTGTGTGTGAAAGAGAGAGAGAGAGAGAGAGAGAGAGAAAGACGATATATGTTTTTGGCTCTTGTAGATCAAGAAGAATAAGTGCTAATAGAGTCACACCTAGCTGTAACGAAAGATATTAGCAGACAAGGAGAAAGAAGAAGGTGAAAGCCCAAAATTTCATCCATAATAACAAACAAGATAATGCAGAAAGTGGGAAAGTTAAGCAAAATAATATGCCCTATAGCCCATATGTTAAGGAATAGGGCCAGAAAATTTTATTTAAAAGACTTCCCACTGACGAAGAACACTGGGTGCATTGGCACAGACGAGTGCCCAGGCAGCCTATGTAACTGTTGTATTACATATTCAAAAAGCAAAATATGGAAATAATCCCTATAATCAAAACCTCTTACTCTACCCCATTCTCCCAGTATTCTCAACAATCAAATCAAACAGCATAAAAAGGAGCACAAGGTGCCAGATGGTTAAGTGTAACCCAACCCGAACAACTAATTTAGACGGCAAAAAAGGTTTAACATTACCGAACCACATTGACATCAGAACGCAAAAACCATGCCAAACCCCAGAAAACGAAATTAGAAAAATTTATCCGATTCATAGACAATGAGGTGAGGTTACAGCCATCAGAACACCCCAATCCCTAATTCAGAAAGCAATTAAGAAGCGCGACAACCAGAAACCTAACGAATGCACGTGCGAAACGTGAATTGTGCCGCTCGGAACCCGAAAAACGCAAAAGGAAAAGGAATTGGACAACGGAACCCTACCAATCGGTGCATCGGCGAAAGGTTGCACCGTGAAAAACTTGAAGAAGAGAAAAAGTGGCCGACACTGTGCGACGAAATGAAATGAGGGATTTAGACCCAATCGCGTAGCTGCTCCGAATAACGTTAGAATAGAACAAAACGAACGCCTTTTTCTTTTTTTCTCTCTCTCTTAAAACCCTAACCGCCAAAACCCCACAAAACCCTCGAATCATTAATCGCATTCATAAAATAATTAATTTTAACGTTGGACCCCATTCATCATTTTTTTCGTCAAACAACCAAACGGTGACGCTTTGGTACACCTGCGATGCTTGACCTTGATTCACTCTCCTTTTTAATATTCCCGAGACAAAAATTCATTAGTTTTAAAAGGACATTAGTTTCAAGAGAAAAATATCATTATCTAAATTTTTAAAAGTTTCACATTAATCTCTTGGTTTAAATTGCAATAAGATAATTGATAATCATGCGTCAGTCAATTTATGTGATTACATTGATATTTTTAACTTGCAATTAAAGCATTTATTATTAAAAGAGTAATAAAAATACAATATTCTAGTTTTATTTTTATTTTTAAATATTAATAAAATATTATTTAAATCATATGTTTGATAAATAAATTAATAACAATAATTTTTGTAGTTCTAACAATGTGAACTTTCTCATAAATTTGTAATGATGTCTTAATTTTATTTAAAAGAATTGAATACAGAATATTGCTTTGCTTTTAGCCTGCTCTCATTTCTTTCTGCTTAGATCTTTTTGTAACTAAAACATAAAATAAAATAAAATAAAAAAGAAAAACTCAATAAGATACATACTTAAATCTAATAATTCATCATTGATGAAGCATTTGAGGTTCCGTGAAACACGTTTGAGGCCTAAATATATTTCTTAAATAATGTGCCTTCCTTGTAGTTCTTGGCACAATTACAATCAAAATTAACGTGATTTTAGCCTCCAATCTAAAAATAATAATACCATTACTTTTAGAGTAAAAAGTTAATTTTGTTTATATTGTATAATATTTTCTGTCAATTTTTCTTTAAATAAAAATTTCTAAGCATAAATTATTTTACTACAAACATATTTTTGAGCAAAAATTAGGTACATATATTTAAATTCATACAAAATTTAATCTAAACACATACTTAAAAAAAAAAAAAGAACTTCTCTACTTGTGTGGAGTGACCCAAGTCATATCATTATTGGCACTAGAACTAACATTACTTTGCATCTCGTGAATGGATATAACATGATTTTAAATTGATTTATTTTATATTTAAAATAGTTTATAATTAAAATTTTATTAAAAAAAATTTTAAAAAAAATTTAAAAAAAAAATCAATTTCCAAACATGCACATACGTAAAGCGGAAACAAAGAAACTTTGGCTACTAATATTCTTATAAAATATTACTTTGATCATTAAGGTCTATTTCGTATTATTTTGGCCACTCAACATTTTAATGAAGGTTATTTTGATAACATCATGGCACTGTTAACTTGAATGAAAAATGGTCACGGCCTATCACATACAATTTTAATAATTTAAACGAGTTTAAGAATTCAAAATAAGCCACTTAGACAAATTTAAAATTTTGAACTAAACTGTTCTTGAAGTCAAAGAAATAAATGTGTTTAGTCTGAATTTTTAACTTTATTATTGTGTCAAAATTACATATGATAGTCTTGTAATCATTTTCTAGTCAAGTTAATGTTGCTCTTATGTTGAGTGATTAAAATGTAACTATTTTAAAATCTTACTAAATAAAAACATTAGTGATCGAATGTCTTTTTCCGTAATTTGAAGGAATTTGATATTTTAACTTAACTTAAAAAATTATATTATTTTAATTTTTATAAATATTAATCTAATTTTTACACAAATTTTTTTTCATGTATGTGAGTTCTGTAATCATTCAATTACTTAATGCAAAAATATAATGTATAAAAAGATATAGAAAAATTGTAAGAAAAGAAAAAAAAGAAAGAAAATTTTCATCTTTGCGTAATATGAAGAGTGCAATGCTCCCGGCTAGTTATATGGAGAGGCAATTTTTGAACTTGTTTCCATTCAGTGTACTCCAACCTAACCCATGTGATGTGATATCCGACATATACATAGAGAAATTGGTAACAATGAATATCTCTCCTCTCAAAATAAATCTTTTCCCTCTTTTAAGGGCGGCACAATTTGGCACGGTGAGTTGGCTCAATTGGTTGAAAAATAATTTTGATAAAAGTTTATGCAGTCGGATATAATAGAAAATTCTTTTGAATAATTCTAACATATTTTAAACATATCATTAACGTTTTGGCTCATAATACTAAAAGATTAAAATTCTCTCTTATTAGTAAAATAATATAAAAGTGTCTAGTTAAAAAGAGAAAGATATAAAATTTCAAATGTGAAAAATAATATTTATAACTCATTATGATAGGTTTTAATATATTATAATTTGTATCTATCTTTTCAACATTGTAGTCCTATTACAGGAAAAATCCAAATTCAATAGTAAAATAATATAACCTTATTACCATTTTAAAAAAGAAAAAAATTCACAATTAGCCCGATTCAAATTGTCAACCATTTTCAGTTAGCTACTGTTTCCCCAGCCTGCAATAGAGACCGAAATGTCTCTGCATCCTGTTTATATTGAAG
Organism: Castanospermum australe; assembly: GCA_019955255.1. Taxonomy (NCBI): domain Eukaryota; kingdom Viridiplantae; phylum Streptophyta; class Magnoliopsida; order Fabales; family Fabaceae; genus Castanospermum; species Castanospermum australe. The sequence continues at coordinate 26,978 of NSJW01000653.1, forward strand.
ATACCGTGGATGGTTATGGCAGGTAGCCATCCCAGCATATTCATATTCATTCTCTTGCAGTTATCCACTGCAGAGTTTGTTGCCATCCCTTTGAGTCTGTACTCTGCAAAGATGCCAAAGAATCAGGATGGTGGAGAGACAAGCAGAGCACCAAAGGGGCAATTTGTTGTTTATGTGGGGGAAGAACTCAAGAGATTTACCTTGCCACTATCTTACTTGAACAGCCCCATCTTCCAGCAACTGTTGGAGAAATCTGCAGAGGAGTATGGGTTCAGAAGCCAGAGAAGCATAGTGCTGCCATGTGATGAATCAACCTTCGAAAGGGTCATTCGGGCTCACTCTAAAAGCTGCTGTAAGTACGCTTGTAACGTGTCTGGCGATGGGGAACAGACATGGTAACATCATATGTTGTTTATCTTGGCACTGTCTCTTTGTGTTTTGTCGAAGCATGTTCATACCTCCTTAATTATTCGTTGTTTCTACAGCTTCGATGATCGATACTTGTTTTCGTGGGAAGTTGAAGTGATTAAAATTGCAGATCAATACCAAAACCAAGTTACGTTTTCTTTGTAGTTTTGTTTGTGCATTTGTAAAAAGAAACGCACAATACACAAGTGGAAAGAATGTTTATTGATTAAAATGTTACGTACACAAGCAAAGCATGTCGCGTGTGAAGCAGCACTTCTGTTAGCAATGAGCAATTATGAAACAAACGTATCTGAATGAACACGGATTCAACCACAGGAAGAGGATTGAAGGTCACTATCATCTAATTAGGTGGTTACATATATTAAAGACTTTGACTTCTTAAATAATTATTAATATTATTAAAAATAAAATTGTAATGATATAATTACACATAATTAAATAATAATATAAAAAAAATTTCACACTTATTTCAAATCAGAATTGTTATTTGTCCTTCAAACATAGTGTTGTTTACCCATAACCCTGCCTCAGGAACTTAAATTTAATTTGCAAGAAAATCCTACAATGAAAGTACGCGATCCACCTTTAGTTAAGCCACCATATGAAACTTGCATTCTATTCTGAATAAACGATCCATCTTTATTTAAGGCCTTGTTTGGTATATTATATAAATAATAGATAGTATAATATAATTAATATTATTTATTTGTATATAATGTTTAGGCAAAACACTAAATAGTATAATGTTCTGTCAAAATAATTTTATTTAGCTTTGACTATATAACAAAAAAGGACCGAATTAGTTTATCATATATAGTCTTATATAGTCAAGATTGAATAAAATTATTTTAACTGAAAAAATTACTATCAAACACCTTATTTAAACATTATATAAAAATAAATAATATTAAATAATATGATACTATTTGTTCATTTTAGAGTATACCAACGAGTCCTAATTATTTATCGTTACCCAATCCATATGGGTTCCTGCCAATGGTTCGAGAGATGTAGGAGAAAAATTATCATTAAACTCATAGGCCCGACGGCATTCTACCCTGCCCCATGTCCTCATCACCATGTTATTATAAGCAATTAGTTGATTTTTAGTAACTACAACTTTTTAATAACTACATTTTCTCACAAAATAATTACAAATGGCATTAAATGAAATACCCTTTCATATAAAGTTCCATTTAAAATAGATTAACCTAAAACCTTAGATGGATAGTGAGGTCGCCACTAACGTGGCATCCTCTTTAATGTTCTAAGTTGCAACCAAATAAATTTTTTTCATAAATGAAAATCACATTCACATATCATTTTTCTCCGTTACAAAATTATCAAGAGACAAATTTGTCACTAAATTACGATGTCTTGGTTGATTTTAATCTCACATAAAAGGTGGGTGACATAAATACTAGCATCCGTACATAACCGAACAAACAGTCATTTGATGTTAAAGAAAATTTTAAATGAATTTGCATTCTCCTTTTCTTTAAAAATAAGACAAAAATAATATTATCATGTTATCAAAGACAAATTGTCTGTGAAAATACTCACTATCACCTACGAAAAAGTCCTCCAACCTTGCACAGAAAGTAACTGTCTTTTTTTTTATACTACCATGTTCTTAAAGAAAATCCAATTCTAATTACACTCCCAACTTTAGAGGTAGAGGTTTCACCTGTTTTCATGTAACGTTACTACTAATGTAACAAACGCATGCTTAGATCATCCAACGAGTAGCTAAAGAAAATTTTCAATTTAATTATAGTTCAAGAGATATTGAATAAAATGAATCGTAACATTTAAATCATCAAAAACTCCAGTGCTAAGAAAAACATCTCAGATAATTGGGAGGGCACGTGTTCTAAAAATTCATACCATTCTCCCAAAAATGATTTGACATCGGACACAAATTCCTATCCATCAAATGGGAAAAGAAAACCTTCAAGGACAACAGCCTATAACAAAATTCATTATGACATATCTCTTCTAATTAGTTCACTAGTTGAAAGCCTAATGTACTGCTTCTGATCTAGTCATAACTGCTTCACGCATGGTCAATCTTTCTCTTCATCATATCTCTTAACCACTTAGACCTGTTTCTTCTTCTCTAAATTAGATGCAGCAACCCGTTGTCGCTTCTTCCAAGCTGGAATCTTACCAGGGAAGGCCCACCTTAATAGTCTCTCCCAGGAATAGCATACCAAAAACATGAGAAAAGCCCACAACAATAGTTTATCCCTTAGTGCCACCGGCAGTGGCACCAACTTCAACCAGTCATTTAAGTCCCTGAAGAGATCAGATGTAATCACTGTAAAGAAACCAACAGCAGCAACAAGCGCATACATAAACGGCTTGTTTTCAGGAATACTCTGGTTGAAGGGGTGGCCCATATAGTTCACAGCGAATGTGGCCACCTGAATCATCATGCTCACCATGTATGAAACGGTATTGACCAGGTTGGGATGAAAATCTGCATCTGGTTCGATGCATTCATCTGGCATGTATTTCTCAGCCTCTTTCACAGACGAAATCAGAAAAAACAGGTGAGCAGAAAATTGTCCCAAGAGGGAAAGCAAGACATAAGAACAAAAGATATTGGGGTGAGGACGTTTGGCTGAAAGGGTGGGAAGAGGGCGGGCATGTGAGATAAAGAGGAAAAAGGCAGCAGTAAAGACACCACTTATTGTGGCTTGTATATCACCAAGCTTGACACCATCCAGATACATAACACTCAACACATATGCAGTGGCAAGGCAGTTGAGGCCCAGAATTTTAAACATCTGGAGGGTAGTCACCAGAGTACTTCGACCTTGACGAATTATGTCAGTGGTGGGAGCAACAGAAGCATGCTTTGCGGTGAATGGGGATGCCATTGAGGCATCACCAAGCTTGACAATGGGTGCACGACCATCTCCTTCCTCATTAAGCTCATCAATCATCTTCTTAAGCTTCTGTCGTTGCATCTCAACAGCTGCCTGATGACGGTTAATAGGTGAGTGGCTGGTGGAATTTGAAGCAACTTGGGCTTTTGAAGAGCCTTCTCCAATTGGGCCAACAGCCTTTCCAGATGCTTCTAGTGCAGGCTTAGATTTCTTTGGCTTGACAGATTTTGAACCGTCTTCCTTAGATGAGTCTGAAGAGGTGTTTCCACTTTGAGTTGGAGGCAATGCATTCAGAAGAGCAACTCCTACATGGGCCTAAAACAGAGAAGTTAGCCTCTTGGGTCCTGCTGCCTTTATTCATGGCAAAAGAGAAATGCAAAATACCGAACAACTTCACAATAATGCCAATTTATGATGCAAAACTAACAGCCTCCCATGTTAATACCAATGAACATAAAATACCAGTTACAAATATTTTAATTACAAAAATGAAAAATATACGGGAGACGGAAAAAACATGGCTACAGTTTGCCAACAGATTATCTTAAAACAAGAGGATCACCGCTCACACAAAGCATTCTCCTTTAGACATCAGTAAATAACAGTACTAGTAAGTTTCCTTACTAAGGTGGCTTTGTGGTGGGTATGGGGGTTGTAACGTGTCGCAACAGACTGAAAATTTGTATTTTCCACCATGGTACGTTCAATATTCAGGAAAAAAATTTTTTTATAAAAACTATTGAATATTATCAAACACAATATACCTGCTTTAAAGCTCCGACATCATTGGTTCCATCCCCACACATCAAAGTTACCCGTCCTACTGTTTTGAAAGTGGTCATGATAAGTTCTTTTTGCTCAGGAGCAACTCTAGCAAACACCTGAGACAATAATTTAACTATGTCACCATGATGAACACAGGACCAAAAACCCAGTTCAAAGGTTTAGTCATTTAGCATAGATCAGAACCTTCACATGAGGAATGACCAGAAGATGAGCCGATGTCTGTTGCAACATCTCAATGCAATCACCTCCAACACAGAGATCATGAGTCTCTGACAAAGATTCAACCTCTTTCTCACTGAAACCAATTATATATGTGATCAGTCTAAAAATTTGAAAGTGAAAAAGAAAAATAACTCTTAATGATAGCAGAAAAGAGTTTGGAAGAATTGGGAAGTAAGAACTTTTGCTTAACAATATGGCAGAGCAACAAAAATACCTTTGTCAGAAAAAAATGAAAAGCACTAAGAATGCAAACAAAAAAAAATCTTACATTCAACAGAAACCTATCAAAGTTAAAAAGAACAAGAAAAGAAATCAATTGCACACACAAGACAGTCAACGTTTGCAACCAGAAAAAACAAAAAAGTGAAAAGTACCTGTAGCGAATGTTTTCAGTTTCATCAGGGGACATCCAATAATATCCTTCACCGTTTCTTGCTGGACCAAGGATTAATGTAGGTTTTGATATAATATGAACTTGGCTAGCAACATGGCAAGCTGTCAAAGCTTGGTCACCAGTAATCATAACCTATCAATTTAGTCCAAAAATTGTTTGTCAGCCAGTCGTTACTAATTAAGGGAAAAAAAGGGTGAGTAACATGACATCAAAAGAATACACAAGGATTAGACATTGCTTACCCAAACCTTCAGACTTAAAAGAATCAGGCAAGCTAACCCAAACATATCCCAAAATGGAATTGATCACTAGATAGACAAGTCATTGTGTAGAATTGTATATGAGAATGTCTATTGTAAGATCATAAGCCAATATTTTTATCTGAGCTTAATGAACTAAAACTCTAACCATGTAAATTCATAATGACAATTTGAAGTTCAACTCGCAAACTCCAAATTACTACTATCATCTAAACAGCCTTTGCCCCAATGGATCAAATGCCAAAAAATCTTAAAGTTATGTTGATTCAAGGTGCTTGAACAACAACAGCAACAATAACCGATCCTTATTCCCACTCATTATTGATCTCCGTCTACCCCTCTTTAAAGGGGCATCATCTGTAATTACACATCTTACCAAGGCGTGTGTAGGTTGCTGTCTGACATGACCAAACAATCTTAAATGGTTTTCCATAATTTTTTCCTCTATAGGATTCATTTCTGTGGCATTCACCTTTTGTTCATGAAAACCAAGCCGTATTCCCACTATGCAGGGTCAACTACATGGATTCTAGTATGCCATTGTGCTCAATTCCAAAGTGCTTGAACACATACATAATTACATATTATTCAAAAACAATTATAATCATATGAAACAAAGTTTGTTTTCAACAAAAATTTAAAAAAGTACTATTGAATAAGCTAAAAACTTTAGCTTCTAAAAGTAAAACAAAAGAAGCTGCTTTCATTTCTTTTCCCCTAGAAGCTGGAGTTTTTAGCCCTTCTAAGAGAACTACTTTTACAACCAAAAGAGTACTCGTCTTTTCGCAAGAGAAGCTAATTCACAAGGCCACACTTACCAGGTCATGTGATGATCCTTTCAATTCAGATAAAACAGTGGCTGAATCTGATCTTATTGGACAATTGAATACCTGAAAAATAACATAATACTAACTTTTAGCATTATAGTCAATGAAAAGGGAAATTATCAAGAACTGACTTTTAAAAGAATGAGGAAATTTTTATATGAATAAGGAAGTTGATTGGTTACCACAAAACCAGCAAAAGTAAGTCCACTCTCCACTACATCCCGATCCAAGCTTCTAGCTTCACTGACCTTCAAGTATTCAACAGATAATAAGCATCAGTTTTAAACATGCAAGTGTTGAAATAAAGACAAAAAACACAAAGTGGTAATTAGTGATGCAACAAAAGGGGGGAGGGGAGGGGGAAGGAAGGAAACCAACCATTCTTCAACAGTGAAGAGGTAAAACCAAAAAAAAAAAATTGCAGTTCTCAATCTCTCAAATTACACTCAGAGATTTAGGATCCAAATATACTGAAATGATAAAAAAGGGAAACTTAACTCAGGGACCGTATATGTCAAAAGAACTACATAAAAATAAGAATCATTAGAAATTAAAGCCAAAATACGAATACAATAAAAATCTTTTCCTATCAACAAGTGTTTATCCACTTTGAATAACTCAAATGACAAGGCAAGAAACTTCAATTATCATTCTGTTCCCCTGTGCATAATTGAATATATGACGGAGAAAGTTTCATAAAACTCAATGTCAAAACCTAGAATATTCTTACTGTCATGTCTGAAAGAGACTTGTAAGCCAGAGCAAGAACACGAGACCCCTGACGTGTATATTTTTTGTAGGTTTCAACATAGGATGGTGGTATATCAGTGAGCCTATCTTGAATAATTTCTGGGGCACCCTGAAACAAAAGTTCATAAAGAATTGCTTAGAGGGATTCAATAAAGGAAAAGACCACAGTAACTCTCAACTAGTCAAACTTACTTCTGTTTAAAAGTTTTTTAAAACATAAAAGATGCATGTATATTAGCTTCCATTGCTGATAAAAAATGTAAATAGAGAATAAGACAAAAAAAATAGAGAAAAATAATTAAGAAGTCAGAATCTTATAACTTTGGGCTTCTAATATTGCACCAAAACCAGTCCACTCACAAACATTTTATTGCAGAATCTCATATCATAAAAGGTCTAGGAAAATTAGGAAGGTTTGCCAGTCAGCCAACATCATTACAGCCAACTGCCTACTCCCAGTCCCCCAAAAAATGTAAAGAAAAAGAATGGTCATGGTATTAATTACTATTTGCCAAGACCTGATCTAATCAACATTTGCTGTCGCATGTATGAGTATACATTTTTTTCCTTTGAAGGAGGGTAACATGTTAAAGAGAGAGATAATTAGGCAAATGCAAAATTTTTATTCACACAATAGGACGAGCATAGTTATTAATGGCGCTGTTGTGCGCGCCGCACCAGCTTGGGCAACAAAATCGCTGTTGCCTGGAGATGTTCATGTTGCACACGCCACAGCGCGCAAAATGCGCTATTTCCCGTTGCTCATGGCGCGCACAATGCGCAATATGTAAAACATTAAGTTTTCGGGCTGGGTGGCTTAAAACACAAGCCCAGCCTCTGTTTCGCAACTCCCAGACTCGATCCCTGTGTTTTCTTTCTCTTTCTCTACCGGCAACTCCTTCTTCTCCTCATTTTCGGCATTTTCTCTCTGTTTCGACCAGAACCAGCAAGCCAGCCCCCGATCCACGCCCCAGCTCTCTCTGTTTCGGCAGCAACCCAGGCCCTAGCTCTCTGTTTCGCACCAACCCAGGTCATTCCTCTCCCTCTTTTTGTTTCGGTACACCCAACCAGCAACCTAGCCCCCTGTTTTGTGTTCTATAGGTTCCTAAATGAGTTATAGTAAGTCTAGGAGTGCAGACCCAACTTGGAAGTATTGTGTTTGTCCAAATCCTAATGATAGGAATCAAGTGGTCTGTAATTTCTGCCAGAAAGTAATGCATGATTGTATATTATTGGATTTATGTTTATATTAAAATATATTAAGTTTATTTAATATAATGTGCACCGCACTTCAATGTTGCCCTGCGCAACGCACAACAACACTACGAGCCCTTGTCGCAGTAGTGCGCTGCGCGCCATAAATAGCTATGAGGACGAGCACTGTAAATGTTAAATATATAACTCGTGCCAATACATTTAAAATATAATTCAATCTAAAATGAAAGACAACCAACAATAACATGTCCAATACAATTTCTTTTTGTAGTAGACATGCCAACAACAAAACCAAATTCTATTTAGACCTAAATATTAGAAATAAAATTTCTTTCTTATGTTTCATTTTATTGTATTAAACCAAATTCTATAGAATATTTTTGTTCAACTCATCCTGATTCATTTCAGAAAAAAAAAATAGAAAGATGAAAAAAATTAGAGAAGCAGCAATCTATATTTAATAAATATGATAAAATTGCACAAACTACATTATGAAATTGTTATGATGATAATAATAATAATAATATATAAACTAAACATTGTAGCAATAGAAAATAGTAAAATATGTCTCAACTAGAAACCAATGGGTATATGTCATTCTATTATAGGAGGAGCATCAAGGTCATGCCTCAAAATTCAAAACAAAACCCTTACAGATGAGCCAACACATCAAACATGCAGGAAAAGTAAAATGGAAAAGCCATTGAAGAACTCAGATGGTCTTCAACATATCCAAACATCAAACAATCAGATTTCTAGAGGCCCTTGATAACGACAAAAAATATTTGAAATTAACACCATAAAATATTTTCTTAATCTTTTTTCTTGTAGTGCCAAATTCTTCGATGATTAGTTCACCTGCATGGCTATTTTAGGCAGTCTATGTTCCTTTCTCCCCAACTCAGACTTAAAACTATTGACCATTTGACTGTTAAATTTGAAATAGCTTCTGCAGTGTTATCAGTTTCATTGTGTAATATGACTAAAATGCTAATAAAAATCAGAATGTTAGCTACAATGTTCATAAAATGCCTAAACTACATGTCAAATTACATAATACCCTAAAAATAAGGTGGACAAATTAAGCTTAAAAAGAAGTAACATGTATCAGGATTCAGGAAGGACCTGATAGGGCACCATGCATAAATCCAAAATGGTAGATTTTAAAACACAACAATGAGCAACCAACAAACCTTCACAAAGGCCAAAAACTCCTCCTGAATGCGAACAACAACTGCCATTCGTTTTAAGTGAGATGCAAAATGGTATCGCTGAATAATTTGGACAGGATGGCCATTTCCCCTGCAATTTGCTAACAAATCAGGACAAAAGACGACATAGAAAGAACTGTAACAAGTGTTAAAACAAGAACATATCAATTGGGAAAAAGAAATGACAAGAATGAAGCATACAAACCAGAAAAATAAAAGACAATATATACATTAATATAACTCCATGAATCACATTCTTTTCTTTCTTAATCACTATATTTCCTTGTTCTAGCAACAGGAACACTGGAATGTAGACCAGTTTCTTGATGATAAGTGATTGAGCCCAAATACCAAAAATTTCCATGTCAAATAAAATCTCACATGAATTAAAAAGACAAAATCAAATTGGAAGGTGAATCAATAGAGAAGAAATGTAGATACTTAAATAAGAAGGAACAGATCCAATTACTTTTTTGGGACAGCCTTCTCATCAGATTTATAACTCCAATCAATTCCCTTTAGTGCAGCCTTCTCAAGAGGATCACCAACCTATGGGATATTAAGGAAATTATGAGAATATAATATCAAGAAAAGATATCAAACATCATAAACACCTGTTGCTCAAGCTTGATAGTTATCGAGTAAAAAGTATGACAAGAATTTGTAACCTGAGAAAAGTAGGACTTGGAGTGACAAAGAATTGTGGAAACAGAAGGTAAGAAAAGATTCCCATCAAAAGTTCAGAAATAGAAATTTTGATTTTGATTCCCTTAAAAAATGGCTACTATCATCTACAAAATTGATTTAGCATAACATCCAAAGTAAAGTAACTTCAAATAGTATATCTGTAAGAATTAGCTTGGCATCAATCAAGGAAAAAGGAAAATATGATAACAAGAAGGGAAGAATTGGCTTTCAGAAACTGTTCCAAAAAAATGCATACTGGGTGAGGCAAGTAATGAAACATTCCTGTCTTATTTCCAAAGCAACAACTGAGTTACCCCCCCCCCCCAGGCGGTGTCATAGTCTCTTCACCTTAAACGGAGAAAGGCAGTTCATGTCACCTTACCCATTAAATTCATTTGCAAAGTAATAGAGTGATTTACCTCTCCTATAGGTCATGATATCAGGCCTTGAATCGAGTTTTCACGAACCCTCGTATTCTTACATAAATGAACTTAGGGGCACCATTATCTTAAATTTTAATACTCATTAAGTTTCCTTAGAAAAATCAACATTACACAAACTACAAAATAGAAGATAAAGAAATCAGGAGAAATAAAAGTAAGGTTTGAAGAAAAATATTGAACTGTTGCATGCTACCTTAATCTATTCAACACTATAACATGGTCTAAAAACTAAGACTGACTATAACCGCAGAGAGAGAGAGAGAGAGAGAGAGAGAGAGAGAGAGAGACAGAGGAGGGAAGCATACCAGCTTGTTTTCAACAAATACCAATGCATGGCAAGAAGCCAGGATTTCTACAGTACGCACAGGCACTCTACTAATATCAGATTCCAAATCTGTAGTTCCGGTTAACCCAACAACTCCAGAAAACTCCTATAATAAAGTGAAAAAAAAAGGTCACAAAACAAAATACGGTATCAAATGATAAATCAATACCATAGCCTGATATCAGCGTACCATGTCATCAGATGTAAGTGTCCCAGTCTTGTCAAAACAACATATATCAACCTATAGGAGAAGGTATGTACAAGAAGTTCAATAAAAACCATGTCAATATATGCTCTATAGGCAACAAAGTAAAGGATGTACTAGAACAGAAACATAGTAGTAATCCTTCAAGTACCTTCCCAGCAAATGGTATTCGAAAAGGTTCTGTGCAAAAAATTCCACGCCGTGCCAGTGCAATCAGAGAAGTATTAACAGCTATTGATAATTCCATTGGTAACTCAGGAGGTATCACAGAAGTAATAATAAGTGAACAACTTAGTATAAGTTTATACTTGCTCCTTGTGGGATCTTCTAGCCCCTGCATCATTCCATTAACAATTTACCAAGCCATATCACAATTTATCAGTAAGACCAAACCATATCAATAATTACCATTCATCTGTAGGGAAGTATTACCTTCACAAGCACATAACCAGCAGCAATTAGAGCAAATACAACCAAGAATAAAATGAACAGTCCACTTTCCCAGCTATTAGCAGTCACCTATAACATGTCAATTTAAAAGGCAGAAAAAAAAAATCAATAAACAAATTCATCAAAATGACAATGAATTTACACACTCAGGCTTAATAAGATCTACATCAACCTACCCTCTCTGTAGAGAATAAGATTGTTCGCATCAACTTTCCTTGACTTGTTTCGAAACCCGTTCTCAGGACAACAGCCAAGCAGCCACCATCAGGTGTTTTCAAAGGAAAGGTCTGATTCCAACAAGATTGTTAAAAACAAAAAGGATGAGAAGCATGAGCACTACCTCAACATTAAAAGAAAATAAATAAAATTTGTAGTCTTGAAAATCACCTTATCTGGAGTGTGCTGCAATATTTTAGTTCCACCAAATAAGACATGGCTTTTGTCTCGCCTGGCTGACAGCTTCTCCTCAATCCCCCTACCCATGATGGAAACCTAAAAGGATGGTCATATCTACATGACAATCTTGCAAGAAGAACATCATGACATAAAAAAAGCTCCAGTCCCCATAGACCAGCCAACCATGAGAGATTAAAGATGTCTTATTCCAAGCTTATTTATTTTTCATGGGTAAAGACAAGGACAATAACGATTTAACATCATCAGATACATCACAAGTAAACATGGCCATGCATAAACATTTGAAATTTTTGAAACAACAAACTGAAATCAATATTCAAATATTTTAAGGAAATCATATAGTGAAGAGAATCATCATTACAGCAGCTGTATAGTAATAAAGAAAAACAGGAGGCAAAACATAGTGTGACAGATTTATAGCTCAGCAGTGGACAACGGAGGCTGAGCTACAAACGAAATATTAAGCAAAATGTGCATCATATCAGTAATATCTGTCTTAACAAGTTGCTCAGCCTCCTGAATAAAAATCATTCAAGACATGTAACCAGCATGGAAGTATGCCCAGAGGAACTCAACAAGTAACTACTGCCAACAATGTCCACACCAGCAATCAAATAATAGTGCAAATTTGGCAACCAGACATGGAATCATCTACTCAAAGTTTAACAAAATACCATCCCCTCCACCACAAAACTTATTTATATTTCAAATATCACATATCCATTAGCGATTAGACAAGCACATTAGAGAGTAGTTCAGGAAAGAGAAACACCTTCCATTGAGGAGTAGACTCGCCTGTGAGAATAGCTTCATTCACAATTGCACTTCCAGCCAATATAAGCATGTCTGCTGGTACAGACTTCTCCTCTCCACTCTGGCCTGAAGAGCGACCTACAGAGACAACATCCCCGGGCAAAAGGTCTGTACCAGAGAGTTTTACCCACCTATAATCCACACAAAATATACAAAAAAGCATTCAAGCAAGCATTAAAAATTTTACTCCATTAAACCTAAATATGAGCTTATTCACAATGAGATAACATACTTGCCACAGCGATGTACCATTAGGGTCTGACTATCCACTCTAACGCGTCTTAACTCAGTTAGAGTCTTCAACCGACTTTTTGCCATTGTCGATTCAAACATAAACAGCATAAATAGAGTGAACAAACTGTAATACCAATATTCATCCAAACACCAGAGACCCACACAGAAAACCTGATCATAATAGAAGTAAGAACCAGTCAAGAGTTAGCATGAAGATTAAAGACATAAAGGAGAAAGAAAAAAGTGCAATAAAGAAAGAATACCTGAAATACGAAAAAAGGCTCCATGCAGTGCTCTTTCATCAATTTCTGAAACGTTGGTTGAGGATAATCAAATCTAGAAGACCAACAAGCAGAACATTAGAGAGCAAAACTAAAACAACATAATGCTCAGAGATTAAATGTGATGACATGCGTCTCTTTTAAAAAGAGGGAAGGTATCAACAATCAACAAAAATATCAAAGTAGAGGATTACAATTGTGTCTAAGATATGTCCAATTGTTAATTATTGATGTATGTACAAGCATACAATTCCAACTATAAAAACATATCTATAACTTTACCATAAAAAATTGTGCTCTAAAGTGCAGTAAATGCATATGAAATTTATAACAATGGGCAAAGAAAAAGGAAACCCACACATTCCGCCCCCATTTCTCAGTAGCAGCAAGAACTTTAGCTTCAGAACCGTGACCGCTACTTTTGAGATAATATCCAAATGTTTCCTTGGTAGGGTAAGGAAGCTTGCAAAAAGTCCCCTTATCCTTTGAATAGACAAAACATTGTTTTCTAAAATCAAAGTAAATCTCTTCCAGATCCACCACCGATGAAGAACCTACAGGCTACACAAGCAAACACTTAGCCATGCAGATAGCTAAAGCAAGAGCATTCAAAAGAGGAAGAGAGAGTAAGAGAATTGCTCAACAAAACACAATTTGTAAGACCAGAAAACAAAAATGAGGCAACTATATTCACAAACTGCAGAATTCAAAATTAGTAAGCTGAGTTAGTATGCAGCAAGCAGGAGTACCGTATCAAGCTGAGTCAGTAGTCAGCAATGCAATTTGCAACAATGCATCTTCACAGTGGAATTGCAGTCTACTCTAGATTTATTTGAAAATCTCAAACTAAGGCATCACAATTGTTCATAACAAGCGTTAATTATTGAGTATGAATATGAGTTAAAAGCATACATTTCCAATATAAAATTTAGCTACGATTTACATGTATACATAAAGATATGTAAGACATGTCTACTTTTCTTTCCAAACCTGCAAAGCTATCCTCCTAAAAAAACCACAAAATTCAAAAACCAGATTAAATGACATCACACCTGTGGTCATATATCAAAATATCAGAGAACAGAGATAAACGGATCCACCCCTGAATTTCAAAGGAATATAGTATTAAAAGGGAAATGGCATATATTAAGTTCTACCACAACACTGCCAAAGCTGATTTTGGCCACCAGTTCCCCTAGATCGGAGAGTCCATCATCCAACTGGCCAGTACCGATGCTCCATCGCCGAATGTTCATCCACATGCCGCATCGCACCACAGTCTCAGTAGCAGTTGCAATAGGTCTCATAAAAGGGGTAAATACGTTCAGATGCAGTTGTGGTTTCTCATCTGTAATTTGTTGATGATACCATCTTGTTCTTAGATGAGTAAAGCCATAGTTTTTGAATGCTCATCTCTATGTTTCAGCTTTTTTAGATAACTTGTGGGTTGAAAATTAATCTGTCCAAAATGGTTTGGCTGGTACTAATGTAATTACTCATACTATCTTTCTTTGCTTCGCTGGTTGGTTGTTAGATTTTGGAGCGGCCTCTTGTTTACAAGGGAGTCCTGTTGGGTGGTAATCTTAGAGCTGTTTTTTTTTTTTGGGGGGGATCCAGTTGTTAGGAAAATCTCTTTATGTTTAGATTATTGGAAGGCAGATTTTTCTCTCAAGAGACACCAGACAGACTACACTTATTCAAGCTTGTCATTCCAGCATTTCTCTCTACTACTTATCTTTGTTCCGTATCACTATGAGAGTTGCCCAAACAATAGAGAAAATTATGGAGGATTTTCCTTGGATAGGTGTAGCGGAGATTAGACGTGATCATCTAGTGACTTGGGAGGTTTGTTGTCGTCCTAAGAAAGGACTCTAGGTCCTGGTATATTGTTGTCTAAGAACATTGCTCAGGTAGGTAAATGGCTATAGCTTTTTTTTTTTTTTTTAACTCTGCGAAGTTATTTTTTTAATAACAGAAGAAATTCATCAAGACAAAGAGAAGATAATTACAAGGAATTTGGAGGATAACATATCCTCCATAGAAAAAAAAAGGAAAAATAAAACAAAAAAGAAAAAAGAGAAAACATCTTTGGAGCAAGCTATCTAATTCCTTTGCATATTTGGTAAGGAGACACCCTTAAAAAGACCATTTGCTTTACACCAGATAGAAGTCAATCACTGAATTTTATCCACAATTGATTAGACCAAAATGGGTGGGATGCCAATACAGCAATCTGCGCTTCTCATTTTAATCCCTAGAAGGGTATTTCACAAGGATATGCTACCCTTATGTCTTTGCTTTCCTTGAAGGTGGGTAATGGTTCTCATGTCAAATTTTGGGAGGATCACTGAATAGGAGATTTCTCATTTAGATATGCTTTCCCACATCTCTATCGTCTTTCTTCCTTACATAACTATCCTATCCACCATTTCTATTGCATTCAAGTTTCCACTTATTCTGGGAATTTTCACTTTAAATGTAATTTGAACGATAGAGAATAATCTGAGTTGGAGTCTTTTTTAGGTCTCACTGATTATGTTCATTTATCTTCTAATTCGAATAAAAAGATTTGGTCTCTTGACCCTTCTAGGGTGTTTTTGTGCAAATCCTTTTTCCAATTTCTAACTCATTTGTTGACTAGAGCTGCTTTCAATCTTGATAAATCCCCTTTAGAAATTCAAAAACTCGCTCTAAAGTTAAGTCTTTAATTTGGCGTTTTGAATTGCAGTGCTTAATAGAATTATACTTGACATTTTGTAAGTTCATAGGCCACATAAGGCTCTTTCCCCTGATATGTGTGTTTAGTGTGATGCTTGTTTAGAATTGGTTCCTCATTCATTCCTACATTGTTCTGCTAGTATCCCTTTATCGAATAGATTGTTCAGCCTTTTTGGTGAATGCTGAGGGTGCTCTAGGTCCTTGGACCAATTTTTGTTAACTAATTTTGGTTAACTCTAGTGGTTTTGGTAGAAGTAAAGTAAAGGCTAAATTTTTATGGCAATGCGCAATCTATGCTACTATTTGGTGCATTTGGTTAGACCGTAATGCTCATATTTTTCAGAAAAATTCATTGGCTCAACAGATGATTTGGAATATAATTAGGAGATTGGCTTCTATCTGGTGTGTTGGAAATTCAAGTCTGAGTGAAGAAGTCCAACATCAAAGAGTAATGAAATTCATGTCTGAGTGAAGAAGTCCCACATCAAAAAGTAATGAAATTCAAGTGAGACCGAAGAAGTCCCACATCAAAAAGTAATGAACTAAGTGAAGGCCATATAAATGGAATGAGTCAAATGACCTATGGACCTAATGCCTTAAGGTTTTAAGTTAACATATAGTGTCAAGCTCATAAGTGTGGTGATATAGGGCAAAGAATCTAGATAGGATACTACCAAGAAATAGAGGTCTGACTGAAAGAAGAAAGAGTAAACAAAGCTAAGGCTGGTCTTTTGGTAACAACCAAGAAAGAAGAAAGTTCTTCTAATTACTTCCAGATTTTTAGATTTAAGAATAATTCCATACCAAATGCCCAGGTTTAGCTTTATAAAGCTAACTAAGACCTTTTAGATTACTTGACCTTCCAACCTACACCTTTTAGCAATTCCAAATTGCAATTATCAAGCTACAAGTCTACAACTTCATAGACACAACTTACTAGAAAGCAAGTTACAAGAAAACAACTTCCAAAATGTAATCCTTGACACTTACCACTAACCCAAGCCCATTAGGAACCCTTGGGCCTCACAAATAAGCCATTAGAACTCTTAATTAACATAATTTTGACCCAAAATACTACCTATAACAAGAAGCTGCGAAAATTAAATAAAATATCTTGAAATTATAAAATAACCCTACTACTAATTATTTGCTTTTCTTTTCTACTGCTTTCACATCATGTAATTACTCACTAAGCTCATGAAATGAGATATTCCCGGTGTTTTAGGCTCCCTTGTCCTAACAAGTGGTATCAGAGCCGATGGCTCCACTAGGACAAGTATTGGAGACAGTGGTTGGTGTTCTCATGGTTGTTGCCCCATGGACAAGGAAGAGCTATAAACAAAAAAGCCAAGGTACAGTTGTACGGCGTAGCTCCAATTGAAAAACGGGTTCGTGCCCAGCACATGTTGTGAAGCATTGGTAGATGCACTCTCGGGTGAAGAGCTCTAACACATAGGTAGAGACATGGCTCTTGGAAGCAAGCCTAGGAGAAGCTTAAGGATTTGGTGGAATATGCTCTTAATAACAACGTAAATACTCATTTAAAAAAAAAAAAGCCTCTGTTCGAGGGGGAGCATACTTGGGTAAGTGTAAGCGCTCACACTTGAGGGGGAGATAGTTGGGAATTCAAGTGTGGACAAAGAAGTCCAATATTGGAAATGAATAGATTAAGTGATGACCATATAAATAGAATGACCCATGGACCTAATACTCAAGGTTTTGGATCAAGATATGATGTCAAGTTTACAAGTGTGGTTCTTCACTATGCTCGGGAAAGGAGATTTTCCCAATGTCTTGGGCTTCCCTTGACCCAACATGAAGCGAAGCACATGGTTTTTTAAGGAAGTTTCTTAAAACAGATTTGCAGAGGTATTTGGCAGCTTCGTTCCATTAATGTTTTCTCTTTTTCTAGGTTGTTTTATTTTCCCTTTTTTGCTAAAGAAGACCCCTTATCCTCTATATTCCCTATACTTATCCTAATATCCTCTAGTTTCCCTATACTTATCCTCTATATTCCTTGTACTCTGTGCTATACCCTAGCATGCTTGATACATATATTGGAATATGAACCCCCTTTCTAGCTAAACGCTCCACTCCACATAAGAAAATCCTGACGAATTTAAAGGTAATAATTTAACAAAAGCTTTCAAATTACACTATGTAGTTGCCTTCTTAATAGGTTCATAAATTATTAGTCTAGAATGTTCATACTTACTTTTAAATTCACTTTATTCTACCTTGTGTCATATCAAGACATAATCTACGTCAGGCAGGATTGGTATAACTCCAAACACTACTACACTTTCTTCCAGTTTTCATTGCATTGAGCTGTAAGCATCTTATAGTTCACTTATACAGTTTTTTCATGTACAAATTTACTACAGATTTCTCCTCTAAAAATTTATAGTTTTCTCCTCGGAAATCTTGTATATCCCAAAACTTTCATTGGAATGAAAGAAAGACCACAAATTCATGTATAAATACATACACAGAAGAGAAATTGAGCAACCATAAGACACAACAGACTCTCAATATCATTCAAAGTTCAGACATATAGAGTTCCAAAGGACATAAGTCATTGCTAAGAGTACATCCTTTTAATATTATTCTTAATTAGTAATACTAATAAATGCACATCTGAATATATCCTCACTTCTCATCATACAATCAAAAAGTGTAAAATTTTGTTCTGAAAGTAATTTGAAAACTCAAAGAAGAATTCAATCATTCAAAACATGTCAGATACTTACTGTTTTCCGAAAATGAAGTGGCACAACTTCTTTAGAACCAGAAAACTTAGCCGGGGTTATCTTGCATGAATCGGCCTGGTGAATATTTTTAGCCTGCAGGCAAAGCCAACAAAGCCGATAAATTCTACCTACTCACCCACCTTACATAGGACCCACCATCAAAATCAGTATGTACAATAATCAACCAACACGTTAGCAACCAACACTACCTTGCTATAGAGGGCAAAACATTTGAAATCAACCGACCAAGCCGTGAACAGCCCAACGAGAATGTGAAGAGCAACAAGCGCACCCAAAACTATAGCAGCATCCACAAAGTCTATGCTAGGAAGAATTGTAGTCAGCCACGCGCCATATAAAATAGCGAAAGGCCAAACATCCAAGCGCCATGGCCATTGCTTCTTCCTCAACAGGTCAACTCTATCCACCACCTTGCCACCGACATGAAAACTAGACATTGCAACTCCGCCCAACAACTCAATATCCGAGCTTTCTTCCGCTGAAACCAAAACCCCAAACACACACAAGTCACGACGCGATGATACTGCACGCTTTGACTGCTAATAGTTCAGTGAATTCAAAGGAGAAGAAAAAAACGTCAAATTAAGCGATTATTGAGTATGATCGGAGGAGAGTGAGCACTAATTGGCAAGCAAAAAGGAAGAATTAGGGTTTAAGCAGGGAGGGTTGGGTTCTCAGATCTGATGAAAATAATTAGTGAGAAGAGGAACAAAAATAAGATTGGAGGTGGAGCTTTTGGAATGGGTTTGGTACCTCAGTTCAGATGATCAGAGTCGGTGGGTTGAATGCGATCGCCACTCGCACTCTCGCCGGGATTTGATCTTCGTCTCCGACTCTTCCCACCTTGCTCGTTACAATGCGCTCTCCCTCACTGTCTCGACTCAACACCCCAGAAAAGCACCGAGCACGGAAAGCCTAATTCCTGTTACCCATTCAGGCTTAAATTAATCTTTACCCTTTTTACTTTCTTGTCTTTTTCTTTTATATAAAATGATTTCTTAACATAGAAGTCAACAAGTTTTATTTTTCATTTATAAAAAAATCAATAAATAGATACTTTTTAATTAAAAAAATCCTATTTTTCTTCTTTTCTTTTCTGTTTACTTTATATTTTTTAATTAAAGTTACGTCAAAATTTAACAATTATTTAAAAATTAATTAATTTAAAATCAAATTTAGAGGAATATAACATATATATATATATATATATATATATATATATATATATATTTAAAAATTAATTCAAATTTAAATAATTTTACATACCCACCTTTAGTTTAAATATTTCTAAATCGATTTCTCAATTTATCAAGCACCCTTTAATTTTTCTTTTAAATCTGGTAAACATCACAATAATGTCCATCCTACTTGAAAAGTTTTATTCAATAGAATTTATTTATAATCATCACACGCAGTAGCGTAGGATAGAAATTACACTAAAAAAAGATATTTTTATATTTAATTTTTACATCAAATTTCTACATTTTTCTTATTATAAAAAAACATTTTTAATGCTTAAACACACTTTAAATTAAGTGTAGGACTAAGAATAACAAAACTTTTCCACTATTACGTAGTTATGTACACAAAGTGAAGTAGCCTTTCACCATTTTAAACATAGCAATTAGTTAATAGCTATAGAACTAGGCTAGGCATATCAACCAACCAATGCTTAATAGCTCAAGTTATTAATACCTGGCTTATTGTATTATTAATTATGTAATACCTTAATATATTCAATACAAATTGTAGGAACCACATGTAGGATAATGTTTTGTTGGCTTTCGATATCTTCAATCCATTGTGGATTTATTCTATGTAGAGTGTCAAATAAAGTGTTTCTCACTTGTGCTTTTGTGGGGAAGAAGATAAATATAAGCAATATATAGATACAAAATGATATTGATCCATCGCAAACTGCTCAATGCTATAGTGCTGGAATTAAATATAGTATTACGAGGACAAAAATGCTAGTTCAATTCATGACTACTCATCAAAAGAGAAAATAAATTAGGCTTTATTTTAAATAGGTAAAGTTTATTTTATAAAACACTAGCTTTAGCCCAATTTATTATCTATCATAGACTTTTTTTTTTTGTTCAATTTTGTCTTACTGTGAAAAATATCAAAATCTCCACTAGCCTCAATGCAAACATACATTACATGAAGACCTCCTTCAAATATGTCAATTAACTTTGACATCCTAAGTTTCATATTAATTTGAACCTTTAACAAATTTATTATATCATGTATGAAATATATAATTGATAAAAAATATAAGTCTTATGTATGTGTGTGTGTTAAATAGATCTAGTCATCGGCTCATTAAAGATAGGAAATTTGAAAAAAGGAAATATGGAGGTAGAATAAAAAGTTGATAGAGATAATTAAGCCATACATGAGTTAATCGAAAGTATACTGAATCAGAAGGCTATTTGGGAATTCACATGACTAATGTAGACTCATACTTGATGATCAATATTCCTTATTTTGATGCTAGCTATATATACCCAATAAATGGTGGAATGATGATTGAATTCCCCAATTGAAAAGGATGAACAATGGAATGTTAGAATTTGCTCCGAGTGTCAAAGTCTTCATGATGATTGATGAGACAACCGTAGAGTAGGATACTTCAAGGCATCAAAACCTTACCAAGTAAACCAAAGCCTGAATCTCATGTTGTCATAGGTTTCAAAAGGATAGAAATGCATGGATCATTTAAAATCACGGACTTGATCTTGACAAGGTACTACCAATATTAAATTTACTCAAATATAATTATACGAACTGTGAAGATCACCATTTTCAATTCTCATTAGGATTGAATTCCATGTACTCAATCCTCATTAGAATTGAATTATACTCCTAATAGATCTTTGCCTTAAGAAACTTTTAATACAACTAAGAAACTTTTCATACACAAATGAATCATAAATAACGAAGTTTTTTTTGGTCATGTTAATAACTTGGTTTTGGAATAGTAAATAGCAGACAGAAATGGTTAATAGGCCCGCATAGGAACCAACTAAATATGAGCTTTGAGCCCAGTGACATATTCACTATTATAAGCCCAGTAGCATTTCAGAATCCATTTTCAAGTGGTTCTAGTCTACAAGCAGAGAATCGTGATAAGGAATTGTGCCTTGAAACACGCATCCTGGGATCGATCCTTGTGAAAGATAATCCCAACCCCTACCCCTCCCCCATCCCCAAACCGCCACCCCTTGGACCAAAAAGAAAAAGAACAAAAAAGATTAAAAATATTTGTTTGGATAATTTATTTATTTTCTTGCTTTTATAGTGTGAAGTTATTATAATTATAAAATTTGTTATTAGTGAGAGACTGTTCTCCTCGTTCTTTATTTTTCTGAAATAGTAAATTAAAAAATTAAATTGTTTTTATCTTTTGTCTTTAGAACAAAAAAACATTAATCTACTCGACCATGTTTGCTTGAAAATTGTCTGGACATATACAATGGTGGTATTTATCCCAGGACTCCATCCACTGATGGATTCTACCACTCTATTTATCGAAACAAGCTTTCTAACAGGTTAAATAGCATTAATTTTATAAATATTTACTTTGTTATATTATTTTTAAAATTGTTATAAAAAAATACGCTTACAAATAATTTTTTTTTGCCACCAACAGGTTATGGTTTAAATGATAAGCAGACTTAAGTGCTAAAAGGACCTCTACAATGTCACTTTTTAGTTTTTACATTAGCTTATCCTAAATTTTTATTCACGTAAGTATCAAAGAGACTTTGCAAATACTCTGTCTATTTTTTACTCTACTGATATGAATACCCTTGAAGATTTTGTTTGCCTAGGTATTGAAGCCAACATGAACAGTAAATGAATTAAATAAAATCAAATATCTAATGTGTATTTATATTAATTTATTTTGTAATTAAAATATTTTATAATTAAAATTTTATTAAAAAGTTTTTGAAAAAATCTATCTTTAAAAAAAAAATATTTTCTCAAGCATTCCTATTTGTGTTTCAAATAAAAGAAATAAAATTTAAAAATGCAAGAAAATTGTCTAGAAGAGGATCGATACGGACAAGGCAAGTCAAAGTGACCTTACTTTCAACTTCGAAGTAGAATGCATGGACAAATTTGATAATTTTATTTATTTATTTATTTATCATACACTAATTAATATAAAATTTATTAATTAAATATGAAATTTAATTTGAAATATTAAACTCAGTAAAAATCATTAATTGAGTTGATTAAAACTTTTGTAAATTTTTTGTTGGTAAGAAAAACTTTTGTAAATTTAATAGTAATAAAATCAAGATAATACTCTAGTCCCTACGAGTAAATGTTAGCGACATAGTTGTATGGACTAGATCGGTCAATTCGACTGAAAAATTCATGAATTAACTATTGAATTAATCCGGTTGAAATTTTAAATTATTTTTCACATCGACTTAAACAAACCCTTTTAACCCGCTCGGTTCAACTGTTCTAACTTGTTCGACCCGTCCAGTTTAAATCATTTTTCATTATAAAGTTTATTTTTACTTTTTAACATTTTTTTCTTGATTTTATGCTAATAAAAGAAGTAAAGAGTGAGTAAATTTGAATAAGATTATAAATTCATGTTATTCTTTAAAAATACATACAAAATGATTTAATTTATATTATTTATTAGTTAAAAACATGTTTGTCTATTATATTACATCATAATGTTCAATTATGTACTATTTAAATATTACAAATAAATTGCGTTATATTAAAAATATAAAATATTTTTTATATAATGAGGTTTTTTAGAAAAAAATTATTCTTCATCCGGATTTTTCGGTTCAACCACTTAACTTACAGTTGAATTACAAATCTGATGACCTAACCCTCTGATTGAGTCAACCTCTATTCCAAGTTATACAACTATGGTTAGCGAAATAAATTTTTCTTTTCTATATTATTAAATTTATCATAAATTGATAATCTTTTTATAAATTTATATATTATTCAATAACTCTACGTGTGTCAATTTACTTTTGTGAAAATTATGACTATAACATTTTGTAAAATATTATAATTATGTATTTAAAAAATTAATATTTAATTTTATGAATAATCCAAATTAATTTGCTAACGCAAGATATCGTTTGTATATTATTCACATCGAACTTGTCTTCTTGAACTTTTGCAAGCTAAAAAGGACCATCTCCTCTAATTATTGATACTACTAAGGAGAAAAGTGGAATGTATCTTAAAAGCAGATTTATTTTATTAGTTTAATTAAGCAAACTAAATCTTTTACTTTCAGGTGAATGATTAATATTTTTGCGTGAAGCAGTATTCTCACGATTGAAAGTATAAGTCTAAATTTTTTAAAAATTATAATTTTTATATTTAAAGATGTATATATAACTTATTTTTATTATATCAACACTTTGTGAATGATAAATATTTAAGATTTAAAACTAGCATAAGCTGATATATTTAAGTGTTAATATATCATAATGGATCACAGCAATAGTTGCAACAAAATATAAAATAAAAAAGAAAAACTCAATTTAAAAATTTGAAGACCTTGATTATACCGAAAAAAAATTAGAGTTATGATATATATATAACACGAAAAGAATCTTACGACAAGCTTCTCGAATTATTTGAAGTCACAATTCCTTATTTTTAGTCAAAAACATAACAAACTCAAAAACAAAAAGAAAAAAAAAGATAACACAAAAAAAGTATTAAGGCATTCGTAACAAATTTCGTGAATATATTTCGTAACAATCAGCATTTTCCAAAAAATTAATATCAATTAATATAAAAGTTATCCCAAAAAAAAAATCCTTAACATATAACAAAATAAAATTAACAACATGCTGACTACGCTTTTTTTTATCTCTCCATACACGGGTCGAACCATGCAATTAAATAAGTGCTAGTTATTTTTCATCACATATCTACAGGAAGTAGACCTTTTTTTTTTGGATTAACTACAGGAAGTAGGCCTAGCCTGTGGTGAAACATATATTCACAGTGCGTTTGATTTAATTTTTGGAAATTTTTAAATTACAGTTTGGACAAAAATTTAATGTATGTTTAATTTTGATTAATTTTTAATAAAAAATTATTTTTAAAAATTTTTTAAATAAAATTTTAATTATAAATTATTTTAAATATAAAATAAATTAATCTAAACATATACTTATTTTTTAGATTTCAAAAATCAAACTAAACACACATTAAAGTGGTTCAATCACAAACTATTTTTTTACATAGAAACTATAATTTTTCTTTTTTCACAATAAAAGAATATTCAAATTTAATTTACATCTACCATTTATTTTATAAATAAATTATTATTTTAGTCCTATAAAAATATACTCGACATCCACTACTAGAAATTTTTAAATAAGAGATGAAATTTATTGATGAAAATTTTTTTCATCTCCAATAAAAATGAAGATAGACATGAAAAAAAATAAAATAATCATGAAATAATTAATTTTTAATTTATATATAATATCAAATTAATTCATAAAATAACATCAAATTGTTTAAAAAAACAAAAACTAATTAAATGAACGATTAATATGATTTTGCTTATATTTTAAAAAAATAAAATAAACATTTACTCTTCATTTATTTTTATTGTTTTCCGCTGGAAATTTGTTAAGACTCTTAACTTATATTTTCTAAATTATATATCATTTTATTATTATTATTATTATTGTAATTGACATAAAACTATTAATTATTTAAAAAATTAATCAACGATGCTAAATGCACACAAGATTTTTTATGATAAAATATATTTAACTTCGTTTTTTTCTTGGTAAGATACATGACTCCCCTAAAACATATATAGTTATCTGTAGTTTAGCAACTAATTCTTTATATATTTTACGGTATAAGTGATTATAGACGTTTTCTCTCAAATTTGATGCTAGAGTCAGCAGACCGACCATATCCTTTCCAACACTAGGGACGATCATGAATCTCCCAACAAAATGCTGCTCCCTAACTTACTAATTCTCAAAGACGATCAAAAACCTCCTTTCAAATTCAATCTCCGTCTTCTTCTAGTTCTTTTTTTTCTTTCAGGGAAGAGACAACAAGGACGAACAGAAAAAGAGGGGCACCATGGCCCGTAGCTTATTGCGAGGACCGATGCAGAGAGAAATTGATCCGTACAATTACAAAAGTAGTAGCAGCAGCAGCAATTACGCTTTCTTTCCTGCTTTACTTCCTTTCTTTTCAAACTGACCAGGTACAACACAGAATCATTCCCCCACCCTCCCCCCTCTCTTTTCTATCTCTTTCTCTCTCCCGGGTCTTGTTTGCGTGTAGTCGTAGCTAGCCGTAAAATTAGAAACAACCCAATGCCACAATCCTAGTTCTTGGAACTGTTCAGATGCCAAGACAATAAGAAAGAACAGGAACAGAGTAGCAGTGCATTATGTTGTGCCTCGGAAAAGAGCGACACTCAAATCCAACCTATCTCTCTCCCTTTTCTCTCCCTGTGATTCTATGTTTCGGTTTTAATCCCGAGATGCAAGAGGATCACAAAGAAGCTCACCAAGGAAACCATGGGAAAAGAGAAGCCTTTTCGGAGGGGAAAATAGAAAAAACAATTATTTTGTTCATTATTTTTTTTTTATTATGGTTGTGTGTGAAATTGCCATTGTGGGTTAGCAATAACAACAGTGGAAAAGTATGCCGTTCCATAAAAGGACCAAACCGAACCACACCCCTTTATCCTTCACCAAACAGATTACTTGATAAGGTATAGTAGCCATAGCGTATAGCTTATGCACCCATGGCCTCCTCTTCCCACTCCCACCAAACTCTCAAAAACAGCAACAACACCAAGGAACACAGTATCATAGAAGAAGAGAAGGAATTCAAAGTTGGACAAGAGGAGGAAGAAGACTGGCTCAAGCTAGGATTGGGGTTAGGATGTGGCACCTCATGCAGGAAAATAGGAAGTCATGGATCAAACCCAGTTTCAGGTTCCCCTTCGCAAGTACCAAGCAACCATCCAATAGGCTTAGGGTTAGGGTTTCAACGGGTTTCAGGTCTAGGACCAGAAGATAATGAGGGATTGGGGGATGTTGTTGGGATTGAACCTAGTGATTATCGCAATAGCTTGTTGCTGGGTTGGTCGTCAGATCATAGCAACTACTACCATTATTATCGTCATAATAATGATAATGGCATGGTATTGTGGCCATCATGGCAAATGGATTCTCAAGACTTGCCTATGCCGGTTCCTTGCGATTCTCATCATCATTACTGCGCCAGAAGTCCCCATGGGTCTGGATTGTGGTTTACGCTACGCTCCTCTACCAACCGGTGAGCAAATTTTCTTTGAGCACTGCTCAATCTCGTCAAGTGATCACTCATTATTACTTTAAACTAAATATTCTTCACTTCTTCATCATTAGTAATTTGGTAGTTGCTGCTACAAGATCCACAAGCAACCTTAGTTTTTCCATCTTTCGTCCCCACATGTTTAGTTATCATTTTCTTCTCTGTCTGTACTCTGTTGGATCTTATTTTTTCGGAGAGTTTTTGATGCTGTTTCGACTACATATGGCAGAAGTGGAGAAGCTTTCCCTCAGATACCAAAGGCGTACATTAGAGTGAAGTAAGTGGTGCAAGTTAGCATGCATACCAGATCATATCAGTGTCGCATTTTTTTTCTACTTTGCTAATGATGGTGCTCATTGAAATGAGAGAAAAAGCTGACTCGCTTTTCTTTTCCTTTTTGGGCTTTTGTTTCTTCTTCTTCTTTTCTCGTCTCTTTTTTAATTGTTTATTTTCTGTGTGTCGGTAAAGGGACGAAAACATGACGGTCTTCATGGTTAAAAAGTATCTGGTTAGAAAGCTTGGTCTCTCCAACGAAGCTGAGGTAACATAAGGAGCTAGTCTCTCGCTCTCTCTCTCTCTTTTGTATTGCTTATTTATAATAATTGCTTTAATTGATCATTAATTAAAACGCAAAGCATGCATGCATGTGGTTTGGTGAAATGACAAGCTCTCATTACGTGGGTCATGTTATGTGAATGATATGATATCTCTGCTGCCATGCACTGGCGGATTTAAGCCATAGGATGTTTTAGGGTTTAGAACTTTATACGAAGAAGGACAGGGCAGTCTAGTGCGGAGCATAGACCGTTCACAATAGAGTATTCTGACGAAGTTCCATCATTTGCATCGATCTCTTATCAATAATTAGTATTATTTGATTTATTTTCACAGTTCCGCTAAAAGATGATTAATTAGTATATAGGAGCCACACCTAGTTTACAGAAAGCTAGGCCACTCTCTTCTTCCACATGCACTGTCTCATCTTTGTGTCCCATCTGAATCTAAGTTGATCCTCCAAATTCTTCTGAGGTGATCTGCGTAGCCGTAGAGTGATGACTATCAATTAAATCAGGCTATACTGGAAGAGATCACCACACTCTTGGCCGTGGTTGCAAGACACAATATTTCACAATTTGTAGGTCTTGTCCTTGCCTTACTTCCTGCCCCTTTTAGAGAGTTTTTAGATTCGTTCGGGAAAATTTTGATGGTGAAGGTCATGTTCTCAGATAAAATATTTTATGGATTCATATTGGCTCGAAACTTACTAGCTAGATTACGCTGAAATCTGGGTAAACCATATGTTATTTGTGTTTCACAATTATTTGAGTTACTGGGAAGTTTTCCAGAAGCTGGCAGCAATATACCTAATCATAATCCGTCATAATGTTTACATAAGACTGCAGTTTGGTCCTGTGGAGATGTTTTCTTCAGTATAGCATCTACGTCTGCTTGTAGGGGTTACCTCGATCAGATCCTTAGGTAAGAACATAAAATGATTGTGTTTATCACATGAATGATGAACCCGATAACAAATGCAATTTCAATTTTATTGGAATAGGTTGGAGCAATAAGGTCCTTCATGAGAATGCTAATTAAGATGCCTCATCCTTCATTGGGAATGTAATAAATAGGAGTCATGTTGTCTGCCTTCATGAAATAGCAAAAAGATGAATATATGGATTTGAATGCATAACAGAGAACTTTGATACAAAAAATTGAAGCTGAGAATATAACAAGACTTTTGTAAACTAGAAATCCATGTTTACTGTGGTTTGCATATGTAGTCAGCCTTTTTCATTTAGAGGTAGATTGTAAATAATCATAATATATCTGGCCATTAATAAATGGAAATACTGAATTTCATTATCTAATTAGTTGAACATGGGGAGCGTACTAAGAGACTTATATAAGTAAACTTAAATTATAAATCTCTAGAACTGGTTGTGTAGAATTTGTAGATGAAGTAATCAGTCTATGATCTAGAAAATTTGTAAGTGAACTAGCCAACTAGGTTTATCACGTTTCCATAAACACTGGCTAACTAATGGAGATGCTGTCATGCAAGTACGGTCCTTCTACTGTGGAAGTGGAGCTTACATGAGTCTTGTGTACAACAACATCCCCATTTACACCATACTGAGTTTTTTCTTTGATTCATGCCAACTTTGAAGTTGTTATTGGTGAGGATATCAATTAAATGTTAAAAGCAGAAAGGGTTGTCGTCATTGGGAGTTGATAGGTAGGTCTTAGATATATAGGTCAAGACATTTTTGAGTGAGGACATGAAGTTTTAGAACATAAACTAACTTCTATATACATTATACCTATCCTCTTCTATGTTTGCTTTAATGACTTTCCTTAGATTCTGCATTCATGTATTGTTCTTCTGTGATCAGATCGATAACTCATCATTCAGGACTTTTAGATGCGGCCCTCATGCTTCTTGTTGCACACTGAATCCATTGATATAGTTTGAAAATTTAATTTAGTCTTTTAAAATACCTGTGTTATCAAGCTAGGCTATGATGTTCACGCATGATATAATATTTTCATCTTCAATGGGGAATGAGTAACGAGGTTAATTGAAGCATGTGAAGATTAGTAATGACAGCAGAGAGAATCGTGCTGCTTTAGCATATAAATGTATGAAATTTAGTTGGTTGCTATCAGTCCTCAATTCTCACATATTGTATATTTGTATCCATCTTATCATTGCTCATGTGATAACCTAACCTTTCACCAAAAATGGGGAACCAGTTTCAAATTCCCTTGACTAGAAAATATTGTCTCTCTAAAGACACAAAAAATCCTATCAATTTTAATTATAGACACAGACATAGGCACATGTTTTTAAATCTTTTTTGGCTCAAGTCTTTTGTTGATGACCTTTGTAAATCATTTTTAGCCAGTGTGTCATCATGAACTGAAGTTTTCTCACCTAATTATATATCATTGTTGACTATAGATTGATATCTCATGCATGGGTCAGAGCTTGTCGCATATGCAAACTTTGAAGCAAGTAAGAGACAATGTTTGGCTACCTAGACTGGTAGAATCTGTAAATTCAACGACTTTGTCACTTGGAGACTCCCATAACATGTCTATAAACCATCTAATGTCTTTGCTTTACCAAAAACATTGCATTTTCAATTGAGATTTAATTTGTAGGCCTTATTATTGTCCCTCATTTGATATCAAACTATATATAAAGTATCTGGGAATTTTTACATGAAACTATTTTCATATTTGAATTCAGGCTTGCATGTTCTTTTTTAGGATATGTTTTGTCTGAGGGTAAAAATAGAGATAAATTGTCATAGATGAAATTTGTACATTAATCTCATGCATGCAGAAAATCTTTTCTTTTTTGAAATGCTTCCACATCTAGTTTTGGTTTTTGTAAGCTAAACTGAATGAGGATTAATTTAAATTATAAAAAACTAAAATAATTTCTTTTAAAAATTAAAAATTTATTACAGATAATTTTTGTGATTTAACTTAAAAATAATTTTCAATTTTGTAAAAAAATAACTAATTTTTTTTAAAATTAATTACATACAAGTTGGAAAGTTTCAATTACAATAATAATATATATAGTATATAAATATAGATGAAGAATAATACTATATATTAGCAATACGGTAATGTTATTCGGATAATATTTTACATATACAAAAATTCACACATCTTATACTAATACATTTATTTACGAATTTGTGCAATATCATTTTTTTTTTTACCCAAATTCATCTATAAATTCAATGATTATGCACATTAATTGATTTTTCTCTCTTAAATTAGTTTTCCATATAGCATTGAAAATTGTTATTTCACCGCAACTGCGCAGTGCCAAACCGCAGTGTAAATACACTCGAATTCATATGTGACACATACCGGCTTCGATAAATTTCATTGGAAAACAAGAAGTTCTAGGACTGGTAAAGCCAGTAGGGTCAAAGAAATATATCTACCAAAAAAAAAAGGAGAAATATATATACTAAAAAGAAAGAAATATATATATCAAACATAAATCATTTCACTTAAATAAATATACTTCTAATCAAAATTAAATTTATTTAAAATTTACAAATTTTAATTCAAACACATATAATCAGTAATCACCACATTGGTTATCTTTTTTCGATTTCTGTTTAGTGCCTTATGATTTACTGAGTTCTTAAAAATATGTATAACTCTAAATGTGAATCATTTAAAATGATATATTGAATGTGGCGTCTTATCTTCTTTCAAAACAACTTATACAATTAAATTAAGACATTCTCATCTTCTCCCCCCCCCCCAAAAAAAACCAGTACAATTAAATTTCAGCAATTTTATAACTTTTTCTTTCTTCCTTTTACTTTACCAAATAAAGTTGGGTTGTTAACTAAATGATTTGGTATTCTTTAATTAACAACAATATTTTCGTTTGAGAAATTTAAGGTGTTCATGTAACACTTGGGTCAACAACTAGTTATTATTAAAGTTTGACATAATAATAATCGATAAAGTTCATGTGTCACACATTAAATGTGGTATAATAAGATTGTCTGCTAGCTAGGAATCTTTTTTTTTTCTCCCATCTTGTTTTGCTCAACTAATAGTCGAGTGGGAAGCGGCACCTTCAGTTTCTTTTTGCGGTGAGGGAAATGGGCTTGTTCCAGGGTCGCAAACTTGATGATTCAGCAAGTTAGATGGTGCCCAGTAGGCCCATTGAAGCCTAGTTTAGTATCAGACCGGTGCCAGCCCATACTAAATTATGTTTACGTTAATTTTTATTATTTATTATAAAAGAGATCTAAAATTTAGTTTGAAAATGGATAATGTAACTAAATGTAAGTTAAACTATAAACAAAGTAATTTGAGTAAGATTTTATTTTAAGATTAAGCAATTGTCAAAGTGACTTATAGAACTTGAGTTACGGCCGTTAGATTGTTTACATCGACATTTTAATTTTGTCTATTAGCAAAGTTGAACCAAAAAGAAAAAACTGTCAGAAAAAATATTTTTGTCTTTGTCTAAAAAAATATGAGTTAAGGAATTTTCATGAATATATTTTTAATTTAATACTATAATTAACTAATCAGAAATAATCATCAATTCATATGAAAAATAAATTCATGATTGATCAAATTTCAACTAAATTAATGATAATTTTTAATTTTAGTGTTTTTTTTTTCTAAATCCTAACTAAAAATTTGTTGGACAAATTACATTAACCCCTTTCTTAAATTTAATAAAATTAAATTTTTTTTCTCTAATTTCAATTTATTCTTACTCATTCAGTCATTTTTATGTATACTTTCACATGTACAGAAGTAATAACAAGACTCTGTGAAAGAGTGTGAGTGTCTGAAAAATAAAAATATTAAAAATACTTATCTAATAAAATGTATAGTAAATGAGGATCAACGTTGTTTTGGAAATAAAAAATATATATCAATATAGTTTTATCAAATCTGAGAGAGAAAAAAATCTACGAGAAAGTTACGATAATATATCTACAAATTATTTACTAAAACAGTAAAACTTCTTATTTTATTTTATTTTCCCTGTTTTTTCACGCCAAGAAATAATGTGTTCTTCGTCATTTCATCTTAAATCCAATAAATAATGTTGTTGGGAGCTTCAGAGTTTTGACTTTTGTTACGACTTTTTTCCTTTAAAGGTGGAGGATCTTCCTTAAGATCATGTCATGCCTGCTTCACATACTTTTTGTTGTTGTTTTTTCTTTTAATTATTTGTTATTCTCACTTTTTTTTTCGTGGACTAACTCCCTCACATTCGAAAAGCTTAAAGCAATGATAATGCATAGATTTAATATATGTTTAGATTAATTTATTTTATAATTAAAATAATTTATAATTAAAATTTTATTAAAAAATTTTTTTAAAAAATATTTTTTTTTATAAAATATAATTTAAAAAATAGAGAACGACAAGAATAAAATCTAACTTCTCATTACTTGGTATGATTTGTTATTCTTACATTAATATATGGTGTCAAAATAAAATTAATATTTTTTTACTTTGATTCTATGACTATATAAATATTTAAATTTATGACTTGTTATAAATAAATAAGAGTTTGATTTTAATTTATTATTAATATAAAAAAATTTTATATTATTATCTAATCATATATTGTTAAATTATTAAAAAAAATTTAACTAAGATAATAATTATTTAAAAAAATTATAAAATATAATAATATATAATTAAATAATAATATAAAAAAATTTATATTAATAATAAATTAAAATTAAATCCAACAAATAAACCCTTGCTATTCTTAGTAACTCATGACGGATAACATTGTTTACAACTTTATCTCGAAATTGAATCTCTACCTTACCACTTTCTCTTATTTTATTTTATCTTTCTCATTCTTCCAGATTCTCTGTAATAAAAATATACTTAATTACCAATATGTTTTTGTAGCGAAAAATTAACACTATATTTGGTGGGATTATTATATTTCACGTAATTTACGAGTGAAGCAAATGCAAAGCCGAAGTGGTAGGGTAAAGCTGGATAACTGGGCACGCCAATATAATTGTTGGTAATAGTAATATCAGTGGGCATTGGCTAAGTGAGTGGAGGTCCACATTAACATTAGGGCTAACTTGATTACAACCAACAAAATGTAGAGGTGCTCAAGATTTAACGTGGCCTGAATCTGAGTTAATTAAGTAGGGTAAGACTCAATTTTAATAGAAAAATTAGGTCGGGCTAGGATCTAAAAATTTGACTTAGATACATTTTTGGGCCAAGTTTGAATTATCCTTTAGATTAGCCTAACTTAGTATGAAACTATATAATATTTATTTCTTTAAAATATTATTTTCTATTTATTTTTTAAATCTATGCAAACATAAATTATTTTAAATTTTTTATTTTTAAATACTAAAATTTTATGATTTAATTTATTAATTAAACATGTTAAAATATAAATTATATTTAAAATTTGAGCTAACCTAATCCCTACCCAATTCTATTCAAACCACACATAAAACTGAGCATGATTGGGTTTGCTCGAATCTAGGTCGGATTTGGGTCAAGAAAATTGGCTTGGTAAAAAAATTGAGGAACTGAGTTCTAATCAGGTCAAATCCAACTCAACCCAACCCATAAACACCTCTAACAAAATGGCTAAATTTTGTTACATGCAATGCATATATGTTGATATATTTTTATTTTAGGCCACGAATTTCAGTTTAAGTTGTTTTAAAAATATTTAAACAAAAGTAATTGCATTAATATATATAATTTTTAATTTTGTAATCAAATAAATTTAAGTAATTACTCACTTATCATAAACTTTTTGATATTAATTTAAAGATAAAATTTATTTGTCAACAGACAAAAGGGACTAAACATAAGAAGGTCACTTGAATAATAAATTAGGTAATCACTGTACTCTTTATCAAAAGCAAAAATTAAAGTTTAAGTTTCCCATTCCTTAACTAGCAAACTTCGACCATCATGTCATAGATTCTGAATTCTATTAATGTTTATTTTATCTTATTAAATAGTATTTATTAAATACAAGCCAATTTTGTTATGTTTAATATAAAAATTAATTTGTAATCATGTTTTTAATGTAAAAAGGGATATAAATAAAAAAAAATAATGTATAAGAATCATTCCACGTTCCTTTTTGTTTCTTAAATAAAATTGTAACCTCAAAAAAATTAGAAAACATAATTTGTAAGGCATAGTACATATAATAGACTCTTAGTCTCAAAGATAACAAATACTCTCAAAGCCTCTTAAATATTTTTTTTTTTGGTAATTAGATAAGAGGTTAGAAGACTTTATAGTAAGAAAAAGAGTAGGTTAAATTGTGTAAAATTCAATCTCAAAATCATTCAGTTTCCAAAATAATCAAATGCTACTTTTTTTTGACAGACAACAAGGATTAACGTGAATTCTCTTCAGCTAAATTTTTTCAATATAAATGTAGATTAGCAAAACCTCCCGTAGCATTAAATTTTAAATATCATGTAAAATTTTCCCATAGTAACATAATTGATGCAGTCATTAAATAACAAATTATCTTACAAGTCATATATGACATTAGGACATCTCGTGCAGTGCAATGTTTTATTTAGAATATGCCATGTTTGCAGCAACCTCCATATACTAAAAGTTATTTTACATTAAAGAACGCGTTTTCGGATTCATGCCTCAAGGACAGAGCACTTGTACTTTCCATTATATCGTATCCACTGTAGAATACCATACCGTCTTAACAAATTGATTGTTGGCTAACGTCTTAAAATAAAAAAATTGGCAAAAGAAAACAAATCAATGGACTTCTCATAATACTTGTAGGAGAAATGAAAATAAACATTATAAATATTATCTTGTTTTATTAGTAAAATTACTTTTTTATTTTTTTATGTAACTGTATTACATTATTGTCCATAGTCAAAATATTTTGTATGTTTCACCCTCAATTTATTCAATTTTAACTAATAAACTCCAATGATTGAAAATTTCCCAAAATCGTAACATTACCTCCCATGATATTTTTTTCTTTTTAGTTGTATAGTAAAAATATTTTCTTGTCAGCTTTCGTAATAATCAAAACTAAATTTATTCTCAAATAATTTTAAAGATGCACCCTTACACCAAGTAATATATTTAAAATAATTAACTCTCTTACGTACTCAACTTTTTACAATATTTTGAGTTGAAAAATATACTTAAATTATCAAATCATCCCCCATGATTTTGATCTTAAAATTGATGATATGATGCATATTATGGTTTTTAACCAATACTATGTTTGGATTTTTTTTATTAATGGAATGGAACGGAAAGGGAAGAAAAGGAATGGAATAAAGTTGTCTTTGCCAGTTTTTCCTTATTTAGAAGATCAATAAATGAACGGAACGAAACTTTATTAATTTTGTTTGGGAGTTAAAGTATAATGAAACGGAATTATTATAATTTTTAACTTCCTAAATAGTCCTTTTAATTTATTAAAAAATAAAGAAAGATACTTGATATTTCTTTTTCTTGTTATTGTTACACATATTTTCACAAAATTAAATTTTTTACAATCTCTTCACAAAATAAATAAAGATTTTTTAGAAAAGAAGATTACAAGTAACAAGATTTTTGTGTTTGCCATGAAAAGATAAATTTATGGCACTATGATAGTGCCAAAAGATCTACTTCTTGAAAAATTTGTAGAATATATGAAATTCAAATATTTTACAATTAATGTAAAAAATATGTTTTATTTAATGAAAATGAGAATATATTCAGCACATTTGTTGTAAACTTACGCATTGCTATTTGTTAAAATGACATATCGTGTATATATAGAATCTACCACATATTTCTGGAGAGAAAGAGACTTTAAAGAAGATGCCAAATGCAAGAATGTGCAGTTGCACTGAGAAAAAATATTCTCTAAAAAGAATATGAAAGAGATAAAAATTTTGATAAATAAGATAAGGAGTAAAAACATAAAATTAATTTTTTCTCTGTGAAAATTTTGTAGTTCCCTCCGTTCTACTATAATTTTGGAATAAATAAAAATTGGATCTTTGAGAAGAATAGATTCCCTTGAGTTCCTTTCCCTTCTTATTTATTTTTAAACTTTTAAACAAATAAACTCATTCCTTTTCCCTTCATTTCCTTTTTATTCCCCCATTAGCTATCATCCAAACAAATAGAGTGATACATCATGATAAGTAAGTGTAAATTTCCCAAAATCAAATTTTCGTACATAAAAAGTGGAAATAAAAATAATTTCACATCAATGAAGTGTTAACAAGAAAGTTCGTAGTAAAGACAAAAAGAAAAATAGCAAGTCACACTAACACACATTTTATGTTTTTTAATTCCTCCTATCACCCTTTAAATGCACTCTATTATGTGTTGGGTAGCTTGTATTTGTTATGGCAGAGGTAAAGTCTTCTTACCCATCACATAAAAATATTGTATAGAATGCATGTTAAAACAAAACTATGATTGCAGATTGCTTCAGGGCGAGACAATATCATGCCATGGTGTAATAATACTAATGAATATCACTCACTGCGCATTCGGTCATAATAACTATAAGCATCTAAACCCAGAAAAACTCGTGCACAACGTACATAATTAGCTTTGGAACATGCTTATAAAATTCAGATTGGAGGTTGACCCGATTAGCCAATTCGACCTTCACTTTGAACAATAAAACTTATTAAGATAAAAAACTTGGTTTTTTTTTATTAATCAAATTTCAAAAAAAAAGTGAACATTGTCTAGTTGAATTAACCAAATACTCAAATTGACGGAGTTTCCAGTCGCATATATATATTTTTTAAGAAAAACTGTAAAATCTCTTGATCAATTAACTTAATAATTTTTTTAATTATTAAATAAATAAAGCATTAAACATTTTTTAAATTATCAACTTTTAAATTTTTATTTTCGTAAATTTTTCATAACTTATTTACTAAAAAAAATAATTAACGTTAAGTAAAGAATTAGGTTTCACTCACCTTAAACTTAATTTTATTTAGACAAATAGAACCAAATTGATTAGAGAGGATCAGAGCGAGTAATATTATATTCTTTTAATTATTTTTAATATTTAATAAAATAAATATCAAATAAAAAATTTAATATTTTAAAAATAAAATATTTAAAATATATTTAATTTAATAATTAAAAGAATTCTTAAAAATATTTAATTAAGAAGGTAAAAAATTAAAAAGATATAAAATTATTGCAAATGGC
The DNA here is from genome assembly GCA_019955255.1 of Castanospermum australe. Lineage (NCBI taxonomy): Eukaryota > Viridiplantae > Streptophyta > Magnoliopsida > Fabales > Fabaceae > Castanospermum > Castanospermum australe. The sequence continues at coordinate 64,405 of NSJW01000653.1, forward strand.
AATGGCACCCCATTCACAGATCACAAATGCAGTGGAAAATCAACTTGACGGGCCAACGAAGACGGTCATTATAAAATTCATGGAAAGCGTAGGGATAACATGACAGCAAATTACGTTCAACTCTCACGCTCCGAGCCAGGAACTGCACCGCACCGCCATTTTCATCTCTCGCAGCTCTTGCGAGCCCTTGCAAGCGACGCGCCGCAAGACAGCAGCGGGATACGCGAACCGCGAGGCATCATTTTCCATGGGACCAACTGCCAAGAAAACCTATGGGGTCAGACAAGGTCATTGGGCTGTCCGCAGCTTTTTTATTTGGAGCTTCCCATCTTGTCGTTGCTGGTTCTGGTTGGTTTTCGCTTTATGCCTTGTCTTCAAAGCTCAATGCCAATCCCATGCTCCATGCTTGCTTTCTCTCCCTCTTCTCAGTTCTCACCTCCTTTGTTCGAATCTCTGCCAGTAGTTCATGTTCCCAACTCCTTCTAACATCACCCACAGTTCTCTGTACCATTAGGAATCGCACCCAACAACAAAGTTTCCCTTTTTTCCCACAGGAGAAGAAAAGAGCGCGTCTTGTCTTCTTTCGGCCCTTCAAAACAGGACAACATGACCTCTTCGTTTTTCTCCGTCGATGTCTTAAGATCTCCCACATTCGTCATTTTCCCTTTCGCTGTTGTCCCACATTTTCCTTCTGCTTGTGGCTTCAATGCCGGTCCTTGTCATCCTCGACAACCATTGCATATGGGCTGAAGAATGTGGGTGTCGAGGTTTCGGGAGATCTTCGAATCTTGTCCCTGCGAGTTTTCTGCTTTTGAGTGTTTTTCAGAATCGCCTTGGTGGTCGCGATGCAATTAGGTGAATGAACTTTGGGCTTAATAGTTTACTCTTTTGGGATTTTCCTTTTGTTTGTGCTTTCCTCCCCTATCTTCTTTTCCGGTTATTAAGTGAGAATGCGGTAAACTTGCGATTAAACAGGTGATTTGCATTGTATTGCTGATAGCGCACTGTGGTTGTGTGCTTTGCCAAATGGGAATTATTTATGATGCCTGCCATGGATCAACTATAATATGAGAACCATGTGAAACATTCACCTTTGCCATTTTAGCTGCATTTACCTCTTCTGGGTTGTCTGTGTAATGAGATCAGTTTTAAGCAATTTTGTTTCAGCGTTTGCCACAATGTATTACGCATTCAGGTTTTCACCCAGTTAATATGGCGCTCCAACCTCTGTAGTTTTCGACTTCTGTTGTTACTTTTTAGTGGCGTGTGTCTTATTATATTATGGTCATGACTCATGACCCCTGCACTAGTTTGAAGTTTGAGGCATGCTGCTAGGTGGTTTTGTATTAATATCTGATGTCTTTTTTGACATAATGCTTCATATGTCCTCTATTCTCGGATGATTGTCAACTCAATTGCTTTTCGTTCTAATAATAGCAATTTGGATGTATTTTCGATTTTATTTTTTGTGGATAGTCTTATTGTGCGATGAGTATCATGTACCTTGGGATGCATATGAACACCAACAAAATTAAGTTTTAGATGCCAAACAACAAAATGTGGACTAAATAGGGAAAAGAACAACAACTCTCGTGCAGGCTGTCTAAATATTGGCCTCCAATCAATTAAACAAATTCTCGCACATAGTATGTCCAATAATGGAAGAAGATTTGTGTGCTTAACCATCAGCAACCATGATCAAGCTGTGGAAAATGAGAGGAACAATGTCAATGGAGTGGAGATAAAACTGATTCATATAATCCTCAATCCCCTATCTTATACTAAGTAATCCGAGTACAGCACTGTTGTTACACCACAAGTTGCTGCTGTAGTTAGATGTGTTTTTTCTACTTTTTCTTTTCTATTTTGTTTTTAGGTCACTTGATATATGATAGGTTTTACCACTAAGTATATATGTAAGATCAGTTAATAGACTCGTTAAAATGAAATCATTTACTCTTCTGAATTTCTTTTGAATTGGTTCAACCTCACTACCCCCCTGCATCCTTGCCTGTTTGAATTCACTGTGTTGCTGAAGACAACTCATTTTGTCTCGCAGCTATAAAAAAGAAATAAGTGGGGAGAGGTGATAATTGCAACAGAAAATAAAAGAAAAAAGAAAATACACCAGGGGTTATTTTTGAAGAGAAAATGTATCTAAAATCTCTCTCGTCTTATCCTATACTTTGGGCTGCTATATTGCTTTGAGCCTTGGACAACTTACTTCCCTCAACTCTTGAGTTAAAAGACTGACGAATATATATTCTGTTTTTTCCTGGTATATGTACTTAGTTGCATATATCTGAAAAAAAAAAGAAAGATATTTATCAGTTTGATGCCTTAAGAGTTGAAGAATTTGTATTACACTGCACATTATTGTAAGTGTTCTCAAATGCAGTTTTTCTTTTCATTGCAATTGGGTCAGTGATGAATGTTTATAGGGTTTGGAGATAAAGATTGGCTTACTTTTACAGGAATGCTATATTATTTATTTGATCAGGACATATTTGTTTATTAAGATTTATCTGATGCATAACCATATTAATCATGTGAATCAGGTTTTCTGCAAAATGGATTGGATTTATCTCCAGGGCGAAGTGTGGATGGAAGTTTCAGGAGGTCTAGCTCAGGTTTGTACTGACGTCTTCCTTTGTTTAATTTTTCTCTAGAAGTGGGGATATTTACTTTGTATCCTACTCTTTATCCTCTCATACAGTTTCTAATGTTTTGGCTTATTGTCTTCATAAAAAGTGATATGTTCAAGAAACTATACAGGGCATAATGCTACCTAACTAGTTGTAAACTACAATGAAATAATGAAGTGTATAGTTGAAGACTCTAAATGTGTACGGAAAGAAAATTTTGATGATACACAAGCTTGGAGTAGTTAGCGCAGGAACCTTATGCAACAAGTCTTGTGTTTGGTTGAGCTTATTTTTATGGAATGGGTTCATTGAAATTTTTTGGCTCCTAGGCTTCATTAAGTTAGTGTTTTTACACAATGTAATGATAGTATCATTCAAATAATGCCCAGAGGTTCCTTACATATTTTTCTTGTTTGGTTCTGCTTTGTCCGCCTTTGTTTTCGTATCAGTTATCATGTTTCCGTGCCTGGAAGTAGCTTTACCAAGTAATGGGATGTAGTTTATTTTTTCCTTATTTGCTATTATATAGTTATTACTTTTATTGATGAGTATAACACGGTTTGCTGTATTGCAGTTATTTCTGCTAGTAGTGTCTCTGGAACTTCAGGATTAAGCAAGTTTATTCCTATTTCCAGAAGGGTGTTAAAGGGGCTCAAGGACTATGGAAGGAAACTTGTTGACCTGGAGTTATTCACACATTATCTTGAGGATTGGGTCTCGGAGAATCTAAATGGTGATTCATCAGATGGGAAGCAATATTTCAATTCTCCCTTCTCAACTGATGAGTTGCGCAAGCTTGATATGGCATTGGAGGGGGTTCCATTTCAGCAACTGGTCCGTATGCCAATCTTCTCTGATGTTTCCAATGACCTTGTAGAAGATCAGTATCTAGCAGCAGAAGATTTCCTTCATGCCATTATCATTGGGCTCTGGCGTACATTTTGGCATAAGAGTGGACCACTGCCATTATTTGTGTCCTGCCCCACTCGTCTTGGTTCAAAGTTCTGTAGTGTTGAAAAGGCAATATCAAGGGGAAGGCTGAGGGAAATTCGTGGTTTAACTTTAATATCAAAAACTGGGACTGATTTAAAATTTAAATGGGATCAAGTGGTAGAGTTTACCTTATTTAAGCCGGAATTATTCTTGGACAATGTGTTCAGGGTATCTACCTGCACTATTTGTGAAGCTCTCTTTTATGGTTTCCATATACTTGTTTCTCGGAGTTTGAGCAAGATTAGTTCTGTCAATAGTGACTCTGTTTTCCTTCTAGTTCTAGATTCTAAGTGTGGAGCGGTGGTGAAGTTCAGTGGTGACCTTGGCAAACTTGATTTATTGAACTCAAGCAATCCATATCTGTCTGTGGCCGAATGGATCAAAACATATGCTGAAATCAGTGTCACCCCAGTGGAACCAATATGGAACCGATTGGGAAATGCAAACTGGGGGGATATAGGAACTCTGCAGGTACTGTTGGCAACTTTCTACTCCATAGCCCAATGGAATGGGCCACCACGAAAGTCGGTTGCCTCATTAATCTCAGATCATAGCCTCCGCCTTCAGAAGCGCAGGACAGAATGCTGCATCATTGAGAGTGAAAATGCGCTGGTTCCTTATCATGGAGCAGCTAACCGTCAAACAGGAGAGATTGTTGAACTTGACCAAAATGATTTATTTTCCAAAAAGCGAGCATCACGTCTGAAGCTCAAGCACAGTGACATAGTGGTCTTGGATGATCCTCTGCAGGGTCAGAAAAGTTTCCAAATTCATGAATCTCTGGTGGGAGGGAACTATTTTCTCTATACTGCTTTCTGTATTGATCATCCCTCGGAGTTATTGACTTTATATGTGGGTGCCCATCCATCTAGACTCGAACCTTCTTGGGAGGATATGAGCCTCTGGTACCAAGTACAGCGTCAAACAAAAGTTCTAAACATTTTGAGGAATCAGGGAATCTTGAGCAAATATTTACCAGAAATTGTAGCCTCTGGCCGAATTTTACATTCAGGTCCCTGCAAGAAAGAGAGCCCCGGGGGCAGGTGTGATCATCCATGGTGTGGGACCCCAATACTGGTGACATCTCCAGTAGGGGAGCCACTTTCATATGTAGTTGCTAATGAGGGGTCTTTTTCTGCTGATGAAGCAGTTCGCTTCAGCCGGGACTGTCTAGTTGCTCTAAGAAGTGCAAGCATGGCCAATGTCCAGCATGGTGATATTTGTCCAGAGAACATAACACGTGTTGTTGAAAAACAAGGCGTCAGAAACCAAGTTATATATGTTCCCATATCCTGGGGGCGTGCTGTGTTGGAAGATAGGGACAGCCCTGCCATAAATTTGCAGTTCTCATCATCTCATGCTCTTCAGCATGGGAAGTTGTGCCCGTCATCTGATGCTGAAAGCATTGTCTACCTCCTCTATTTTATTTGTGGAGGAACCATGCGGCAACAAGATTCTATCGAATCTGCTTTGCAATGGAGAGAAAGAAGCTGGGCAAAGCGTTTGATCCAGCAACATCTTGGTGAGGTTTCTGCTCTCTTGAAGGCATTTGCTGATTATGTGGATAGCCTTTGTGGAACCCCATACCCTGTTGACTATGATATATGGTTAAAAAGGTTGAACAAGGCTGTGGAAGGCTCAGCAGATAAAGGTAAAATGATTGAAGAAGTAGCCATAACATTGAGATTAGAGGATGCTGCTGAGTCTTCAGGAGCTTCTGGCCCTTGATTTGATGCTGGAGGGTTGGGTTTTGGTGGTTTTTTCTTTCTGTAAATTGCAATTGTGGAGATTCAAATGCATTTTGTTTGTAGGACTTTAGGTTCTTAGTATTATTATTTTGGTATCTTCTTCGTCGTCAAGGTATATTTTCGAGTGTTTACTGGTTTTTGTCTGATTAAAATCTAATAACAAAAGTCATGCCTGTTTCAGTAACTGGCTGTATACTGAACTACCCGCAACACATCTTGCTTGCAAGCATCCATTGGACTTGACAAATGAAGAGGTTAAAGCTAGTGTTATTCTATACTTCCAAAGCTTTGCCTTTTCCGTCATCAGGTTGCTATGAACTTCGGTATACTCAAAAAATTTCATTCCAAGTTATTGCCTTCATTTACTAAAATATTAGAGTTCTGACTAAAGTGCTGCTGTTTAGCATGAAAATCTTTTACAAAAACTGTTACGAATGGTGGCAGAATACAGTTTTTGTCACTTCAATTTTCTTTCAATAAATATGACATAAAAACAAAACAGAAAAACACATCTGATAAATGGCGGTGATGTTTTATAAATAATTTTGTGAAATAGGATTGGAATATTAGAGCAAGGACCATAGTGCTTTCGGTACATTCAATGCTACAATGGAATTTACACCTTTAATATTAAACATAGAATGCTTGTTTTTATTATGAAAACAATTAGGATGTTACGTGAGAACATAAGTTATATAGTTATATTATACACCATATATGTTAGATTTTGTCAAAATTGATTTTCTGTCAGTTTTGTTTAATTAGTTGTAAGGAGGATTAAGAAGAGTGGGACGGGTTTTCAAGAATATAGTTTTCATTTATTGGGTTTCATTTTTCAATTTCTTTATTTTAGTAAATTTTCGAAATGCATGAGTAAGATTTATCTCCGCCCGTCCAATTCAACCTAAACACGAGCATGTCAAGTTTATGGGTCCAAACTAAAAAACTTGGCCCAGTCAAAATTTTGGGCTGAAACCGCACCAAGTGAAACTCGACTCTTATGCATCCTACAAAAGAAAGACAAAATAATGGGCTTTACTTTGCATCTCGGGCTGTTTATTGATTTATCGAAACAGAGGATTGGGCCTTTATTTTAGAATAGTAGATCGCATCATATTACTACACTAAAATGAATATTTATTTTGGATGAAAAAATGAATATTTATTTTCATAAAAGCAACTAAATTTCTTTGGTACCCTGATTTATTAAATGAATATTGATATCCTTCTTATTTTTTACATTTTTATCCTTTTATAGGCGAGTGATTAGTTGGTTACTATTGACATTTTAAAAAAAATAAAAAAAATAGAGATCAAAAGAAACAATCCTTTTTATATAATAAATAATAGATAATAATAACATTAGCCCATTTTTAAATTAATTTATTAATAATGACTGACAACTTATAAACAAATCAATTAAAAATTATAACAAACCAATTTTATTGTAACACATTAAAAGAGTGCTGGAGAAACCTCCTTTGTACCTGTGTGATTAAGTGCCATTGTTACCCAGATGTTTACAATCAAAATGAGATGCCAAGATATTTTTAATAATAATATGTTTTATATTAATAAATTAATTAATTATCAATCATTTAACATATTTCATATCAGCAGTCCCCATCTTGAATTCAGACCCTACTTTGCTCTTTTCGCCTCATCTCCAATTTTCATCTCTCTTAAGCCCCATTGAAGGCTTGAACAAAAATTCCCATTTGATATCTCAAGAAGCAAATATTCAAATTATGAGCTATAACAAACATGTATATTCACGCGAATAAAATAACATTATTCAACTCTGCAATAAATAATAATAATAAAAAAGCGTTGGCGTTCAATTCTTGCAAGTATCGGATTCCCCTCTTTCCTTTAATCCTTTCAAATGCTTATCATGTATCATATTCTTTCATTCTTTGGGTGTAGAAAATAAAGAAAAACTCTGTACGGCAAGTGTTCACAACAGTCACCCTTTGTAGAGACTGTCCTTGGAGACTTCAAACTCAAACTACTTTGTAGACTGCGTCATTGATGATAAGTTTAATCTTTGTTTAAATTAATTTATTTTATACTTAAAATAATTTATAATTAAAATTTTATTAACATAATAGTTTAAAAAAATTAATTTTTTTTCTAAAAATTAAGCTTCATCCAACGTGGAATAATTACCTTATGCAAGGTGCTGCTTGCAAAACTTGGTGCTAATTAAACAAGATGCCTTGTACTCAGTGAAATCATGCATGCAGAGTTTGCTCGTTAGTTTTTTTTTTTTTTTAACTCCTTTCCTTTCTTCTCTTGTTTTCTTTTGCTTCAGGTACATAAAAAAAGAAAAGAAATAAATTAAGAAAAAAAGTACTAGTTGTTAACGTTGCTATATAAAAAATACATAAATAATTATATATGTCGACCCTTCGTCCATTTTTGTCTTGAGCAAAAAGGAAAGGTCCACTTTGTGGGTAGAATTTATTGCTTTTCTATGTTTTTTCATTGTTTCGATATTATATTTTGAGGTCAAAAGGAGGAACGCCAACATGTGTTGATACTATGCTGATTTTGAAGTCAATGGTTTGAACCACATGCGATTAAGCATAAGATTTAGAGGGTCACATGTGAGGTTCTTATGAAATTGATTAGACACAAGGTTCTTTATTTAAAATAATAATATAACTTAATTACTTCTCATTTTATGTATAAAAATTTAACACATTAAAAAGTTCTAGTACATTTTTTTTCCTGTCTTTCTCCTCTCAATTTAATCTTTTTAAATTCAGAAACTTTTAATTCGTAAGTATACTCTATTTACACTCTTCTTTAACTAAATTTTATTTTTTAAATATTTTTTATTAAATTATAGTTCCTTATTCATTATCAAATTAGTTGTTTATTGTTACTCCAAATATATATCTATATATATATATATACATATATATATATATATATAAACTTTTTATTATTAATTATAAATATTAATTAGTTAGTTTTAAAAATAATTTTTTAATATTTTAAAACTCCTAATTACTCTTGTCATTTTTCTTTTCCTTATCAAGAAATTTTCATCTTTAGTTTTTTTTTATTTATCAAAAATGCTCTAAGCTAAATATTATAATAACTACGCAATTAATTTTGGTGACATTAAGACTTTAACTTGTAAGGAAGTCGAGTCCTAAAGAAAACCCAATTTAAAAGAGTGGCCTGGTAGGTGGAAGAGTCTTTAAATTTAAGTATTTTATGTTGTGAGTCTAAGTTTTCGATGTAGGACTTAAATATTATAGTGTGATTTAAATAAAATTATTATTATTATATTATATTTATTTAAATTTATTTTTAAAATAGGTACATTAAATATAAAAAAAATTCAAATAAATTATTTTTAAGTAAAAAATAAATTTATTTTGAATAATATTCTAAATAATTAAGAGGATGTATAAATCCATGACTAGTCAATTCAGTATTCAACACGAAACACACGGAAATATTCAAAGCGATTGACGTGGAATAACAAAACCGTTGCGCGTGCTTGGGGTTGAAAGTTCAAACTACCAAAAATTAATTCAACGAGTATCATAAAATCGTGTTCTATTATTGTGGTATCACTCGTGGTGTATAGGAGGGCTATAACGTTGTTTGTACAATTTCTTTTTCACTCATAAATTTGCTACAAAGTTATTCATGAGCCAAAAGTCAAATTGAACCTGACGTAGGATAGACTCCATCATTTTTTACTAAGGGAGTTGTAAAAATTTAAGTTAAAGATACCAGATTTAAAAGAAATCAGTAGATAATAATTAATTAATTAAACTTATAATTACTATAATTGGGTGAATTCACCAATTGAATATTTTAATTCACCAATTCTTACTAAATTCAACATGTTAGCTTGATTATCTTGTATATATGGGCAGTTCTCCTTATTTTATTTGGCTCAAACTCCATCTCAAGCTTAAATGACTTGGCTCGATCAGTTCAATTTACATTTGGCAAAATATGTCGGAGTGATTTTAGATTTAATAACCCGATGCATGACCTACTTTAATTTGTTCATATGTTTTAAAAAAAATATAATAGATTATATATGCGTGCTTGCGTGTGTGTGAGAGAGATAGAGAGAGAGAGGAACGCTCTATTATCACATATCAGACTATTGCCTTATAAAGAGCCACTTTACAAGTTTATGAATTAATTAACTTACTAGTAAGGTTAATCAAGTTCCTCAGTTCAATTTCAAAGCAAAATAAAAGAAAACTTGTGCAACTCTATAATTTATGTGTGACTATAAAATACAAAGATCAATATTAGCTTTGTCTTACCCACATGTTTTGTCTTACCCAAAAAAAAAGAATTAAATATGTAGTGGTCTAGAAGGAGCTGGCTCCTCAACTCAAGAATCAAGATGAGAGACCACTTAGAATAATGGAAATAGACCAAACCAAAACTACAATAATCGTAGAGAGAGAAAGATAAAGATTTAGGTGCCACTAACGTGCGACTTTTTCTTTTCTCTATTCCTTAACCTCCCACACGCCACTTCCTGCTTCGTTCCTTTGCCCCCTTACAACGGGCGTAGTATATGTATTTTGTTCATGTACTTTGTGACGTGTTACGTACTTTTAAAATACTGCATTAAGTTAATAAAAATATGATATTTGTCGTATTATGATAATTCAAATCGTTTCACATATAAAAAGAAATTTCAAATAGTTAAATTAAATTTATAAAATTATATTAAAAATTTAAATATAATTTGAATTATTGAATATAATATATTAAAAATACATAACAATTTTTTTACTGACATAATAAGTGAAATCCATCAACCAATTTTATATAATAATAATATTATTATTATTATCTTTTTGACTTAAATTTCAATGCACATAATAATACAACTGAATTATTATAATACTATTAAGAAAAGAGCTTAATTTTATAAAAAAAATATTCTCCTTTAATTACGTGTTATCACGTTATAATTTGATCTCTCAACAAATTTAATATACTCTAAAGGTAATACATTAATTTAATTAAAATATAATATGTATATAAGATTGAATGTGCTGTGCATTACCCTTAAATAGTATAAGAATTTCTCGATTTCTCATGTAATTAAAAAAATTATCATGTGTTTCAAAAATAACACAACGACAAAAGTAGTATATAGCACACGATGTGTACGTTAAATTTATGTTATTAAATTAATTTTATAATAAATTTAAATAATTAAATGTATTAATCTCATATAACGTATAAAGGAATAAAAAAATTATAAAATATTAATATAATAAAAATAAATTATATTTTTAAAAATATAAATTATGATTAAATTATTAAAAATTATATTTTATAAAAAAAAATTATTATTTTTATTATTTTAAATTTTAAAAAATAAATTTATAGAATAATTTAAATATATCAAATATCGTGAAAATACTATGACTAAAAAAAAAAATTGAACCCGAGAAAGAGACGAGAGCGGAGAATTTGTTTTCATTTGATTTTAAGAGAAAAGACAAGGGTGGGTGTGGCAGCTGACGTCAGCGACATCGACCTACCAAAAGCGCCCAATGTATTGTTCGGTTCCTATTCTGTTGCAGTCTTGGTCTTGATGACTGGGTCCCACTCCCCACCAAACATCTTCCTCTCTGTATCTGTACACTGGCACGCCTTTTTCGGTTTTATTTATTTATTTATTTATTTATTCTGTTTATCCGTTCAACTTTTTTTTTACTCTCTTCTGAAAATTCACATTCTGCTTCTGCCCAACCACATGAGGCGGGCTACGTCCTCGCTTTTCTTTCATTATTATATTGTTTACTTAAAATTACAAAAATCTAACGTAAAAGATGAAGATAGTAGACTAAAATACGCCTAGAATGGTCATGTTATAATTAGATTTTGCAATTTAAAATAATGTTTTAAAAAATTTGGTGACAGTTGGAGATGAGATTTTCAAATCATTGTATTCTAAGCTACAAGTGTTGTAGATAAATTTTAAAAATTCATTCAAAACTTAAATCAAATATGCAAAATTAATCAACAAAATAAAAGTATATCATTGCCCATTAATACAAATATTCACAACCAAGTCTATCCATCTTTTTTTCTAACGAAAGATCAAAAGTCTAACCATGTTTACCAGCATAATACGTTCGATGCATCCATAATTTTGTTATTTGAACTCTCTTTGTTGTTGTATTTTTCTTAGTTTTCTTTTTAAATAAAAAAAATTATCTAACGAACAATTAGTTCGTGAACATTTGATTCGAGTCTTCTATTTTTAACCCCATCTCTTGAATTAATTGAGTTTTTAAATGATGAGATTAACTTGGATGATGCATCTCTAGAAGGTGAGAAACTTCAAAATAATATTTTTTCTTGTTTTAAAATTTTCGTAGTTTTTGTTGGATATTCTTTAAGGCTTGGGCTTTCTGATTCAACTCCCTAACAAGGACTTCAACTTTGATTTAGTTATGTATTCCCATGTTGACCTAAGATTTAAATTGACCAACGATTATGCTCTGTCATAATTCATAACAACATAAATACATTAGACGTACGGGCAGTTTTCCAAGCCTACGTAAATTGGTTTTCTTCTGCTTGGACCTTTTTTTTTTCGCCACACCTCTAAAACTTCGTCTTTTATAATACAAGCGCAGCATTGTTGTATGAAACTCTAAACTTCAAATTTTTTGAAAAGAGAAAAAAAAAACTAGCCACATATAGGTAGGGCGGATAAAGCTCTGAATTAAATTGATAAGAAGAAATGCAAAACCTTTTATTGCATCAAATATGACAAAACGGATACCGGAGTTTATACAAAGCCAAAGATAGAATATATATATATATATATATATATATATATATATATATATTAAGCAATAAGTAAACAAATAAAAGCTAAATGTAAACGACAAAAAGAGATTGTAACTGTTGTTAAAAAGACAGCTAGGCAGTAGCTCCTAGACGATGTCTGTGGTTAAATATCAAGGGGAAAAAAACAGTAACAAAACACACACTTTAAGTAAAAAAAAAAAGAAAATATGTACCTTTCAAAAAATCTTATAAAAAAAGCTGTACAATAGCGTTATAACTTATAAGATCTCAAAAATATATCTAATAGTAAAAGTAAGGCGATTCAACATTTGCTGAAAAAAAAAATTAACAGGATAAAAATGAAAGTGATAATTTAATTTGTGTATTTTTTTATTTTAGAATATACGTAACCTTATATGAATATTAAAAAGTAAAATTTAAAATTTTGATATTATAAATAAAATTTATTTTATTAAAATTTTAATTTATTTATGAGCCGCACCTTTATAAAAAATTTGTGAATTTTCAAAAGGTATATATAAGTATGGATAACGTTAATTTTTAAAATTAAACATAATGGTGTAGTTGTTCAACAACCAAAGCAAAACAAATTTATGTGCGAGTGGTGCCATCAATACGTTCTACAGTTCAAGTTAGTGGAATATCATCACTTCACAGTGGCAGGTAAAATACAAAGATCAGTATAACTTACAGCATAGAGAGAAGAGGTGCTGGCCAGCTGCTCATTTCCTGCTCATTTAAGTAGTCAATTATTGGGCTTTATAAGCACGTCTCCATGTAGCATATTTGAATTAAGAAGAAACTTTGTCAAGTAGTCCAGCGTTCCCACATGTTGTCTTCTTCCAGTAACAGTAGATGGCAGGTTTGCATTCAAAAGCTGAAAAGCTGTCTCCTACCTAGACGCTCTATATCAATTGGCTTTAGGGAATTCGCTACTTGGTACTTGCTTGATGTCCCTGCTCACTGTAGAGTATATATATGTCAGATATGAGAATTTCTTCCACTTAATTCAGACAATTTATATTGATTAATAGAAAAATTAACCCATTATTGAATTAATGATAATATATTTTTTTTTATTTTTTCAACAACTCGTATTATTTATTTAGTGATATATAAATTTTTTAGGGGAATTCTAAGCTGTCTTGTGTGATTTTTTACCTTAAGTAATGTGACATAAAATAGAATTAATTCAATTAAATAAATATAGTTAAATAAGTAATTAAATAATTAATGAATTTATAATTAAAAATATATAAATAATTAATTAATTTAGTTTCACAATCAATTAAGTCGGTGTATATACCTAGTAAAGTATTAGTATAGGTATGATAATATGACCCAATTTTTAGTTAATTTAGTTTATACATATTGTATAAAATCGATGAGAGAATTTTTCCTCAAACATTCTGTAACTTACCAAACATAATTAATGTATAACAACTCATTACTGACCCATCAGTAAAACAGGTAGTCCGGTACGCCGGGAATATTCAAATTTTACCCAGTAACTAATTAATTAATGGTCCATTCTCAGTAGAGATTAGCAATATTAAATCACGTACATCAATGTTAACCAAGAGAAAAGAAAGCAACCCAACATAAACCATTTGAATGTTGTAATTATGTTGTCTGCGGAAGAATTAGATTTACTTCACGTTTAAAATTTCAATTTAATAATATAAATAAAAAATTAACATCAATATGAAAAATTTTAAATATTTGAAACAAAAAAATCGTCTGAAATTTTCTCAAAACTTTGGAACTCTACGACTATTTTCCTTGTTAACTCAAAACAGTCACAACATTACATTTAAGCGTCCGATCAGAATTAACTCTAGCTTCTAACTAGAGTTCTAAATATTCATGGGTCTGTAAAATCTATACAGGTTATCTGTGGCAGTTGTAGTTACTGTAGTAGCAGCAGCACCCATGGCTTTGCAGCAACATGCTTGGTTACTTTGGAACCCTAGACTGTAACACAGGCACACACCTTGACCACCAACGTTCCCATGCCACTGGTACAAAACCTGCGGTTCTTGTTGCTCTTGTCGTTGTCGTTTCAACTTGTTTGGGTTCGTGGAAGAAGCTTGAATCTGAGAGGGTAGGCCAATGGAAAGCTCCAAGTTGAGTTGATGACGATAGGCTTCCTCCGTGGTAACGCCGCTGCTACTATTTGAATCTTCGCCATTTGAGTCGGTTCCAATCTTTGTATTGGCATAGCCACTCACTAACTGAAAATTGCTGTTGTTATTAATATTACGGTTGTTGTGCTGCTGCTGCTGACGCTGCTGCTGCTGTCGTTGTTCGTTTTCTTGTTGCTCGTGGTGGTGACCACAGCGACTGCAGCATCAGTGGGTGGAGCGGTGGCGGCACCGGCGGTGGCTGCCGAAGTAACGGCGGCGTTGAGTGGTCGATGGGTCTGGGGGTCGATTCCGCGGCTATAGAGTTTCCGCTTGATGTGGGTGTTCCAGTAGTTCTTGATCTCATTATCGGTTCTTCCCGGTAACCTCGCAGCTATTAGAGACCATCTGAGGAATCATAATGGCAGACATATATTTTAGGGACAAAAAATTTATAAAACTAATAGTAATTTCTCATTCGGGAAAGGGGGAAAGAAGGAGAAAAGATCGATGAAGAACAAACGTATAAACTACAAAGTCGTTTATTAATGTTGAGAATACTTTAATTTAATTTTATCACTTGGAAAAAAACACAACAATCATATAAATTAAATAATTTTTTTTTTGATTACATGATGTGACACTTAAATATAGAACTTGGCGATATATACTACTAATTGAGCAGAAGAGATGGTAAAGATGGGGATTGCGTTCTTCATACTTGTTTCCGAGTAAGCTGTGGAGGTTAATGATAAGCTCGTCTTCATCTTCGGTGAAGTTTCCTCTCTTGAGATCAGGTCTCAGGTAGTTTATCCATCTGAGTCTGCAACTCTTGCCACATCTAAGCAAGCCTGTGAACATCATTAGTTTAAAAGAGCGTGAGAAATGGAAGGGCTAATCCCGAAATCCTTCAGAACTGTCTCTATAGGAAGGTACATTTGATTTGTTCTTGCTAGAAGGATGAGGGAAACTCAATTAATTACCTGCCGCTTTGGGGAGAGATCTCCAACAGCCTTCCCCGTGAATCTTGATGTAGTTGATGAGGCGCTCATCTTCCTCTTTGGTCCAAGCTCCTTTGTTTGTGTGCTCTTTCTCGCAACAAGGAGATCTACCCATGGCGCTAGCTGCTCAAAGAAGGGGAGAGAGAGAGAAAGAGAGAGAGAGAAGGAGTGAGATTTGTGGGATATGTGGGGAATGGGAACCTGGTGGAAAGTAATTGGGGACAAAAGAGGGAACAACGAATATAAATGGGAGGTGGTGGAGAGCAGGAGGAGGTGCAATTGACTCGGGGACCTTCTTTTTCTGAGAAGTAATGCGAGGGAGAGTATTTGACCGAGTTGGTGAGAAGGACGAGTGGTTACAATTAAGTTAGTGCTGGATTTGGTAGGTAGCTCTACTTTTCATGTTTTTCAACCTCTTTTTGCTATTCCCCCCCGTCCCTTCTCTTTTATTTGTAATTCGGGGCCTATTTCTTCTTGTACTCATACTTTCACCTCTAAACCTGTGTCAGCGACAGCGTAACTCTACTTTTGAACGTCCCTCTCTTCCAATGGACTCCAATTAAATAATCTCCATTCTTGTTTGCAATTCCTTTCACTATGTCAAATAATTTTAAAATTTAATTAGCCATTAGATTTAGATATCCAAAAAGGATCAACCAATTAAAGATATAGAGGGTTTTGAAAATACGTACATAAACATGCACGTACATTAATTCATTTGCTCTAGTTTATTTGCAGCATTGATGTATTTTTTAATTGAGCGGTTTTTAGAGAAAGATAGATATATATTGTTTTATGGAAATTGTTTCGTAATTAGTTTTTGGGGCAGGATTATTAATTATTTATTATTAGATGTACTAAGATATTTACACTTATAAGTTGTAAGACTAATGCCTTATTATTTTCTATATATATATATATATATATATGAATAATTAGATGTTATTATTATAAAAATTAAATTTAATGAGTGCAATCAATATTCTTATAGTTATATAGTGTTTTATTTATAATAAATTCTGCTGCTCACATTTAATTCAATTTTTTCTTTTTTTGTTACAATTAATTTAAAACTTTTATTAAAACTTTAAAAAATAAAATCATTATAGATAGAATAGAAGTTAAGACCGGAGTTTTTTTTTTAAATAAAATTCTGGCCATTTTATTATCTTGTTGAGCTAAAGTGTACTATTGTGTACTCAAAAGGTATTAGTATAATAAAAGTGAGTTACACTCTCAAATATGAAAACTACGATTCGATTCCTGAGAGTCGTATTTTATAAGGAGTGCTTTTCCGTTATCACTCTCGGCTTGAAAAAATTAAGCCTACGAAATAATTCAAATAGATCGAACTGAGAATGCTTCTGGTTTATACAAAAAAAAAGGTACACTATTGTGTTTCATCATAAAATATAAGTTAAGGCTTAAAAAACATGCCACCGTTATATAAATGTTTGAATTGCAAGGACCAAATTGCAATTACCGAAGCCTAGTAAATTAAATGCTGAAATTAAGTACGAGAAGAGAAAGATAAAAATGATACCAAACGAGTGAAACGACAAAATAAAGGCTATCAAGACCTACCAGAGCAAATGCTTCTTGCCTACATTCATATGATTAATTGATTTAGAAGTTTAAAAAAACCAGGCAGTGCACCAAACATTTTCTTTTGGTACACTCTCAAACTCACTCTTATCTTTGCTGATTTGTTTCCCAAGTTTTTATAGTTTATGCTCTCCCACCTTTCCACTTTTTTTTTTTTTTCTAAGTACTTGTTTTATTACTTTTGTTTTCTAATAAAGGATTCTAGAAGCATGTCTCAACTTACACCACTTAGTCTTGTCAATTCAAGTTCGATATGAGTAACTAACTTCCCCTACCAATACCACCCATGGTTGAGATTAATAGTGCTCATCAATAGTATCCTTTTCTTTTAATTAATTCTTTCACCCACCAGGAAAAACAAATAATCAAATAAATAAATACAAGCACAAAATATTGTAGTTGCCTTGAAGTTAACAATTTGGCTGATCAAGTTTCCAACGCAAACTACACGACAATCTTTTCATTTTGTAGAATTTGAATCTTTTTATATAACACAACGATTTTATTAAAGAGAAATAAATATAAATTATAATGTGTTGGGATCTATCATGATAAATTATAAAATTTACATTATATATTTAAAATTTATTTTTTATATTTAAAATTTTTTGTATCTTTTTTTTAATAGAATATTTCTTATTATTTTATTAATAGGAGGGGATTTGATTCTTTTTTGTAACCTCTAATTTTCATTTTTCCCATAAAAATGTTTAAATTAAATATGATTTGCAATATTAGAAAGGATTTCAAATGCTCTCCCTTATTCTTATTAATTACTCACCAAATGTTTATTGTTGTTAATTAAGAATGACATAAACAAAAAATGAAGTATATAGTACTATTCTACAAGAAAATAAACCAAAAAAAAAAGATTTTGATTTGCCTTTTTAAGTGGTCCTATTAATCTTCATTCATGGGTTCTGAGCTAGTATCCCTTGAAATCAAAATCGTTTATAAGGAGATATGGGTGTGGAATAATAGTATGCGGTCATTACCACAGCACATGATCCATTTATCTTGTTATAATATTGCTAATGATCACAAATATTTTATATTTTTGTCATTTTCAGACTCCAACCAACCCCCTCTCGCATCCAACACAGTTATGTCATTTCGAGCCGGCCATGTCAATTTTTATGAACATGGTTGGTAAGGCTCACCTTCCCTTGCTTCTAGAAGCACCAGAACAAAAAAAAAAAAAACATTAAAAACGAAAGAAAAGACCCGCGTGGTTGGTGACCCACCTCCTTCCCTCATCTATTGGAATGAGTGGGCCATTCACTTGTTTGCTCCTCTCTTGCCACGAAAAATTCTTAACTATATTTAATTTAAGATAATTTTTTTATATTATATTATTAAGTGTGTTATATTAATTATGTAAGTTAATATTGTCTCTTTTTAAAAAAATAAAAATAATTATATAATTAATGTGATATATAATAAATGATATAAATATAAAAATATTATTTTATATATAGTGTACCTTAGAATATCTCTTTCTATTGCCACACTCCAGTCTCATGCTTTCCGAGTTCTTTTAATTATGGACTTTATTTTAATTAACATCCTAATGGAATCGGTATTATTCTTATCTTTGGAGCATTTTGACTGTGACCACGAGTCTTAACAATTTGTCACCATTACGAGATTTTCTGGTGTGGGTCCACGTGAAGATTAGATCAGGAACACCCAGAAAAAGTGAAGGACTGGTACAGTTTGTAAACTGTTCAACGTCATGTGGGTGGCATATATTCCATAATTCTAAAATGATTAAAAGGGGCATCCAGTTATTTGGCGGACGCATTCTTCCACGCTGACAAACAAATCCAAGCATTCGTGGCGTTATTATCTTTTAAATCAAGTGCCTAATTCCGAACCTAACAATTCATTCTCAGAGATATATTTCTATATGCAATATATCTTGTAAAATCTTTTCAACCAGCGAACCAGATATGCAGAATCGGATTCCATCTTTTTAAAATTGAAGACTTCAATTACCCTCACTTTATATGCATGGTGTTCACTGTAATTAAGTGCATCTATGATGTGAGTGAACCGGGTAAAAAAAAGAACTTAATATTGGTAGGGTTATATCTACCCTTAAGTTGAACTTAAAGTCCTTATATATATATATATATATATATATATATATATATATATATATAGAAAGAGAGAGAGAGATGTCTACTTTTTCCGAATGTAATTTTTTTATAGCTCTAAAAATATTTATTGATATTATTATTTTTGCCAATTCACATAGATAAAACTCACCAAGATCTGATAGTAAAAATTGACTTGATGTAAGAAAAAAATTTACAGAAAAGTAAAAAATTTTCCTAAAAAGACAATCTTTTCACCCACATATAGTTAAGTCAATCACCTGAGTTTAGCGCAGAGGTAACATATATAAATGTATTGAGATGAGATCTAAATTATCATGTTTTTGACTCATCTCAAGGCCTAGAACTATAAACGTTGCTTTTTTTTTTTTTTTTTGTAATATGGCCTAGTAGTCTATCACTTTACAATAACAAAATTTTTAATATAAGACTTGATAATAGAAATATATATTATATATAGAATTATTTTTATTATATATTTAATGTAACATCATATAAGATAAAATTATTTAGTTTATCTATTTTTATTTAATAATTATAAAATATATTATTCTCATATGATCTAATAAGACCTGATATAATTATTTTATATTAAATTAAATAAAAATATGATATTCTAATATCGAATTAATCTAATCCTCACCCTCATATTCTTCTCTTATAATTAAATTTTATATTATTTTATATTATACTATCAAGTCTTATATTATTAAATTTTATATAATATTAAACTTTATCTTACACGTTCTTTACTTACAAACCGATGATCAATCGAAGGCTCCTTTAGCTCGAGCGGTGATCTCAAGCCTAATTAGGACCTACGAATCTATAAATGTTCAACTGGAGATGAGGAAAAGAAGACAACTAAAAATATTGTCGTCTTTGATTCATCTTGCCTAACAAAGTTGCTTCTTGAATTTTTAATTAAAAACAAGATTTCATGTCTTCCTAGGAGTTTTGTTTTTGGTCAATTCCTAGACAAAAGTGACGTTAATAAAAGGAGAATGTCCTTTGGGTTTAGTTTGGGTCATGTTTAGGGCCGCAATATATACGACCCAACGGGCCCAAATTTGGCCTTATATAGTACTTTCCATCCCAAATAGATAGTAATTAATTAAGACTATTCATAAAATTGGAGAAAAAAATTAAGAAAAGAGAATTCAAAAGTTTTGGAAAAAAATTATTTTATTAATTCTTATAAATATTTTAAAATTATAATTAATCTCTAACTCTTTTTAAATCTCTCAAACAAGCTTAAAAATAAGTACTACGGCATTGGATCATTGAAGACAAGCGATTACATAGAAAAAAATGCTAAATATTATTAAAATTTTTGTCACATATTTATTAACAATTAAATAAGCGAACATAAGTAAATAATTTTTATCATTTAAAATGTTAAATTCAGCTATTTTTTCACAAACACATTTGTTCACTTGGATTAAATGGATTATCCTCACTCTTCCTGTTCATATACCATATTCGAAATTAAAAAAGAATGGTACAAATTTACTGGAAAATTTTTTGCATTAGAGTGATGATCTGAAGATGTAATGAAAATGAAGCAGCTAGTTTCACTAAAGCAGAACAACGGCACAACTGGAGCGCGCTCAAAGTCTTAAACGCCTAACCAAGTTGAAACGGAAGCGAGCTAACGCAACGAAAGCTAAGCCCAAGCAAAGCATATATATACATACATACATATACATATATATATATATATATATATATATATATATATATATATATATATATATATATATATATATATATAGACACACACACACACACACACACACACACACACACACACACACACACACACACACACACATCAACCTAAGACATATATATATATGTCTGATTAAGGGTTTTTATTTGTTAATACTAGAAACAGAAAGGGTAGTAGCTTGTGAAACTACAAAAGGTGGCCATCGATAAGGGTGCATGCACCAATTAACACATCCTGGTGCAAAAGCAGCGTTGACGGAACCCTCGGCAGTTGCCGCCAGTGAAACCTTCACCTTGGCAAACCGAAGCGCAGTTGTGGTCGCTGAAGCACTTCCCTTTAAACCGATGGCTCTTTGACTCGCAAAGTCTTGCCTCGGTTCGTACCACCATTTGTTCTGGATTAAACCATTAACACAATTACACAGTTCAAATTACTGTTAATGTTTCCAACTGATATATAATATATATACTCACAGACACAAGTTACTGAGTTATAAAAGGCATGCATAGAGAGGCTTACGAGAAGCAAGGAGAACAAGCAACAAGAAAAAAAGCCCAAATCGTGCCCTGTCCATCATTGCCATCTACAATCTTCCCCTGAAAAATAAAGTACTCTTTCAGTATAGTTGTGCTCTTCAAAAAATTGCTGTAATTTCACAAGCACATGAAACAAACAGGTTGCGTATTCCTCTACTTATAGCGAAGGATGGTGTAACTGTAAACTGTAACTAGGTACTAGACATTTCGAAAACAAGAGATGAGTTTGCACTTTGATTTTACAGCAACAACGTGGGTTAAAAACATCGTTGGCGGTGATGGTGACAAAATTAAGAGAATCTGTTCACGTGAAAGCGACCGAGTGGACCGACATGATTGTCCACATGTAGCAAAAACGGAGGATGATTTCATGCATTTTGACACATCAATGATGAAGGGCATGCAATTCATGGGGAAGAGCGCACATCACATATATAGTCCATTCATTCTCGACACATAGGCATCAGATAAGAACACGAATGGGAAAGCGTGGAAAGAAAACAAGTTATATATGGGAGAAATTCTATTTTACTCTCATGGCATAGTAGTATATTTATTGAGTAAACATGTGATAGATAGTAATTTATAATTATTTAACTATTAAATTAACTATATAACTTAAAATAATAAAAATTAAATTAAATTTAAATCTTGAAATTTTATTGAAAATATTATTCTCAGATTATATAAGAATTTTCTATGTATGGAGACGGTGATGACGCTCATAAGCTTGTCTCAAAACTGTGTTTGGGGGTATAGATGGGTAGGAGCCGAACAGGAGTTTTCAGAGCTAAAGAGTAGCACTTCTGCAAGCACGGTGCAGAGATACACATATACCCAAGTTCGAACAGAACTTCATTTTTTTCACATATAGTCTCTTTTTATACTTTATTTTTACATAATCTTTTTTCTTACTAGATATTTTCACTTTTTTTGCATTTAAGAGTAATTTCATTTAAAATATTAAGATTGTCATTGTGACAAAGCATCTTTTAACGAGATTGAACCTTGACATTAGAAGTTTAGTTCGTTTCCAATTTTAACTTATTATTAAATTAATTAATATCTTTTTTTTAGAATCGAACTATAAACTTATGTTCGAGATAACCCACTTCTACTATATTAATATCGGGTACTTATTTTTATTATATATATGTATTAGAATTTTTAAAAATTACCTCTTAATAAATAAAGTATTCCATGTCAGTACAATAATTTATGATCCATTCACCACTTAATTTATAAACTTTTCAGGTTATATAGCACCAAAACTTTGTACTAAAACTTTTACGAATGATGTGGCAGTTCAACAATATACGAGAAAAACAAGTTAAGATCATGCATATAAAATCGTTGGGAATTAAAAAATGATAAAATTAAACATATTATAGTGCTTCTTGTGTCGATTCACGATTTTTTTTGGGGTAAAAACAAGCATTTTTCTAAACTTTTTCCCCCTGCACATGGCTGCTCCCTACAATTTGTTTGATATAGCCTTTTATAGAATCCTGTGTTTATATAGTTTCAATGGAGTGTTGTAATTTGTTTTTTTTGGCCAAGCTGGAGTGTTGAAATTAAGTAGCATTGTTCCAAATAGAATGTGATTAAGTGCAGTAAGCACACAATTGTGGCCAGCACATGCATGATCAGATTGCACGTTTATCATGGGAGAAAAGGGAAGACTTAATAGCAACTTTATTTGATTCAAATCCCCACTATAACCTCAACAAATTGATTCCACTTTGAATTGAGCATGAAAATCATAACTAGATGATAGTACTTGCTTCAAGTCGCTCAGATAAACAAAGACACAGGCCATATAGGATAGCTACATAATTAGCTAGCAGTAGCACCACGAACACGATATATGATATGAATCAGTTATAGGGTTCTCCTCCCAAATGGATGAGAACTAGTATTTATTCGTCTCTGATTCCTTCACACTATCTCTTTTAATTGCCGCAGCTTTCAGCAGAGCCTCGTGCAAAAGCAGCGGTGGCGGAAGCCTCGGCATCTGCCACCGGAGAAACCTTCGTTCCTGCAGACCAGCGCACAGTTGTGGTCACCCCAGCATGCACCCTTGAACCTGTGGCTCTTTGACTCGCACATCCTCGCCTCTGTCTGCATCGCCACTTCTACCCTCGTTCATGAAATTAATCACAAATCACAAAAAGCGAAACGCTTGTCAGTTATTTGTGTCTCTGTCCAAATGATCAACACATAAATTAACGTAAACAATGAGTCACACAGACATAAATGGAATCTTACGAGCAGCAAAGACTACGAGGAGCAAGAAGAAAAACCCAAGTGATTTCCTCTCCATGACTAGCTGTAACCCACAAACTTGCTCTCAATTCAGTTGTATCGATTCCGAGTTTGCTAGCACAGTGTGAACGAAACGTGGCTTTGGGTCGTCTTATATACTGAATTCGGGGACCGAGAAGCGTGCACGACGTGTCAGAGAGGCAGATAAAAGAAATGGGTGACGGTGCAAAGATGGAGATCACTGAACCTTTAAGCTTTTAAAATGGAGCATCTGTTCACGTGAAATATGCAGAGTAAGCATTAAAGACGCTAATACCTGTGTCTGTGTTTCAAATGGCGACAATCCCAGTTTTGTGCTTTAGTGAATGGTGATTAGTGAGAGTGTAGGATACGGACGTACGGTTAAGGGGTTGAACGGAGGGTCCTATCTTGGGATTCCATCCAGTCCATGGTTGACAGCGAAAACATGATAAGTTTCACATGCAAACCTGCAACTTTTGAACAGAGAGCTCTTGTAAGCTTACCGGCAAGCTTGCCAGAGATGTAACTCCAAAAGGAAAAAAAGGCAGATCAATGACCACATTTCTTCGTGCCACTTATATATGCTTGGTGGCTGAATCTAATAGACTTTATCATATTTTATTTTTTTAACTCTTTGTGTTTTCTGGTTATCTATTAGCTATCTAGTACATGCATTCAAGCATACTTTTGTAAGAAATTCTTAGGACAGTCTAAAAGTGTAATAGAAACAAATTTTAAGAGGAAAAAATAGCACATTGAAATCTGTTCTTTGTATGTGTAGCTAAATATTTTACTGTGTCACCTGGGCTGTTTGTTAGCTCAGGGGTGCTTGGGAGCCCCCGTTGATATCCAGGCGCGGAGCATTTCTTTTTTCTTATTTCCTCCATCTCTCCTCCCCATGCTCGCATCTCTCAAAATTGTACTAATATAGAAAAAAAAAATAACAAGAAAAATCGTTGATTGTGTACGAGATAATTTGATGTATAGTTGAAGGAATATAATAATGATCATTGTTTCATCATGAGTTTATGTGAAAAGTGTATTAGGAATTTCTATGTGTAAATTATGAATTAGGAT
This sequence comes from Castanospermum australe, assembly GCA_019955255.1. Classification (NCBI taxonomy): domain Eukaryota; kingdom Viridiplantae; phylum Streptophyta; class Magnoliopsida; order Fabales; family Fabaceae; genus Castanospermum; species Castanospermum australe. Next base: position 89,102 of record NSJW01000653.1, read on the forward strand.
TCCCTGCGGTGCAGGTTTTTTTTTTGTCTATGCACGTGCAGTTGAATTATTTAAAGACTAAGTCAAGGAACTGGAGGCACTAAAAAATTCTCAAAAACAAAAAAATTGTAGAACAAAATATAATGATAGCTAAAAGCATACAAGATAGGCTAATTCAGAGCGATGATATCTGAAGAGGAGGTAGATAAATTGTTAAGCTTTTACTTTTACCCAACTTTATCCTACTAATTGAGCGAATTTTTATTGACTAAAAATACAAGTTATTACGAGTATAAACTACTATAATTTTGCTTTCAAAATTGGACATTTATTGCACAATTTTCCAAAGTAGATCTTTTCATGTTCAAAATCAAACATTTCTTCAAAGAAAATGTTGTCGATATCTTTGTTGATTTTTTTGTTTTGGTTCAAATTTAATTAGGGGCTAGGATTTTTTTTTAATTATAGACTGTAGGTCAAAAGATATAAGAAGGAGAAAGGAATGGTCTCACAGCATCCAATATCCGTCCAGGATTTCGGCCATTGTCCATTGAATTTTGGGCTTTTAAAACCTAGGAGCCCATGAACATGTTGTTCTTTCCCGTTTTGTTATGACGGAATCCCTTGTTGACAAGAAAAGCAACACAATGTTGGGCTTGGGCTGGGGCTGGGTTTATGAGCCCCACTCAATAGATAGTCGAGTTAACGTAAATGAAACTATGCAGATTGAAAAAAAAAGTAAGTGAAACTACAAATAGCTGACCAAAAAAAGTTCTATTAATAAAGACCAAAAAGAAAAAAAGAGACTACTAATAAAAGAAAAACAAAATTCGCTGCAGTTGAACTGCATGTGTTGGCGGTGTAGTAAAAAAAAAAAAGAAATAAAATACTTTTACATCATGTGTCATGAGAAACAGTGAACGTGTGAAAAGTGGGGTGAAAAGGAGTTTAAATTTAATTTATTGTCAATATAAATTTTTTTATATGATCACTTAATTATGCATTAATAACAGTTTGATTTTTTAAGGAGTTATTATAAAATTATTTTACATAATATGTCAATACATAGTTGAATTGAATGAAAGTGTAAAATAATTTTATAATTTTATCAATAATTTTATAATGATAATAAATTAAAATTAACTCTAAATATTAAATGAAATGGTCAAAATTGCAGTCCAATACCTTCTTTTGAGGGCAAGATAGTCTATCCAATAAATCAAAATGACAAAATTCAATTTTACACTGAAGTAAAACTAACACTGTAAATTGGTAGTGCCAATTAGTTAAGAAAGATTTAGCTATATATAGTCATATAAATGTTCTTACCTTATAATATTTAAGGTATCCTACTCCAGTATGTGAATTATTAATTAGGATTTAATTATGATTTTCAATTAATTATATATTAATTATAGTTAACGCTAAACAATTATAAATCATTACTAAAATTAAAAATAATAATGATACACATGATTAATGTTGACGAATATGGTGATGTGGGTTAAAAATATTGCATTACTAATGTCCCCATCCCCGGAACTGAAAGCTGCATCTGGTTGTTACCGGTTGCCTAGGTGTTGCAGCCGCTAACCCTGCCCCCCCTGCTCTCTTCCAACCCGACCCACCTCATCAGTCATTAGCAAGGTTCTGAAAACCGAACCGGTCATTGAACCGGTCGAGGTACTGATTCAAGGTTCAATGGTTCAACCGTGGTCGAACCGTGGTCGAACCGGAATATAATTAAATATATATTTATATTTATATATGAATAATAAGTATATTTATATATATATATATATATATAATTATTTATATACTAATAAATATATAAAAATTATAAAAATATAATATAAATTAATAATAAAATTATTTGAAATATAAAAAAATAGTGTTATAAAGTAAAAAATATTACATTCATATAAGCAACACAATATTAATCTACATAGTAATATAACATATAAATTAACTAAAATAAACATAATTCACATAGTTTACACAATTTATAATCTTACACTAACATAATATTAATCTACTACTATTATAGTCAATCATACTAACAATAATAATCTTAAACAAGTCAACAATATAAGTTCAATAATATTCCATCAAAACTTATAAAGTATGCAAATCAACTAAATCTCAATTTGTATATCATCAACAAAGTTTTAAAAATCAAACTGGTCATTGAACCAATGAATAAGCTGATTCATGATTTAATGGTTTTATTGTAGTAGAACTAATAATATAATTAAATACATATTTATATTTATATATATTAAAATTTTAATATATATACTAATTAAATATATATATATATATATATATACACACACACACTCTTGCACATTTTATATATTTTATAAATATATTACTCACGAAAGATCATATTAAGAAGTTTATGTACCTTCTGCTGATGTTAAGGGTCAAGAAAAATGGAGTTTTGGTTGATGAAGGATGTTAAGTATTTCGATTATTTTCTCATAGTATATATAAAAAAAAGGAACAATATATAACTAACAGAGCACGTTGGCCTTGGTGGTTAGCGCGTTGGACGCGTAAGCTCACGGCCCGTGTTCGAACCCCAGCGGCTCCATTTTTTCCTAACATTTAACTTTCAACCGGAAACCAGCCAAACCGTGACCGGTTCACACGGTTTGACCGGTTTAGCTCCGGTTCACCGGTTCAATACCGGTTTTCAAGCATTCCGACTTTGTAAACCTGACCGAACCGGCTAAATGACCGGTTCCCGGTTCAACCGGTCCGACCGGCCGGTTCGGTCCGGTTTTCAGAACATTGGTCATTAGTATTACATCTCTGTAAGGCATGACTTTGGCCTTTTGTGCCTTTAGCCCTTTACCTTTTACACTTTGCCATATCAGATAACCATTTCTTGTCATTTCATTACCACACAAAATGAACAGAATTCACAAGATCCTGAGATAGAGGCTGGGCCATTTCACTTATCATTTTCAGCCTAAACATTCCATTCATAGACATTTAGATTGGAACTGGTATCCCAGATCTCAATCCCATGCCTTTCTTTCTTGTTCCTTTTCTTTCCCTTTTTTTGTTTCTCTTCATTTTGATGAATGGAAGAATTCTGTACAACTGGCCCAAAGAGATATAAATAATTTTAAATCTGTCACCCTATACAAATATAAATAATGTATCAGTAGATGACGGGTTGTAGAGAAATGATTGTTGCTCCGGTTGTAGAAGATTTGAGTTCTTTAAAATCAGAAACAAACTTTGGAAAGGGAGTTCAGTTGGGATACAGTGAATTTATATTAAAAAAATTTAAGACATATGAAAAATTTTATATTCTTGATTAATGATAAAAAAGTATTAAAATGTTTTATGCCTTCACCTAACTAAAGGAACCAAAACATTTCAAGAACTTTGCTGGTGCAAAGTTTCGCTGGTCCAAATGATGGTCGTCCTCGTCCAGCACTTCATGCCTTAAAAGGCTCAAAAGGGTGTTTTAAAATTGAAGGCAAACAGGTACATAAAGCATATTTAAACAGACAAAAAGATAGAGACAGCGCAGAGTAATCAGTGGGTTTTATGATGGAATTCGGTGCAAAAAAGTAAAAGCATGCACTGTGTTGCTGGACATCGAATATGTTATGGGCCTCTGAGTGTCTCCACATTTGTCAATTTACACATGGGACTTGTTCTGCCATGGCAGGCATGCATGGCATCAAAGATTCGGGGGTTATTAAAGCAAGGACAGAGGAGCACGAAGTTACTACTAAAAAAGCAGATTAGCAAATGATCGATGGGGAAAAGAAGAACACTACAGCATAAGTGAAGACTGATTGCACTTGTAACATTGCTGACTGATAAGAAAGAATCAATTGTAAATATAATACTTAGATTAATCATATTTGTAAGTAACCACACTGTAGTATTTTTTTTTATATAAAATAACAAAATTTAGTTAGTCTCTCTAAATAATAAGAAATTTCCTTTGTCAAGTTAATATGTGATAGAAATTTTCAAGACAATGCTCATAATAAATGAATTTCAATCTGTTATTTATATAACAAATTATAACAGAAGGTAGTTGATAGAGTTATTAGTTAGTTGCTTGCTAAATGTTCAATTGTATCTGTATAAATACTGACTATTCTTGAATTCAATACAACTTCAACTTCTGCATTCACTCTGAACTTGATACAAATCTTTTAAGTAACATTGTCCCCAACATCTGCCAAGGGGAATGTGTAAATTTAATCACAGCAATTTAATCAGAAATTTACTGTAATCAATGAGTACAAATTTTATTCAACTTGAAACTGGCAAAGACATTTACACTCTGCACTCTCCTTTATACGTTTATCTTTCGTAGTTTTCTACCCTATTACCTTTTATAAATAATAAAATAATAAAATAATAAAATAAATGTAATTTTACAAATAAAAAAATATTAGTATAATAATAAATGCTAACCTCAAATAGAGTTGTAATTATCCTTTTTTTTTTTCTTTTCCCTGGTGGGAACAAGGATCGCGACAGATCAAAGACATCCTATGCTTGAGTGCAGACAGAACGACAAACAGAGAGATAGAGAGGTCCCACCAAAATTTACATGAAATTTATACATAAAAATAGAGCAATCCGTATGAATAAGAATTCAAAAACAAAAGATGCCCTCAATGCAAAAAATGAACCTCGATATTTAATAATAATAACAAGAAGAAATAACACAGAAACCGAATATATATATATATGATTGAATACATAATCATTAAAGAAAAAATTTCCTATTCAATGAAGAGCAGCAAAGTTCATCTCTGAAGCTTTGGTATGTTGGGGCATGCAAGAACGTAAGCAACCAATGTAGGTACTGCTCTTCTCCTTCCCTCTCGCGGATGCATACATAATGAAGATGACATTCTTAGTCAGAGGAGGAAGGTTTGGTCTTCAAGCGGTACAAGAGCTTCTTCTTCTTAGAGCTTGCATTGTCAACGGTGAGAACCACTTTCCCAGGTTCACCAATTTTAAAACTGTTGCAGAGCACTGGTTCTTCTGATGAAGCAACCTTTCTAGCCTTCTGGATGATTACTGTGTAGCTTCCTTCTGAGCTTGGCACAAATTCTGCACCATAGCTTACGTCCCACCCGATTACTCTGAGCTCCCAAGAGAGTAGGCAATTCTGCAGTTTCCCAAGAACAAAACTTCTTCAGTCTACGAAAGTATATGTCAAGGCTGCTCAAGGCAAATGCGCAATAAGTCTCTATCTACTCTCGCAGTAATGTAAATATGGAATAAGGAGCAACAGTGTAGGATTTTAATTATTCACCTAAAAACTTAAACAAGTGGTTTTCATTTCTAAACTTGAGTCCTTGACTCTATAACTGGCTTCTACTAAAAATAAGAGGTAGAGCTTAACTATTCAACTCCATAATTTTTTTTTTCTCTTGAAGGGATTATGCGCTATTGGATATATTTATATTTATTTATTCATTTATTTCTCTTGGACTTTTTATTCGTACTCTTGAATGTAATGCCTCTTTCCTTTCCTCTATTGTCTTTTTCATGTTGTACAAATCCTTGTTAGATGTTGGATGCTCTTGATTCAAAATAAATTTTTCTCACCAATTGTTGTGAGCTAAATTTGAAAAATCTGACAAATTTTGTTTTCAAGGTCAGCCTTCATTTAAATCAACCTAGCATCAAAGTGGTCCATACTCCATATATATTTTATTGGGCAGCTAAATGTCAGAAAACTACAACTTAACTAGCACTAGATTAGAATTTTGGATCTTAGCATATTTAGAGCTAAATTAAATAAAATTTGGCTATTCCGGCCTCTAAGCGACACACAGCCACAGAAGATAACAACATAAAGCTCCTGTTTTTAATGTTTATTTTTCCAATTGGAGTATGTTCTTTCTATGTTTATTATATTCATTCCTAATTTACTAACTTGTGGTGTATTGCTCGAAAGTTTTCTTCTCAGGGGCATAGGTCTGCACAGTTTGTTGCATAAAATATGAGAAATATCAAACAAGCAAACGATGAATTAGATAATGTTACTCTTGAGAACAGAGGAATCCAAGGAAAGATTCCCCATTCCGATGCTGCATTCCCTTGGATTCTCAAAACCATTCAATTCCGACAAAACCAAAGGAAAACTCACCTCAGTAACCGGAAATTCCACGGTATGTTTTGCCGCTGGCCTTACTGTAATTTCTGTGACAGCATCGGCATTTCCGAATTCCCCAACTTTGCTTAGCCCACCATACTTGACCGGAAGTTGCTCTGGAGCTATGTATCTGAAAGTCCAGGGGGCAAATTCAAATATCCATCCAAATACAAATCAAACTGAAAAGACAAGGAAGAAACAAATTTTGAATCTTTTGGTCTTCACCTTAAAAGGGTCTCTGCTGATTTGGAAGGCCCAGCAAAGACAAACTTGCTTTTGGTTCTCTGGGTAAGAAAAGGGCTTATCATCCGGTTCACTGCCAGGTACCACCATGGCACATTGATGAACACCTGGAAAAAATAAATAGATCGAGAATAAGATACATTTGAATAGCCATTACAAATTTAAATTTTGCAAGCAGAAAATTGTATGCAGACAGTGTATGACTAAATTCAACAGCAGTACCTGTTTGGCTACAAATTCAGGATAGTTGTCCTGAAGCAATTGCAGGGCCTGTTTGGTGGCTTGTCTAAGTTCCCACTTCCCAGGTCCAGGAGAATTCTTCAGATCATTGACCTGGACAATGGTGCAGATGCCACCAGGGGTGAAATCCAATTTCCGGATACTCTTCTCCAGGAACTGAATTCTCCATTTCAGGAACTTCTGCCTCTTCTCCTCATCAGAAAACGTTTTCTTGTACAGCTCCTTACTCTGGAATTCCCCATAGATGTTGTAACACACTGGGTGACCTTCCTTGTCAAAGCCATGCATGTACACCACCTTCTCCAAATCGTCACCCAAGCTCTCGTCCATCAATTCATCGATTCCAAATTCTTTTCTCCAGCGAATTGTGTTCTTGATCATGGCGAAAGCATCCTTGACCTTGAAATCTCTGGCGCGCAGAAATTTCAAGAGAATCACATCGCTCCTCTCATCTGCAAGGAGGGGTATCCCCCAGATGGATACCTCTTCTGGTGGCAATGCCAATGGCGGTGAAGCTTTGTCTTTGGTTTCCTTGGCATCTGCCTCCGACGGAGGAGCCGCTGCAGCCTCGGACTCTTTCGCTACAGTTGGCTGCTCTGCAGGAACAGAGGAAGAGACCGCTACAATGGTCTCTTCAATGGCCTCCACGGTTTTTGCTCCGTCGTCATCTATAGGCGGAGCAGCCGCTTTGTCTTCAACCACCTGGGTTTCTTTCACTTCCGGCGCGGTGGCTTCCTTCTTTTCTACTTCTTCCTCCTTTGTTTCTGTGGGTTGGGTAGGTTCTGCTGGGGTCACATCAGTAACCTGCTCGGGAACTTGTTCCTCAACGGGCTTTTCCTTGTCGTCTTCCTTGTCAGCAGCCACGGTGGCCGGCTCTTCTTCTTTGGTTGGCGATGGTGGCGGCGGATTCACAGGGGCAGAGAACTCATGCTTGTTAAGTGCATCTTGAATGAGCTGCTTAAGCTCTTGGAGTGCCTTCTTCTCAGACTCCGGAAGATCCGCAACTCTGGTACTCTCTTCCTTGAAGGAACCCGATTCTGGCATTTTGTCATCGCTGTCACCACTGGGTTTGGATTCCTCAGTGGTCTCCACAGCGACATCCTCCTCAACGGGCTTCAAGGGCTTCTTCTCTGGCTCAGTCTCGGGCACAGGCTGCGGGTCTTTCTCTACAGGCACAGCATCTGTATTGGGAGGCGGTGCAACATCAGTGACCACCACTTCCTCCACATGCACCGGTGGCTCTGGGGCCGTTGTTGTCTTTGGAGCATCCTCAGCCATGGTTGATTGTGGCCACAGAATAATGAGCAAAAATTTGAGAATAGAGAGCCGGGCAAGAGAGGAAGAAGAGAATGAGGGATGGGGAGGGGCTAGAGGGAAAGCAGTTATAAAGAGTGGGGGGGTGGGACTAGGTCACTGGCTCACTGCTTCTTCTCATGACTCATGACTCATGACTCATGACTCATGACTCGTGAGTGTGGGGTTAAGGTGGGGAGGAAGAGTAGGACCAGCCTATGCCAGGTTGGATCTGTAGCCAACATGCATTACGTGGCCCCCATCACTCACTAATCAGTTACCAGTCGCCATTTCTTCTAGAATTTCTCTCTTACTCAAACAATAAAACATAAATTCAATTAGAATATATATATATATATATATATATATGAATGGAAAAAGTTCAAGAAAGAAATGGACTATCTCATTTTAAAATCAAAGTGTCTCACAAATAAAGTATTATTTTTAACTGAATTGGTGTATTATTATGAGAGAAAGATAAAAATTTCGGTCATCTTGTGCCAATTGTAATGTAAGGGGTGTTATACGACTGCACCTATCTATGGGACCCGAACGGGATGGGCCTACAAACCAAACCAGCTACAGAGCCGAACCGAAAAGAAGTCGAAGCCTAGGGTGCCATTCCATACCCAAAAATATTCAAGGAAGAACGTTGGGGGAAAAGGAAGAAGAAGAAGAAGAAGAACGTTGTGTCGGTACTTGATGACCCACCTTGCCTCGGATGCGTTGCATGTTTCTCTTTTGTTCTGAGTTCTGACTTGTGACCGTCCCTGTCAGTCCTGTACCTGCATTTTGCTTTGCATCTGCACCGTTAAACCGTTTCTTTGTTAGGCCCACATTATTAATCACTCGTGGCCGTGCCACTCCTATAAATACTATCACTAATTAATCGCGGTGCACTAATATTTATGCTAATGATTATATTACCACTTATTTAGTTCAAAATTTGAATTCAATAACAATATTGAATATTATTATTATTTTTTAATTCAATAACTTTACAGCATGTAATTACTTGATTTTTTAAAGGTCTGGTACCATCTTCAATTTTGCCCAAATACTAACGGTTGGTCCTGCAATTTTGGTGGGACGTTGATCCTTATGTTTATTGGAAAAATTATTGTGTGAACTCGTTTTATAAAGGATCCTCTACAGAATAAATTTAAACCGAATAAATTGGGTTTGTTCAACAACTTTCCATAAGTGTCTCTTTGGGTCACCTGAGTGCATTTCAGTATCCATCATAACCTTTTTTGGTGGTCCCAACAATATGGCAATCTGATATCCAGCCTACAACATTCTATCCTAAGCCTAATGAGCCCAACCAAAATATGGCCCAGCATTTATTTTCTTTCAATCCCAACTTTCATTGCAGGATAATTTACTATAAATGACATGGTCTCCCTTCTTTGAGGGAAAAAAAAAAAAGGAAAGGAGACATTGAAAAAATAAACCGCGAATTTAAAGCTGCCTGTAATTGTGCAAGTGCAATTAACTCAGATGGCAAATGTTGCCGGTAAGTTCCTGTACAGGGGAAACACCATGCGCGTGTTGTGCATATTGTCTCCAATGTCCACAGTCAAATCACATTCTGCAAGTTGTAAATGTTGGACCCTCGTGCTCATTGTTCTGTCGCATGCACAACCACCCATCTTATTTCTCTTTGCTATTTTCTGTCGTGCATGTTTCTGAATGAAACTACATGCATGAAACAAAGATGTCTCAAAGTGACGTGTAAGGGTTGTGCGTATCTGGAATGTGAAAACCCGTGTAACACCGGTAACATATAAATACGGTGCTGGTTGATGAGAAGGTCTCAGCATCCTTGGCCATGTTCAAAATAACTAATATTGTAGTTTCTTAGCTTTACAATCCATGCGTTGCTTCTTGTTATGGGAGTATTGACTTAGTCTGTCTGCTGTTATCTCTGTTGTAACAAAGTCAATCTCGTTTCCTGCTTTATAGGACAGTTTACATATTCAAATTGTTTTAATTCTTTGTATATATATATATAGATATCTCGGTACACACCATTTAATATAATGAAATTACTCGGTTCTTATCTTTTCTATATGGTATCAGATTTGCCTTTGCAAATCAAATCAGCAACACCAAGTGTAACATCCCCTAAATCATGAAACATATCTTATGCTTTGATTCTGCTTGGGAATGAGTTATTTCTATGTTTCAAGTGATTAAAGGCCCATTAAAATTTTAAAAAGAATCCAAGTCATATAACGAAAATTTGTTTAGAGTAATATTTAAGTTAATTATAGGTTAATCTTGAAGTTAAGCCCACAAGAGTAACTTAGAGCCTAAACTTTTAAGCACATGAACAACTCTAGCCCAAATAACCCACCAGAGTCCAAATACATAAACAAAGAAGAAGACAAACAAGATGCCTTCTAAAGGAGACTTCCCGTGAGCTAGCAAGAAGAGAAGGGAAAAATTTAAGTAGTTTTCTAAAAGAATATTTCAAAGTATAAACTATATATTAATGATAGAAGAGCAAAAGAATATCTTGCAACAAAAAGAGAAGTCACACATGAGAATGGAAGAAAGAAAATAAGAAAAGGCTAGGGAATTTCTAAAAGTTAGAATATGCCAAGGAATAAACCTATGGCATTAATGACAAAGGAATGTTTCCATGAGAAGTAAGCTCATGTAAGGGCTTAAAGACTTAGCTAGGAAATTTTAGGAAATTTACTAAAGAAACTATCTTTAGTAATAGACTAGTTAGTCAATAAGTTAAGCATTTAATTAATAAGAAGACAAATGGGTCTTCTTCGATGGAATTCACGAGGAAAGAGTTATTTGACCAAGTTTATAGGGTACCTGTTTCTGAATTAGACTTGGCGAGAATCTGATTCATTATGTTAAGAAAGTTAAATAATAAGGTCATGATGACTCACGCACCCACAATCAATTTTTACTCATTTACTCATCACATTTGAGATTCTCTGTCTCTTTTCATGGATAGCAACCTCACGTGAATGCTCCTCTATGAGTCTGGGTATGAACATGTTCTCACTCACTTCTATTTGTTATTATAGATATATCATGGTATCATCCTAGTTAGCTAATGCGATGATAAGGACCGCCCAATTGTCAAAAGAGAGAGTTCTCATTTTTAGGGGAAAAGAAAGACAGAAAAAAGGGACATTTCATGCAGCACTTAGTCCATATATATATATATATATAGCTGTTAGTATATAATGGTGTTGTCTTCTTTGTTTAGCTGTTTGTATATAGCATTTACACCAAGTCATACTATCCAACTAAATAGAAATAACTTTATTGGAAACCAAATTAATTCTCAACAAACAGTTTACTTTTATCGAATTTCACATTTGAGGGGTAGTGAAAATCATGAATATCATTATTAAATAGAGGCAATTAGAAACAAATTTTAAAATGAAAGCAATCCCTAGACATGAGAGCAATTCCAAAATGAAGAAACAAAGAAACAACAAATAAACTAATAATAGAGAGTATAAACTAGGAACACATTTGACATTTATCCCATTCAGAACAACCACAAAAAGGAGGGATAGGGGAAGAAGAGAGTCACCTCAAGCTCAGCTTGAATCTCCTTGTGCTCGTTCCCAGTAGCGATTGGCAACATTTTCCAATTAATAGCAACATTTGCACGAATAGAGAAAGAATTTAAACATTAGATGCAACATATAAATGAAGATAAAATAAAAAGCAAGTCTCCCATATACCACTTTGATTTAATTGCAGTTTAAAACAAAAGCAACTTAAAATTTATTGTCGCAAATATTAGGACTTTAAGATTTAAGAGATTTAAAGTAAATGAAAAAGTCATATAAAGCCTTAGCAATCAGATGTTGCCCTGAAAAGGTCTCTTTTACCGCCTAAGACACCAATAACATAACAAAAACTTTTCTGAAAAAAAATCAAATAAAACAAAATCAACCAACCTATTTAATTAGAGTCTAGCCTAAGCATTCAAACTTGTGATTGTGTGCCAAATACACACAGCACAAACTTTTATCCCAACCAACACCTTTTTCATGAAACTGCTTAGCTACGGCTTGAACTAAGGACCGTGCGCCCAATCCACACATCAAGAGCTAGAGCCTAAGGACTGAAACTTGTGACCATGTGCCTAATCCACACATCACAAGCTTTTATCCAGCCAACACCATTTTCATGAAACTAGGCTTAGCTACAGCTTGAACTCATGATCGTGCGCCCAATCCACACATCAAGAGCTCTAGCCTAAGGACTCGAACTTGTGACCGTGCGCCTAACCCACACATCACAAGCTTTTATCCCAGCCAACACCATTTTCATGAAACAGGCTTAGCTACGGCTTGAACTCATGACCGTGCTTCCAATCCACACATCAAAAGCTCTAGCCTAAGGACTCAAACTTGTGACCGTGCGCCTAATCCACACATCACAAGCTTTTATCCCAAGCCAACACCATTTTCATGAAACTGGCTTAGCTACGGCTTGAACTCATGACCGTGCGCCCAATCCACACATCAAGAGCTCTAGCCTAAGGACTCGAACTTGTGACCGTGCGCCTAACCCACACATCACAAGCTTTTATCCCAGCCAACACCATTTTCATGAAACAGGCTTAGCTACGGCTTGAACTCATGACCGTGCTTCCAATCCACACATCAAAGCTCTAGCCTAAGGACTCAAACTTGTGACCATGCCCCAACACGTGCGCCTCATCCACACATCAAGAGCTCTAGCCTAAGGACTCAAACTTGTGACCGTGCGCCTAATCCACACATCACAAGCTTTTATCCCAGCCAACACCATTTTCATGAAACTGGCTTAGCTACGGCTTGAACGTCATGACCGTGCGCCCAATCCACACATCAAGAGCTCTAGCCTAAGGACTCGAACTTGTGACCGTGCGCCTAACCCACACATCACAAGCTTTTATCCCAGCCAACACCATTTTCATGAAACAGGCTTAGCTACGGCTTGAACTCATGACCGTGCGCCCAATCCACACATCAAGAGCTCTAGCCTAAGGACTCAAACTTGTGACCGTGCGCCTAATCCACACATCACAAGCTTTTATCCCAGCCAACACCCATTTTCATGAAACTGGCTTAGCTACGGCTTGAACGTCATGACCGTGCGCCCAATCCACACATCAAGAGCTCTAGCCTAAGGACTCAAACTTGTGACCGTGCGCCTAACCCACACATCACAAGCTTTTATCCCAGCCAACACCATTTTCATGAAACAGGCTTAGCTACGGCTTGAACTCATGACCGTGCGCCAATCCACACATCAAAAGCTCTAGCCTAAGGACTCAAACCATGACGTGCGCCCAATCCACACATCAAGAGCTCTAGCCTAAGGACTCGAACTTGTGACCGTGCGCCTAACCCACACATCACAAGCTTTTATCCCAGCCAACACCATTTTCATGAAACTGGCTTAGCTACGGCTTGAACTCATGACCGTGCCCAATCCACACATCAAAGCTCTAGCCTGACTCAAACTTGTGATCATGCGCCACATGCGCCAATCCACACATCAAGAGCTCTAGCCTAAGGACTCAAACTTGTGACCGTGCGCCTAATCCACACATCACAAGCTTTTATCCCAGCCAACACCATTTTCATGAAACTGGCTTAGCTACAGCTTGAACTCATGACCGTGCGCCCAATCCACACATCAAGAGCTCTAGCCTAAGGACTCAAACTTGTGACCGTGCGCCTAATCCACACATCACAAGCTTTTATCCCAGCCAACACCTTTTTTTCATGAAACTGGCTTAGCTACGGCTTGAACGTATGACCGTGCGCCCAATCCACACATCAAGAGCCTAAGGACTCAAACTTGTGACCGTGCGCCTAACCCACACATCACAAGCTTTTATCCCAGCCAACACCATTTTCATGAAACTGGCTTAGCTACGGCTTGAACTCATGATCGTGCGCCCAATCCACACATCAAGAGCTCTAGCCTAAGGACTCGAACTTGTGACCGTGCGCCTAACCCACACATCACAAGCTTTTATCCCAGCCAACACCATTTTCATGAAACTGGCTTAGCTACGGCTTGAACTCATGACCGTGCGCCAATCCACATATCAAAAGCTCTAGCCTAAGGACTCAAACTTGTGATCGTGCGCCTAACCCACACATCACAAGCTTTTATCCCAGCCAACACCATTTTTCATGAAACAGGCTTAGCTACGGCTTGAACTCATGACCGTGCGCCCAATCCACACATCAAGAGCTCTAGCCTAAGGACTCGAACTTGTGACCGTGCGCCTAATCCACACATCACAAGCTTTTATCCCAGCCAACACCTTTTTCTTGAAACTGGCTTAGCTACGGCTTGATCGTATGACTATGCACCCAATCCACACATCAAGAGCTCTAGCCTAAGGACTCAAACTTGTGATCATGTGCCTAATCCACACATCACAAACTTTTATTCCAGCCAACACCAAGTTTCATTTTTTTATATCCTAATCTTAACTTAACCATGTTTAGTTCTTAATTATTATAATTAAAAAATTTACATTATACTATGGTTACTTAAGCAAACTAATTGTCTTATTCTCTAAGTAATTGGTTTATATTTTAATTTCACTAAGTAACATTTTATTATCCTATTGCTTTAAATAAGTTAACCCCCAATAATTAATTATTTTAAAATCTAATTCTTCTTTTATCCTCTATTATGGAAGAAATTAACTCAAATACACTTTCATTATTAGAGACTCCGAAACTCTCTTGTAATATAATTATCTATTAGTATAGAGTATAATTGTTGGGATGTTGTTACAAAAATAGACATGTTATCAAAACAAACATCATTTTCTTCCACAAAAACATGAAAAGAGAGATCAGAATACAACAAGAACAATGAAGACGCATGATTGAACCCATATATATTGTTCAAACCCAGAAAAAGAAATCATACTAATGCAAAAATTTTAATCCTAATTGGTAGATTTCGTATATTTCTGTTTTTCCCAAAAGGATAATCCTTCAATTCTCAACTTCCACAACTATCTATAGGTAACAAAAGAACTATTTTCAATCACTTACAGCAACATCAGAAAATGCGAAGATTAACAAAAGCAGATAATAACTATGGTAAAACAAATGGAAAAAGAAACAAAGGGATAGTAACAGGAGGAACAAGAGGAAGAAGAATATGGTACTTATGCAGCATACCTTTTGCATGTGTGCCAGCAAACATGTAAGACTGCTCTTCAAACTTCGCACATGTTCTAAGATTTTTGGTGCTTACATTCCTAGCCAATTCATCTAATACAAGGTAAGCACCTCTCTCAAGATCTGCCACACGTGTCCAGAAAATGTACAGACAACTTCTAAAGCAATCTCCAGAACTTGAAACTCAAATGGAAGCTCAGGACTACAAACCTTCAGCAGACTCTGGCACAGGTAACCATTGTCTGCCAGTTGAAACCTGCAGTTCACTTTCTTGTTCACCCGCAAGGTCCACGAAGTTTAGGTTGACTTTTATATGGAAGTTATTGCCTGAGTTTTTCAACAAATGGTAGAACCTCCTAGCAAGGAAGGATCAAGCAATAGCACTTCTTCAGCTGTGACTATAGCCTTTATAAACTCCAAATTAACAACCATTGCTTTCCCCTGGCTGCAAAGAAGAAAAGTATATGTAATTCCTTTCTTCATCAAAATCATAATAACTTACAAATGAGGGGGGGAAATGAAAAGAAAAAAAAAGCTTAACAGAACCACTGTATCTATATTTGTGTATAAAGATTTGAACATTGGCAGAGAACAGATTAAAACAGACATGTTACCAAAGCAAACATCATTTTCTTCCACATAAACAAGAAAATGCAATATGCAGGGAGTTCAGAATACAAAAACAGAACAATTAAGGCCGATGATTGAACCCATACATTGTTCAGCCTAAAATAAAGATACTGTAGAGCTCCAACAGTAACAGCGCGTATCTACTTTTTAGGGTACATTAGGAGTCGTTATCTATTAGAAACCAAATACTTGATTACTGAAGATTGGGAATAATCCCGGTTACAGCAAGTGTTCAGGCTCTCACACTCACAAAAAATTAAGAAAACACCCAAGAAGGAAGAAGATAAAACCACAGACTTCGAGGGTCTACACCTCCCCTAGCCAAAAGGCCCTAATTTCCTCACTGAATGATTGTCTATCCCCTCTCTCTTCTCTATTCTCCTCTTATTCCATTCCCACTACCCCATTTGCCACTTCAGCAGGTTATTACAAGGCAAATCTACAAATGCACACACCTTTCCCAACTACCTCCCTGCTGCCACATCCCACCTGCCCACACACGTCCCCCATTCCCTGCTGCCATTCCCTTTTCCCACGGTACACCTTAGTCACGGGACTGTGTCTGTCATTATCACTGCTTGAACATATAAAATCTACCCAAATCCCTATCCACCCAAGCACCCAAGCTAAGCCCAGGTGGCAAAGGCAACATTGGTTGGGAAGATATATTAAAATGTTTTCCAACAGCAAAATGTATCCTTGCAAATATTTTTAGACAGAGGTAATGATTAATGAAGCAACACATATTCATAATAATCCAAATATAAAACCTATGAAAACACATCTAGCATCCCAGGTTTTACAAAAATCTTATATCTAAACATATAGTGGGTAGTAAATTATAGTACCATGTGTGTCAGACTCCTCTACTACCATGATTTCAGAAATTGTTCAGATTTTGATCCATCAGTTTATCCAATTTAATCATCCAGCTTACTCTTAGTTGCTTACCCTGAAAATTTGTAGGCATGACTACCTAGGTACTATATTCATCATATGAAAAGTTCAACTTCAAACCCAAGGAGTTTAGCCCTCAAATGACTTCTAACATAAGGTGCACGCTAAATAGTGAATGCTGTCTAAAACAAAATTTGTTCAAAACAAAACAAACTTCAAATAAAATATGGTTTTAATTGGTAAAGGGTCACCAGCTGAAACTTGGATACATGTTAGCCTCACATGTCTAATTTCAAATGCAACAAACAGTGTATGAATTTGAGTTGTGCAACTCAAGTTATGCACAAAGCATTACATGCTGCCAAGCAAGGAAAATCTGCAGAAGATTGACTGACTTTAAATGAAATTTGGTATTCAATGACATAATTCAAAGCTAACATTTTTACAGCTAAAGGTCTTATGATTTGGCTTTTCAATGCAACTGGGAATTGTGCCATTACGACTATCCTAACTCAAATTATGAATGAAACTGTAAGAGCTGCCAGAACACACCTCATGTCAATTATGCAGAGAACAGATCTGAGTTTCGAGGAAAACTGGTACTGAACAAAAACAAACTTGAATCTGGGATTTTTATGATTGAAAGCCTTGTGTGTTAGCTTTCTAACAAAACAAACAGTGCATGATTTGGAGTTTCATAGCGAAAATTATGCACAAATAGGGAAACGATTCTGGAATGGAATGAGAAGTAAAACGAAAACTTACAAAAGAACCGGAGCGTAAAGACTGAGTGTCTGCCTCTACGACCGACTAAGGGAGGCCCGCAGATGTAGATTGGCGTTGCCCATCGAAATGCATTAGCAAAACGACTCCTCTTGATGGAAGGTTGACAGGAGAGAACAATTTCTTGCACTAGCCTTATCGTATTAAATGCTATTTGTTTTACTGTTGCAGGAATCTTTCAACAATATCCGGTTTCTCAAAGTGCAGAAAATACACTTGCATGTATTTCCTTTAATGACAAGTACTGCGTCATCGTTGTACTGCTCATGCTTTATAAATTTTTGTTGATAAAGTTGTGATAATTTATTATTGCATTTGGTGCTTTCTGAGTTAGGATGTGAGCATCCAACTGTAGTTTGATCTCAATCTCATTCTTGTGCGTTTTGGATTGGCTGCAGCGGCACATCTCTTGCTCTTGCATTCTCTTGGTCTCGTTCTTGTGTGGTCTTGTGCACATCTTGGGTGTTGTGATAATTTATTGCATTTGGTGCTTTCTGAGTTAGGATGTGAGCATCCAACTGTAGTTTGATCTCAATCTCATTCTTGTGCGTTTTGGATTAGCTGCAGCGGCACATCTCTTGCTCTTGCACTCTCTTGGTCTCGTTCTTGTGTGGTCTTGTGCACATCTTGGGTATGTTTGATTGTTTGATTATTTTTTGCTTGCCTGGTTTTTGTTTCTTTGCTTCTAGAAAATGCGATTTGGTTTTTGTTTTGTGCTTCTGTGTTTATATTGCTTCGTTATTTTGATTTGTGTTGGGACTTCTTGCTATTTTTTGGGTTTCTCATTTGGTCTGACTTTTATTTTGGAATGTTGAGTCTCCTTTTTGGTTTGGCTTTGTTCTATTCTGGATTGTAAAGTGGTTACCCATGCATTTTAGGATTTTGATTATGTGATTTATGTTGTGCTTTTTGTTGCACATTTTATTTGCTGAGTGGTTGTAATTCTACCTACTTGGATTTTTAGCGATTGATACAGTGCTTATATGTTTGTGTTGCTGATTTGTGTTGTTGAGTTGTTGTAATTCTGCCTACTGGGATTTTTAGTAATTGTTTTCCTGCTCCTGTGTCTGTTATTGTGTTGCTCACTTGTTTTGGTTGAGTAGTTGTGATTTTGCCTATTTGGATTTTTGGTGATTGCTTCTGCATTTTCTGTATTTGTATTACTTATTATTTTGATTTTGTGTTATGATTTCCAACTGGTTTTTGGGCATCTAATTTGGTCTGCCTTTTAGTTTGTTATGTTAAATTTTCTTTATGGTTTGGCTCTGTTATGCTCTGGATTGTGAAGTGGTCAACCATGCATTTTTGGATTTTAATTATGTGATTTATGTTGTGTTTTGTGTTGCTAATTAGTTTGCTAAGTGATTGTGAATCTACCTACTTAGATTTTTAATAATTGTTTCCATGCTTGTGTATTTGTGTTGAGATTTCCCGCAGTTGTCTTTTTCATTTGGTCTGGACATTTACTTTGGTACTTTGAGTTTCCTTTCTAAATTTGGCTTTCTGTTCTTGATTGTGAAGTGGTCACCAATGCATTTTGGCATTTCGATTATGTGATTTATATTGCACTTTTTGGTTGCTAATTTGATTTGCTGAATGGTTGTGATTTTGCCGTACTTGGATTTTTATTGACTGGTACAATGCTTGTGTCTGTGTTGCTAATCTGGTTATGCCTACTGAGATTTTTGGTGATTGCTTTAGCGTGAGTTGTGTTGCTCACTTCGTTTGGCTGACTGATAGTGATTCTTCCTACTTAGATCTTTAGTGACTGGTTCTATGCTTTTGTGTTTGTGATACTTATTATTTCTATTTGTGTTGGGTTTTTTTAGTTCTTTTTTTTTTGAGTTTGCAATTTACTTTGGATTTTATTTTGGCATATTGAATTTTCTTTCGGTTTTTCTCTATTTTGTTTTGGATTTCAACAATTGGTACATTGCTTATGTGTCTGTGTTGTTTTGTGGTTGTAATTTTGCCTAGTGGAATTTCTGGTGATTGTTTTTGTGCTTGTGTCTGTGTTATTATGTTGGTCACATGGTTTGGTTGAGTGTTTGTGATTCTACTAATTGGATTTTTAGTGATTGCTTTTGTGTTTCTGTGTTTGTGTTACTTACTATGTTGATTTGTATTGGGATTTCTAGCTGGTTTTAAGGTTTTTCATTTGGTCTGTCATTTATTTTGGTTTGTTGAATTTCCTTTATGGTTTGCCTTGGTTATGTTATGGATTGTGAAGTGGTCACCCATGCATTTTGGGATAATAATTATGTGATTTATGTTGTGCTTTGTGTTGCTGATTTGGTTTGCCTAGTGATTGTGATTCTGACAACTTGGATTTTTAGTGATTGTTTCAGTGATTCTGTGTTTGTGTTGCACATTATTCTTATATGAGCTGAGATTTCCTACGGTATTTTGTTTTTCATTTGGACTGGCATTTATAATGGTATTTTGAGTTTCCTTTTAGATTTGAGTCTTTTTTGTTCTTGATTGTTTCTGTGCTTTTGTGTTTGTGTTCTCATTATTCGTTTTTGTGTTGAGATTTCCCTTAGTTTTGTGTTTTTCATTTTGTCTGGTATTTACATTGGCTTGTTGAGTTTCCTTTCTGATTTAGTTCTGTTGTGTTCAGGATTATGAAGTGGTCTAACATGCATCCTGGGATTTCAATTATGTGATTTTTTGTTTTGACTTTCTGTTGGTCATTTGATTTGATTGAGTGATTGTGATTATGCATATTGGGGTTTTTAGAGACTAGTTCTGTCCTTCTGTGTTACATTTTTTCCCGGTATTGTTTTTCTTATTTGATCTGGCTTTGATTTTGGTAGGTTGCATTCCCTTTCTAATTTGGCTTTGTTCTGTTTTGGATTGTGAAGTGTTCACACATGCATTTTGGGATTTCAATTATGTGGTCTACGTTTTGTGCTTTGTTTGGCTCACTTGGTTTGGCTGAGTGGTTGTGATTTTGCCTTTGTGTATTTGTGTTGCTGATTTGGTTGGCTAATTGGTTATAGTTTTGCCTACTTGGATTTTTAGTGATTGCTTCCATGCTTTGTGTTTGTATTATTTAGTTTGCTAAGTGTTTGTAGTTCTGCCTACTGGAATTTTTAGTGATTGCTTTCGTTCTTCTGTGTTTGTGTTGCTCATTGTTTTGACCTGTGTTGGGATTTTTAGTTTTTTTTTGAGTTTACAATTTGGTTTGGATTTTATTTTGGCATGTCGGATGTCCTTTTTCTGGTTTTCTTCTGTGTCACCCTTGTGAGTTGTGTTGCTATGTGTTGATTTGGTTTGTTGATTGGTTGTGATTCTGCTGAATTGGATTTTTAGTGATTATTTCTATGCTTGTGTGATTGCTTGCTCATTATTCTTGTTTGTGCTCAAATTTCCTATGGTTTTTTTTTTGTTTTTCATTTGGTCTCACTTTTTCTTTGGTATGTTGAGTTTCCTTTATGAACTGGGTCTGTTCTGTTTTGGATTGTAAAGTGGTCACACTTGCATTTTGGGATTTCGAATATGTGATTTATATTTAGTTCTAAGTGTCGCCCATTGGTTTGATTGAGTGGTTGTAATTATGCCTACTGGGTATTTTAGTGCTTGTTTCCATGCTTCCGTGTCTATGTTTCTCATAATTTCGATCATGTTGAGCATGTTCTCGGTGTTTTGTTTGTTTTGGTATTTGAGTTTTGGATCAGTGAGTCCCTATTATGCCTAAGCCCAATGGGATTGCAGCAACCCATTTCCATAAATGCAAGGTCTTTAGCATCTATTTAGGCATGCTAATTGATTTACTCCAGGTATATTCATTTTTCTACTTGTACACATTTCGGTCTGGTACTAACTTGAATGTCGAAGTGCCTTTGCAGGTACACCCATCATCATAGAGGACAGACAAACATTGAAGCTCTCCGACATCCCTGTTGGGCCCATTCCCAATGGTATACTTCCAACCTATCACCTTAAATGCAAAGGTCTTTAGTTTCTATTTAAGCATAGTAAGGAATTTACCTCAGGTATGATCATTTTTTTACTTGCCCTCTTTTCGCTATTTACAACTTGAGCATTGAAGTGCCTTTGCAGGTGCACTTATTGTCACGGATGACTAACCAACAGTGGAGCTATCCGGCTTTATTAGGCAACATTGAACCGCTCTTGAGGTATAGGCACGAACAAGTTTATTGTTTAGTTTGGTTATGTTCTGTTCTGGATTGTAATGTGGTCACATTTGTATTTTATAATTTTGAATGTGATTTACATTTTCTAATTTATATTG
Source organism: Castanospermum australe (assembly GCA_019955255.1). Lineage (NCBI taxonomy): Eukaryota > Viridiplantae > Streptophyta > Magnoliopsida > Fabales > Fabaceae > Castanospermum > Castanospermum australe. The sequence continues at coordinate 110,772 of NSJW01000653.1, forward strand.
CTGAATTCATTTGCTCACTGGTTAGATTATGCTTGCTGGGATTTTCTGTGATTGGTACAGTGCTTGTGTTGCTCATTATTTTGAGTTATGTTGACTTTTCATACGGTGTTGTGTTTCTCACTTGGTCTGACTGTAATTTTGGTAGGTTAAGTTGCCTTTCTAATTTGACCTTGATCTATTCTACGTTGTGAAGTGGTCTCACATACATATTCGGATTATGATTATGTGATCTACATTTTGTGCTTTGTGTTACTCACAAGTTTTGGTTGAGTGGTTGTGATTTTGCCTGTTTGGATTTTTTGCTATTGGTTCAGTGCTCATGTGTTTGTGCTGTAGATTTAGTTTACTGTGTGGTTGTAATTCTGCTTGCTGGATTTAGTGATTGCTTTCGTGCTTGTGTGTTTGTTGCTTGTTATTTTGATTTGTGTTAAGACATCTTGCTATTTTTTGGGTTTCTCATTTGTTCTACCTTTTATTTTGGAATGTTGAGTTTCTTTTTTGGTTTGGCTCTGTTCTGGATTGTGAAGTTGTCACCCATGCATTTTGCAATTTCTATTTTGTTATTTGTGTTGTGCTTTTATTGCTAATTTGATTTGCTAAGTGCTTATGATTTTGCCTACTTGGATTTTTAGCGATTGGTACATTGCTTTTGTGTCTGTGTTGTTCTATGGTTGTAATTTTGCCTACTAGGATTTTTAGTGATTGCTTTCGCACTCGTGTCTGTGTTATTGTGTTGGTCACATGGTTGGGTCGAGTGTTTGTGATTCTACCAATTGGATTTTCAGTGATTGCTTTTGCGTTTTTGTGTTTGTGTTACTTACTATGTTGATTTGTATTGGGATTTCCAGCTGGTTTTAAGGTTTTTCATTTGGTTTGCCATTTATTTTGGTTTGTTGAATTTCCTTTGTGGTTTGGCTCGGTTATGTTCTGGATCGTGAAGCAGTCATCCATGCATTTTGAGATAAAAATTATGTGATTTATGTTGTGCTTTGTGTTCCTGATTTGGTTTGCCGAGTGATTGTGATTCTGACTACTTAGAATTTTAGTGATTGCTTCCGTGTTTTCTGTTGCACATTATTCTTATATGAGTTGAGATTTCCTATGGTTTTGTGTTTTTCATTTGGACTAGCATTTATAATGCTATGTTAAGTTTCCTTTCTAATTTGACTATTTTCTGTTCTTGATTGTTTATGTGCTTTTGTGTTTGTGTTGCTCATTATTCTTTTTTTGTGTTGAGATTTCCTGCAGTATTTTGTTTTTCATTTGGTCTGGCATTTACATTGGTTTGTGGAGTTTCCTTTCTCATTTACTCTGTTCTATTCAGGATTGTGAAGTGTTCTAAGATGCATCATGTGATGTCGATTATGTGATTTATGTTTTGTTCTTTGAGTTGGTCTTTTGATTTGATTGAGTGATTGTGATTATGCGTACTGGGATTTTTGGAGACTGGTTCCGAACTTCTGTGTTTGTGTTTCGCATAGTTTTGATATATGTTGCATTTTTTCACGATGTTGTGTTTCCTATTTGATTTGACTTTGATTTTGGTAGGTTGCATTTCCTTTCTAATTTGGCTTTATTCTGTTCTGGATTGTGAAGTAGACACACATGCATTTTGGGATTTCAATTATGTGTTCTATGTTTTGTGCTTTATTTGGATCACTTGGTTTTGGCTGAGTGGTTGTGATTTTTCCTTTTTTGTATTTTTGTTACTGATTTGGTTTGCTAAGTAGTTGTAGTTTTGCCTACTTGGATTTTGAGTGATTTCTTCTGTGCTTATGTGTTTGTATTGCTGATTCGGTTTGCTAAGTGGTTGTAGTTCTGCCTATTGGAGTTTTTAGTGAATACTTCCGTGCTTTTGTGTTTGTGTTGCTCATGGTTTTGACTTGTGTTGGGATTTTAAGTTTTTTTTTTTTGAGTTTGCAATTTGGTTTGGATTTTATTTTGGCATGTTGAATTTCCTGACTAGTTTTTCTCTGTTCTGTTTTGTATTTTTAGCGATTGGTACATTGCTTATATGTTTGTGTTGTTTTGTGGTTGTAATTTTGCCTAGTGAGATTTTTGGTGATTGCTTTCACGCTCGTGTCTGTGTTATTATGTTGGTCACATGGTTTTGGTTGAGTGTTTGTGATTCTACCAATTGGATTTTTTAGTGATTACTTTTGCATTTCTGTGTCTGTGTTAGTTACCATGTTGGTTTGTTTTTGGATTTCCAGTTGGTTTTACGATTTTTCATTTGGTCTATCATTTATTTTGGTATGTTGAATTTCCTTTATGATTTGGCTCGATTATGTTCTGCATCGTGAAGTAGTCACTCATGCATTTTGGGATAATAATTATGTGATTTATGTTGTGATTTGTGTTGCTGATTTGGTTTGCCGAGTGATTGTGATTTTGACTACTTGAATTTTTAGTGATTGTTTCCATGTTTCTGTGTTTGTGTTGCACATTATTCTTATTTGAGCTAAGTTTTCCTATTGTTTTGTGTTTTTCATTTGGACTGGCATTTATAGTGGTATGTTGAGTTTCCTTTCTGATTTGACTGTTTTTTGTTCTTGATTGTTTATGTGCTTTGGTGTTTGTGTTGCTCATTATTCTTTTTTTGTGTTGAGATTTCTCGCTGGCATTTACATTGGTTTGTTGAGTTTCCTTTCTGATTTAGCTCTGTTCTTTTCAGAATTGTAAAATGTTCTAGCAAGCATCCATTATGAATAAGCAGACGAAGGAGACTGACATTATTAAGTGTCATGAAAACGTAAAGCTGAGCACAATACATGAATCATGAATGGGAAATATAAATGGGAAGAATAGGAGAAAACGGAAGAGCAAAATGCAGGCAGTTACATTCTGGGTCATAATGGATCCAGTTTTTTTTATTGGCCTTCCATAAAGGACGAAGATAGGTTGGGTTATTTCTCCTTTTTTCTACCTGGGCCCTGAATTTCAGATTAAGCATTACGATTGGACCCATTGTGCTGGCTCCTGAGCCGAACTAGGCTCATGAAAATTTTAGAATAGAGATTGGTCCAAGGGTCACATGGTTTTGGGTTTCCTTTCTTTAACTATTTTCACTTAATAATTTTTTAATTTTATGTGTTATCTTTATTATATTGTTATTATTATTTTTTTCATAAAAATAAAAAGGTACTTAGACATGATACAGTGCATTGATAATATCATGCTGTGTATTTAGAAACTTAAAAATGCATTCTTTGAAACCATCCATGAGAAATATTATGCTGTATGAAAGTTTTTGAGTGAAAGGGGAATGGAATGCAAAGAAAAGAAAGGAAAGGAAAGGAAAGGAGAAAAAAGAAGAGGTGAAAAGGGAGTTACTTTCCCATTGCTTAAATGTTTAAATAAGAAAAATATGGAAACTCTCTTTTTCTTGCTTAGGAGTTAAAGTAGAGAGTTAGAGGGTCATTTTGCTTATTTAATTAATAACACACTATTTTCCCATATTCACCTCCAATTTTAGGAGATATAATTTTGGAGATATTATTACTCATCCCTTCGTTAAAAATATTTCAAATAAGGATTTAAATCACTTTTCTCGTCTCTTCTCCCTTCTTATCTATCATCCAAACTTAGCATAACGATCTTGAAAAATGAAGAGTTAGGCAGTGAAATGATTCATGAATGTTTTTAGTTTTTTTTGGTTTGTTAAAGAGATCTTATAAATGTTTTGTTTCTTTTTTTAATATATGTTAAAATTCATTACTATAACAAATTTGGGATCTCTTCTAAATTTCATATTCACAAAAACCATTTGAGCTAAGTGTAGGTTTTAGAGCACGTTTGATATGATGAAAAGTAAAGGAAAGAAGTGAAAATGAGAATAAGAATGTGAATGGGAATGGAATGGAAAAGAATTTTTATTGTGTGTTTGATTCCTATATTTGGTATATATTAGAATTTATCATAAAATAGAATGAAAAAAATAAAATAAAATGACTTTACTCATATTATAAAATAAGAAATATTATTTTTAAAATATTTATTTACACAAACTATTATATTTTTTTATTATGGAATAGCTATTCCTTATGTTTGATTATGGAAATGCTATTCTCTCAAATAAGGAGAATGGAGATTTTTCTAAAGAATGGGTATTTTTCTCTTTTATTTTTCAACCAAATATGAGAATGAGAATATCTCATTTCCACTCCATTGTTTTCCATTCTAATAAACCAAACATACTCTTTGTTTCAAAGTTGAGATATTTTACCCATAAAACTGTTTGTCTCACTCTTTATTTTTGCTCATAATTAATTTTCATCAACAACATTAATTCACAAAGTGGTTTGAGAATTACACTCTACTGTAGGCCTTCCACCATCCACCACCATTTTTGCTCCACTTCAAAACAGAATACAAGATCTTTTCTCTTCCATAGATGCCTAAGAAATTCTTTGATCATCATAATTATGTTTGGCAAGTCAGACACGCCACTTCTATTCCAAGTCTTTGGTTCCCATTTGGCAGGGAAAAACAAAATTTTCATTCTGGCCTAAGAGGGCTACATACACAAAATGGGTGTGTGGTTTTTCAACTTTCAGAAGCAGTAGTCAAGTGCTCAAAATAGACAAATGCACTCATCTGGGGTCGTCTTGGATGAATGTATAGACTAATGCACTCATCTGAGATGTCACTGCACTGTAGATTGTTCCAAAAAGAGGAGAAAAATAAATCTTCAAACTTCAAAGTCAATATTTTTGTCTATCAACAATATTATATGTGCAAATACTTATTATAATCCCTTTTTTCAAACTCATTTGTTGAAAACAAGGACTTGGTCTACTTGCTTCGTTTTGAAAAGAATAAAAAAGAAAAACATAAGAGGAATACTATAACACAATTGGAGAGACAGGGTTTAAATCAGAACGATGCATGAGCGAGTGTGATGCCGTAAGCAGATTTTGTTTCATTTTGGATGGTAGGTCCAAAATGTTGTTTATTAAATATTACACTACACGTGTGGAGGATAAGGCATCTCTTTTGGAAGAACTGTATCCTGTCGTAGGTACATCTTCTCAGTAGTTGGTCTAATTCTTGTCCACGTGGACGGGGAGAGTTAAAGGTAGAAATGAGAATATAGCAGGCACTTGACTGAACTTTGTTTTTTTTCTCTTTAAACGGTGAGATACTTTTATATTTTTTTTCTTAGCGTGAGATTAACTTTTGTTTTGAACAATAAGATTGTTTTTTTTTTTACAAAATATTTTTTAGCATAATTTAATTTATAACAGTATAAATAAATTTCATTTTACTAATCTTAAATTTCGTGTTATGTTAATTATATAATGAGTCGAGATTTTTAAAAATATTTATTTAATTAAATAAAGTTATATTTGTATTATTTAAAATATTTATTTAATTTAACCGATCATATATTTTTTATTTATTTATATTAATATTTTAAAGTAATATTATCGTGTCTTTTAATTTATATTTTTTATTTTTAATTTTATAAAAAAATAAAAAATAAATTTTTATATTTAAAAATAATTTAACATTATAATGTAATTATAAAAAAAATATACATATTTATAATTTTATTCTTCTTTTATTTGTGTATATTCAATTAGCTAGTAATGATTACAATCTACAAGAGTAGAGTGCGGGTTACCTCTCCTCTAAAAAAGATAAATAAAGGGGTAAAAAAACTCTGCTTTAAGAAGCTCAAAACTAAATTGGTATTAAATTTCAAAGCACGCGATTCACGTACTTATCCTACATTAACTACAATTAATTAATTGCAGAAATGTATATATGATGGTCCATAGCTTCTGGTTTGGTAGTTGGTAACTTGGTACTAAAGTTGGGTTAGGCACGTAACGGTTGACCTGCTTTGAGTTTGAGGTAAACGAATCAAATTTTGCTTCCCTACACCAACTGAAAATTTGCAGTTCATTGTGTTGTAGCAGGTATTTAAATTAATAATCTATAAATGGTTGATTGCATGGAAGTGGATTACAATTTTAAACGAATTTTATCTTTAATGTCAGATTTAAATTTTAGAATCGCTGTCTTAAAAAGAATTTAATTGAATCATTACTATTAATTTAAAGAGTTACTCTCACAGTTATTTTTGATCAAAAATAAAAAAATATTTAAATTAATATTTATATACTGTAATTAAGATAAAGAGGACAACAAGAATAGAACTAAATGCTATGTCCGTAATTTGATTGCTGTTAGTGTTAGTGTCAGTTCACATATGATTAAGAAAGTCAACTAGAGGCCTAGGGTTAATTAGGGGAGCACATAGGCTATTTGGTCATCAATGGAGGGTTATCTTAATGTATGGTTGAGTAAAATTGAGAGGCTTAAGAATTCTTCAATCATGATGGGAACAAAACTGCTCATGTAGTAAAAATTAATTTAGCCTTTTCAAATTATGACAAGTTGGGTGGTTTGATTAGGATAGCTTACGTGCGATACATTAAAATAAAATAAAAAAATACAAATGATTAAAAAAATTGTAAAAAGACAAGGAGAGTTCAATTTAACTTTATACATGATAGATTCAGGTTTTTATTTGAGTAAAATTTATTTTTAATTTATAAAAGATATATTATTTATTAATTTAATTTTTTAAAAATTAATTTTATTAATTTAATTCTCTTAAATTTTAAATTCATAATAATTTGATTTTTTTGAGAGACAAAAACTGAGAAAATTAAAAGAAATAAAAAGATAAAATTTATGATTGATTTAAAATTTAAGGAATTGAATTAATAAGATTATTTTTTAAGAGATAAAATTGATAAATACTGTATTTTCAAAAACTAAATATAGATTATACTCTTTTTTTTTAAAAAAAAGTGAGAAGTTTCATTTTTAAATAAAAAATAAAAAATTATAACTATTAATAAAAAAATTAATAATTAAGATCATACTAATATATATATATATATATATATATATATATATATTAAATTAAGAAATTATTAAAATTCTTACTGTAAAAATTATTAAAAATAATATTCATGTACAATAATAACGTACACAAATTAATTATAATTGACACAAACTCATACATAAAGACATTCATTTATAAGCTGCAAATGTGAAGAAAAAACTATCATGACCCTCTGACATTGTTATTGTAAGACTTTCTATTGAGTGCTTCAGATTTTGTATAGTATATAATAATAAATTATCACTTTTTAATTGGCTGGCTTAATCTCTTAATTGGTATATATATGACTATATCTGCCTTGTCAATTTCGTATCCTTTTAATACTAATACTGAGCGATTGATTCAAATCATTATAATGACTTTGAATTTTTTTTAAAATGTTTTACAAAAGGATTAGTTTGATTCACATTTCTTTTTATTTGTTTTTACTTTTATGAAAGATGAATATAACTTTATTACATTAGCTGACAAATAAATAATACAAACTCTTCAAACGGTTATGTTGGTCTTTGTAATTCGCCGCAAATTTTGATTTTGTGTCTCTTTTTTCAATTATGTCGAGTTATTTCTTATTCTTTTAATCTTAAATTCAATGTATCTCCCACCAAAAATGTTCCCATAGTCTTTTTTTTTTCCAAAGTGTAACTTTGCTCGAGGAATTGGGATGGTTGTTTCTCACAAAGTTTTTTTTTTTTTTACAAGATTGGAAATCATATCTTATTAAAATTCTAAGATTTGAACTCTAATATCTATATATTTATATATTCATTATTAAAGTTAATTTTTGTATGTCTTTTTATGTCACATCATCTTTTTTGATTTGGTATTTTTTAATAAATTAATCAAATATTATTATATGAATATAATATAGACATGATATAATTCTCATTGATGATGTATATTTTTTCTCTTATATATAAAATATTAGATCAAACACTTATCAATAAGATAAAAATTATAATTATTAATTAAAATATAATTTTTTTTACTTAAGTCCATCAATAAACATTACAATTCGATCTGACTATTACCTTAGTTGGCCTTGCCAAAGTAAGAATTACTTGGAATTGGAGATCGCTTAATAATAGGGTGGGGATCCTCTTCTTTTGAGGGAAAATAGGAGAGTCTCATGTTCAACAAATCTCAACCTTTCATTTATATTAAAATCTCATTTACGGTACAGCTTTTGACACATTGATTCTTTTGCAACACACCGTTTCACTAACCCACCTTTTTTTTTTTTGAAATCTCAGACATGGAGCAGACTCATCCCATTCTTGTGTTGTCTAGGAAGACATGGATGGAGATCTTTGACCTTGGACGATGCCCCATCGCCATTCTTGCGCCGTCCACTTTCATCCACCCTCCACCTGCTGGCGGAGCTTGGTGTCCTCTCCCTGAAGAAGAAGACGAAGAGCAGACTCAAAACATTGAAGCATGCTTCAACTGAGGCAGTTCCAATCACAGCCTGCAACTTCATCGTCTAGTGTCATCGACGGTGGCTGTGGGAGGACCTGACAATGAGGTCGAGGGATGGAGGCAAGAGACCATCACCATCAATGGCCATCAAGTAAGAAGAAAATCGCATCGCTTGTGCGAAAGAATGGGATACGAAACTGGGTTATTTGTTCAATAATGGTTCAAGTATCATTTTCCTCTGTCTCCTATTGCTTTTCTCTCCTTCCATTTCTTTTGAATTTGCTCTTTTTGTTTCTTCGTTTTTACATTCAAAATTTGATTTTTGGCTAATGATCGATTTAGTGATCCTAAGGCCATAAGAGAGATTTAATGATTGAAAAGGATAAGAGATAGGTTCCAAGTGCTCTCAACACTATAAATCTAGCCACGTTAACAAATAACAATAAATCTAAAACCACAATTCCAAACCCAAAAGTCTAACAGCTTATATGTTGTATAAACGACTAAAATATTTAATAATGAATAAATGTAGGTGACACAAAAAAAAAAATGATTAGCAAGGGTGTTACGTAACGAAAAAGAAAAATATCTGTGAAAAATTAGAAAAGGCCATGAAAACACTTACAGATTAGTCTACTGCATGACAGTAATTTGCTTTACTTCTTTGAAGTAGGTCTGGGTGTGGGATTGAATTGAAGGGATAAAAATTACTTAAAAATCTAGTGGGGATGAAAGAAGTGATCTTATAAACCATTACAAGATGAAAAACAGAGTTGCTCTGCTTTTGCAATAGTGTGAAAGTAAGCAAGAGTCTGAGATGAAAAACAAAATCAAGGTGGGTTAATGAAACGGTGTATTTTAAGAAAGTTATTGTGACATAACCTGAACCGTAGATGAAAGTTTAATATAAATGTAAGGGTGAGATCTTTTGAATAGCATAATTTCCTGTTTTCCCCCGATTGGAGAGGATCCCTGTCCTTTAAGTTTTCAACGTTTCATTTAAAAAATAAATAAATACTCTATGTTTTAGTATATGATCATCAATATAAACATATTCTATTATAACCTCATCAGAAATTGCTTTTTGGCAAGAGATGACTTACATGTCTATTTCATTGACTTTTGAGTATTCTCTAAAGCAAATTAATAATTACAAGCAACAAATCGTTAATCAGCATACAAATATAAATAACATGTAGTTTGACTACAATTTTTTTTTTTTCGTTAAAAAAAATCAACACATTGATCTCAGCAAAAGTATCATGACGGTAAGAAAAATAATGTAACAAAACTAGACCTAGCTAGCTATCTCACCCCTATAATATGCTCCTTGGATATCAAAGTAAAAATATAAGTAAATTTTTATGAAATAAATTAAAAATAAAAATAAATTTTTATAAGATAATTTTTTTTATAAAATAAAATTATTTTATTTTTACTCTTATATCAAATAATATCATATTTCACGTAATTATGAAAAAACATAGACATTAGATAATTTTTACTACTCATCTCATAAAAATTTACTTCAATTTTTACTCCTATATCAAATAATATCAAATTTCACGTAATTTTGGAAAAGCATGGAGATTACATAGTCCTCACTCGATCCAATATATATATGGTACTCATCCATTACGCTACCCACCAACCATTGACTGGTCTTTGTTCAACCATGGCTCATTCTCGTTGGCAATTGGCAAATTCGAATTTGATCAACCTCTTCAAAAGTGATAGACAGTGACCAATTCATTTATAAAAAGCAATGACTTCTTGGACCACATCCAATAGAGGAGAGGTTGTCTTGCTTGCTTTGACAGAAAACAAGGGCGTGTTTGAAAAGAACAGTTTTTTTTTTTGGGTTTTTTGAATTAATTAAATATGTTTAAAATCAAAGATAGTATTCATCGTATAAATAGTAAAATATTTTTTTTTGTCTTATTGTATTCATATAATTAAAAAAACACACAACAACTTACTTTTTTTTTTCTTTGAAGTCTTTGAAAACACAGAAAACAACTCATGAAAATAATTTTTATTAGCAGCAAAACTGTAAAATATATTGCTGAATTCATTGAAAACAATAGAAACAATTCATGAAAATTGTTTTCATTGATGGCAAAACTGTAATAGTATACCAACTTTTCGCATTTTTTTTTTTTGCTTCAAAAACTGTTTTCCAAATAAAACTATTCAACTGTTTTTCTTTTGTTAATCTTAAAATCTGTTTTAGTGCATTATCCGTGAAAAATGTTTATTTTTAAAAAATTAAGAATGCTCCCAACACATCCCAATATTCCACTTAGAAGATTAGCTCAACTGGTAATCGTTTCTCCACCAAAGGTGAGGGACACAATTAGACGCCATCTTCCCAAATCGTTAACTAATGCTAGATTTATAAATAGAAATTAAAAAGACAAAAACAAACAATATAAAGAAGAAATCCAACAATTGTGAAGGAGGCATCCATTTTTCTTTATCATTTAACATAAAAAATACAAAAGATAATAGGACACAAGCATTTATGAAAAATTATATAAATGAGAATTTTGGAGACCGTACCAAAATAATAGAGGCAGAAACCCGAAATTTCAAAAAGAGCATTTTGGATTGAGGTTCTGGCTAAGAGTGTTCATAATTGAATCAAATCAATTTAAATAAAAAAAATTAAATTTAAAAACTCCAAAATCGAACAAAATTAAAATTAATTAGTTTTGTTCGCTTCTCTTTTTATATCAACTGATTTCTTTAGTTTAGTTTTTAAGTTCTCACTGAACCAAATCGAATTTATGTAATTATACATATATATTTTTATAATTACATACTTATAAATTATTAAAATTTTAATTTATTATTATTTTTATAGGAATATTTAAGTCAATTTATTATTTATATTTATTTGATTATACTTTTATTAATATTTTAAAGTTAATTTATTGTTAATTGAGTTATGAAAAAGAAAAAAATGTCTAGTATGATATTATTTTTTTTAAAAAAAATATTTGAATAAAAACTGATTAGATCGAATCAAACCAAACTAATAGATAATGGTTAGTTCAGTTTGATTCTCTAATTAAAATAAAATTAATTAGTTTTTAATATAAAAAAATAGATTAATTTAATCCTGAGAACTTTTTATCTTAAAACTGAATCAAACTAAACCGCCAATATCTTTTGTAGGAGGAAAGGCACTCTATCCCCAAGTGAAAGCACCACTAAAGGACCTTACCTTAT